>NC_069399.1:117334299-117341799 GCF_026875155.1 Cherax quadricarinatus
TTTTGGGTTGTTTACAAGCCCCCGGGATGAAATTCCCAACAATTCTAGGAACAGTTTTTTAAAAATGACCACGCGGGAAAACTTCCAGCTCCTGACCTAAATATCTTGATCCTGGGGAATTTCAACATAAGTCACCTAAAATGGAGGAATGTAGCAAACAATGCTGTAGCAGAGATAACCCCAGGAAGCAGCTCAAATGAAAACTCTCACACACACGAGCTTTTAAATCTTTGCACCAAGTTCATCTTAAACCAACGAATAATAGAGCCAACAAGATTGAGGAATACACTGGACTTCATCTTCACTAACAATGATGATCTGATACTTAATATTACTATATCAAAAACAATGTACTCAGATCACGTCTAACGATTTTCAGCATGTTGCACGGGGCCCAGATCAAAAAAAATGTGTCAGTCACGGGGGAGCCAATATATCTGTAACATGAGGGAGGCACTGGTCGAAAAATAGAAAAAATCGAATTTAAAGCTAAGGAAATTTTGGGAATCAAGGGAAAGCGGGAAGAACTAAGGAATAAAAAAATTGAAAAAACCCAAAATATTTCTTTTCTATGCCAAACCCATATTGAGCCCTTAGACGAGAGGGGCCCTACACCCCATGACAGAAAGGGAAAATGAGAAACTACTCAAGCCCCAATATGACTGGGTTTTTAGCGAGCCGCAAACCAGACTGAGATCGAATCCCAAAAATTTTTTTTTTTATAGACATTTTTTGGGTGCCAAACCTATCTATATTACCTACCCAAAGACTTCGTAAAGGCGAAAATGAAATCCCCATGCATTCTCCCCCCGCCCCAGACTAGGGGAACCCCCGTCGTAAAGAACTGCAAAAACCCCCATCAGTCTTTAACATCCTAGGAGAGGGAGCATGGACGCGGGGGCGCCCACAGCTGCTAAAACAACAGACTAGCCCCATTTCCCAAAAAGGGGCATAAACAATAGAAAAGAACTACGCCCGATGCGTAAACATCCCAATCATAAAAATCTTTGAAAGGTTCTAAGGAGAAAGATCGTCATCATCTAGATACCCATCACTTCACAGCCCAAAAAAAGGGTTTAAGCGGGTCACCGCCGTCCCAACTACTGGATCACTATGAAAAGGTCCGGTTCTTAAAAGACAAACAAAATGCAGTTTAAATATACACAAGCTTTGTAAAAACCTTTGACAAAGTGTGACCATGGTTAATAGTGCACAAAAGATGATAAAGGAATAACGGAAAAATTTGGTAGATGGCGCTATAACTAACAAATAGAACACAAAGATGTAGCAAGCAGAGTAAAGTTTGAGGCGGTACTGGAAAAGCCTGTTCCAAAAAGACACTACTCGCTTCCACAATTTTCCTCCTCATATTTGACATGAAAAGGGGAGTAAGCCACCACCTGTTTCCTTTGCTGATGAACCCAAAAATTTGCATGACAGTGTCCTCCATAAAACATGCAAGACTCAGGGGGACATCAACCAAATCTTTAATGGGCCGCGGAAACAATATTAATTCAATGATGAAAATTTAAATTTACTCCGTAGGAAAACGTGAGGAAATTAAAATTAATGGGAGAAATACAACAAATTCAACCACACAATAAGCGAAAAATAATGAAAAAACCTGGGAGTGAAAGTAAAGGGGGATTCACTTTTTAAAGACCAAAACATTGTTCAATCGCATTGCTAGAAAAATACAGGATGGTAATAAAACCTTCAAAATAGGGTCCCAACCCTTTGGACACCTTCAGGTCGCTTGTTCTGTTAGGCGGAGTATTCTGCCACAACAGCCCTTTCAAGACGGGGAAAATTGCTGCCCCTAGAAAATGTAGAAACCACACGGCACTAAACTCCCGATAAAAACACCTCAATTATGGAACTTTTAATTCCTAAACCGTACCCCAGAAGCAAGATGGAGAAAATCTAGAGGAATTTTTCCCAAACCCAGGGGAATTTAGTCAAATTTAAAACACAAAATCCCCCCAATAAAAGAAAAAGACCGGCAGACAAAGCAACATCCAAAAAGCAGGGCGCCATAGCCGAAAAAAAAACACCTCAATAAATGCGGGGGGCCAAAGACTGACCCCACATAATAAGGATATTACCAATGCCCCTGGCTGTTTTTCAAAAAGGGCGCGGGCGGGCCCCTAAAGTCAGTACCTGACCCCCGGGTAGGGCCGTACGCGGATTGCGTAGGGCCAACAGAAAGCCTCGTTGATCAAGCCCTGACCGCAGGGGGGTTGACACCCAAACCCTCTCCGGTATACTCCAGGTATCCCCCAGTGCTACACGCCCCCACACTACACCACTACTCACACAACACTAAACCCCCTCTCGACACAACACTACACCACTACTACCACTCTATATCACAAACCTTCCCCCACACATATCGCACTCACCCAAGAATACAACAACCCACTAAAACTAAATTCCCTACAACCCCCCTACAAACCATCCGTGGCCCAACAAAAGGACTCATGGGACCTCGCGAGACACCCCTCTTCTCCAGCTCCAACATTTGCAAATATAATAAAACTCTTATATTAAGCTATTTTTTTTTTACACGTTTTTTGTAAATTTCCCCGGCGAGAGGCATTAAACCCAAGTAAAATATTCGCGGAAATTTTTGAAAGTTCGAATTGATGGGAAAGGAAAATACAGCGAGGAGATGGGGGGGCGAGGGTGAGTACGAGTGGAGGAAATTTGGGGTGGGAAAAAAACTGAAGGAATTAGGAACGTGGGAGTTGGGGGAAAGAAAATTTGAGAGGCGGTGAAGATTGAAACCACACGGAGAAGCAGATACTAAAGCGAGTGTGGTTACGAAGTTTTGGTTTTTAAAGATGTTGGCCCACACACAAAACAAACACACCACCTAATCAAAAAAAAGGGGGGAGGAAGTATTTCTTCATCATAGGTAGTCAGGCCCTGGAATAGCCTAGAAAATACGTAGTGGAGGGAGGAACCCTACATAGTTTTAAGGCGAATATGATAAAACCGGGGGCGGGAGAGAGAGGGCCTATAGCAATCAGCGAAGAGGGGGGGGCCCGGGCTATGACTCGACCCCCGCAACCACAAAAAGGTGAGTACAAATTGGTAAAACACACACACACACACCACACACAAACACACACACACACACAACACACACACACAACACCACCACACACAGAGATAGGTAGGGGCCAAGACTGCAAACCCCACCAAGGAGAAAGATCTTGGGTGAGTATAAAACCGACATGTCTCCCGGAAGCACACATCAACAATAACTGCTCGCATTGGGCGCCGGCAAAAAACCTGAGAAAGCATTTCCCATACCTTAAAATAAGGAAACATTCAAGACACTGACACCGGTATTCGGCCCCTACTGGAGTATGCAGACCCGTTTGGAACCCGCACTTTATAAAGCCCTCAAGAAAAAGAGAAAGTACAAAGGTTTGCAAAGGTTAGTTTCCAGACAACGGGAATTCCTATGAAAAAAGATTTAAGGGGAAAACGGCCTGACGCACGGGGGACGGAGGGGGAGGGGAGCTGATAGCGACAATAAAATTTCTGCGTGGAATAGACAAGGGGGACAAGGACAGGTGTTTCCCGGGAGGGACACAGAAACAAGAGGCCACAATTGGGAAATTGAAGACAAAATGAGTCAGAGAGATAGTGGAAGTATTTTTTTCAGTCTAGAGTTGTAAGGCATGGAAAAACAAAAATGACGTATGGGGCAGAACCATAACATTTTTTGACGGGTTTTATAAAACTCGGGCGGGGGGGAGAGAGGGCCCAGTAGCAACCGGTGAAGGGGGGGCCAGGACTAGGACCGACCCCTGCAACCACAAATAGGTGAGTACAAATAGGTGAGTACACACAACACACACAACCCACACACACCAACACACACACACACACACACCACCACACACACACACACACACACAACCAACACAACACACACACACCCACACACTAACAACACACACACACACACACACTAACACACTAACACACACACACACACACACACACACACACACACACACAAAACCACACACACACACACACAAACACACACACACCAACACACACCCCACCAAAAACCCCACACACACACACACACCAACACACACCAACACACACACACAAAACACAAAAACACACACACACACACACACCAACACCACCCAACACACACACACACACACACACCAACCACGGGGAGATCGACTGGGAAAACCGGGAGCCACATGGGGGTCCCCAAACATGGAAGCCAAGAGATGGATGTGGTACTTGAAAACCTCATGCATCAAATGTCAGGGACACAACCAGAGAGAGAGGGGAGGATGAGCCAGCAAGACGGGATCTTGTGTTCACCCTGAGCAGTTCGGACATTGAGGACATCACTTACGAGAGGCCCCTTGGAGCTAGCGATCATGTGGTGCTGAGTTTTGACTATATAGTAGAGTTACAAGTGGAGAAGGTAACAGGAACTGAAGGGGACGGGCCCAAACTATAAAAGTGGGACTACACAGGGATAAGAAACTTCCTGCAGGAGGTTCAGTGGGACAGAGAAATGGTAGGAAAATCAGTAAACGAGATGATGGAATAAGTGGCAACAAAGTGCAAGGAGGCAGAGGAAAGTTTTGTTCCCCAAGGAAACAGAAATAATAGGAAGACCAAAACGAGTCCTGGTTTAAACCCAAGGGGTAGGGAGGCAAAAACTAAGTGGGAACAGAGAATGGGAAAAAGGGACAGGAGGCATAGGACCCAGGGAAAAAAAGGAGATTATAGAAGAGCCAGAAAAGAGTATGCACAGATAAGGGGGGGAGGCCAGCGACAGTATGAAAACGACATAGCATCGAAAGTCAAATCTGACCCGAAACTGTTGTATAGCCACATTAGGAGGAAGACAACAGTCAAGGACCAGGTGATAAGGCTGAGGAAAGAAGGTGGAGAACTCACAAGAAACGATCAAGAGGTATGTGAGGAGCTCAACACGAGATTTAAGGAAGTATTTACAGTAGAGACAGGAAGGACTCTGGGGGACAGACCAGATGGGGAACCAGCAAGGAATACACAACAAGTGTTGGACGACATACATACAGATGAGGAGGAGGTGAAGAAACTGCTAAGGGACATCGATACCTCAAAGGCAATGGGACCGGACAACATATCCCCGTGGGTCCTTAGAGAGGGAGCAGATATGTTGTGCGTGCCACTTGCCACAATCTTCAACACATCCCTGGAAACTGGGCAACTACCTGAGGTATGGAAGACGGCAAATGTAGTTCCCATTTTTAAAAAAGGAGACAGAAAACGAGGCACTAAAACTATAGACCTGTGTCATTGACGTGTATAGTATGCAAAATTATGGAGAAGATTGTCAGGAGAGAGTGGTGGAGCACCTGGAACGGAACAGGAGTATAAATGCCAACCAGCACGGATTCACGGAAGGCAAATCCTGTGTCACAAACCTTCTGGAGTTTTACGATAAAATAACAGAAGTAAGACAAGAGAGAGAGGGTGGGTTGATTGCATCTTCTTGGACTGCAAGAAGGCCTTTGACACAGTTCCTCACAAGAGATTAGTGCAGAAGCTAGAGCATTAGGCGCATATAACAGGAAGGGCACTGCAATGGATCAGAGAATACCTGACAGGGAGGCAACAACGAGTCATGGTACGTAATGATGTATCACAGTGGGCACCTGTGACGAGCGGGGACCCACAGGGGTCGGTCCTAGGACCAGTGCTATTTTTGGTATATGTGAACGACATGACGGAAGGTTGGATTCAGAAGTGTCCCCTGTTTGCAGATGATGTGAAGTTAATGAGGAGAATTAAATCTGATGAAGACCAGGCAGGACTTCAAAGAGACCTGGACAGACTGACACCTGTCCCAGCAAATGGCTTCTCGAATTAATCCTGCCAAATGCAAAGTCATGAAGATAGGGGAAGGGCACAGAAGACCCCAGACAGAGTATAGGCTAGGTGGCCAAAGACTGCAAACCTCACTCAAGGAGAAAGATCTTGGGTGAGTATAACACCGAGCATGTCTCCGGAAGCACACATCAATCAGATAACTGCTGCAGCATATGGGCGCCTGGCAAACCTGAGAACAGCTTTCCGATACCTTCGTAAGGAATCATTCAAGACACTGTACCCCGTGTATGTCAGGCCCATACGGGAGTATGCGCCCTTTTTGGGAACCCGCATTTGATAAAGCCACGTCAAGAAATAAAGAAAGTACAAAAGGTTTGCGACAAGGTTAGTTCCAGACTAAGGGGAATGTCCTAAAAGAAGAAAGGAAATGGGCCCTGAGGGCCGGGGGACAGGGGTCAGGGGGGACATGTAACAACTAAAAATCTGCGGGGAATAGACAAGGTGGACAAAACAGGATGTTCCAGGGGGGGCACAGAAAAAAAAGGGGCCACAATTTGGAATTTAAGACACAAATGAGTCGAGGATAGTAGGAATATTTCTTCTTCTTAGAGTTGAAGGCAGTGGAATACCCTGAAAATGCGTGGGAGGCAGGAACCATACACATTTTTTAAGACGGGGTTTGATAAACTCGGGGGGAGGGGGGAAAAGGAGGGCCCTTTTAGAAACCCGGTAAAGAGGGGGGGCCGGAGCTAGGACTCGCCCCCCTGCAACCACAAATGGTAGTAAAAAATAGGTGAGTACCACACACCAACACACACACCCCAAACACAACACACACACACCACCACACACCACACACCAACACACACACACACACACACACACACAACACACGGGAATAATGAAAAACCCCAGGAGAGCCCTGGTTTCCCCAAAGGGCAGGGAGGCAAAACCAAGTGGTAGGGAATGGAAAAAAAATTGAAGGAAAGGGGACCCAGGAGAAAAAAGGAGAGCAGTCGTGAGCCAGAAACGAATTGACAATAAGAAGGGAGGCCCCCAAAGCAATATAAAAAATGACTTCCGAAAGCCAAATCGACCCGAAACGTTGTAACAGCCACATCAGGGGAAAACAACAGTAAGGACCAGGTAATCGGCTAAAGGAAAGGAAGGGGGAGAACAACAAGAAATGACCTGAAAGTATGTGAGGAAAACCCGAGATTCAAAGAAGGTTTACAGAGGGAAGAGGGGCTCCGAAAGACAGAGGTGGGCACAAAACCATGGGGGACACAGTGACACAACCCGGGGGAAAAAGGAAAAGGCTTTTGAGTGATAGATACCTCAAAGGAATGGGGGCCAAAAACATTCCCCATGGGGATGAGAGAGGGGCGAGGCGCTATTGTACCCCCAAAAACAATATTCAATACACTATCGAAACAGGGGAAATTTTTGAGGCATGGAAGACAGCAAAAATTTGTCCCCAATCTTTTTTAAAAAAAAGGGCAGACTGAAGATTAAAAAAGACCATGTCACGACTGTATAGTATCAAAAACAGGAGAAGTTATCGAAGAAGAGTGGTGGAAAACTAAAAAGGAAGTCTCATCAAAAGCAGCCAAATGTTTCAAGGACGGG
>NC_069399.1:117349299-117447137 GCF_026875155.1 Cherax quadricarinatus
CCATAAAAATGCTCTCGTAGAGCTGTCAAATAATCACTACGCCACATTTGGTTCCACATGTCCAGCACGTTCACTAATTTATCATGACTCTTGGGCAGTTCTTCATCGGTGGGGAAGGGGGGTTCCTCTGGCCCATGATAGTCCTTCTCCTCGTAAGATCGGCTCAAGACAGCCGGGAAAGACTTGACCCTCCTTCCGAATAGCATATGATTGGGGGTGAGAGCCTCCTGTTCTTTAATCCCGTTTTGCACAAAGGTCGAGAGTCTGTTGTTAATTATCGCCTCTATCTCGGCCAAGACTGTCCGCAATTCTTTGGTGTTCACCCTCTTACTATGCAAGACCTCTCGAGTGCATATTTTAACTGTGCCCACCATGCACTCATAGACGCTCCCTTGCCAAGGCGCTGTAGGAGCTATAAACTTCCACTCACACTCTACCTTCTCCAGGTGTTCAAACACCTCCCCTGTGTCCTGAAGGTTTCTAAAGACTTTGTCAGCTACTCTGAAGCTTCATTGTCAGATATAACCAGTCGTGGGCAAGAAAATCGGGCTGCAAACCTTCTGAACAGATTTACAAAAGTATCAGTCGAAAAATACACGGCTTGGGTAGTTGCGCAAACAGGCAGACATACACCTTCTGTGGGTCTACCCCCTCCTACAGGGCTTTTTAGGGTGCTATCTCAATGTAATCTATATCTACAGTTTCAAATGGCCTGTCACTCTGCACTCGCTCTTGGGGCAGCGGTGGCGGACCAGGATTTGGTAAAGTCCTCCTATCGTACCGTCGGCAGTTGTAACCTAATTTTATAAATTTGGTAAATTACTGTGACCTAACTAAGTTGAGACTAAATCTAATTAAACTAGCTATTCCTCGATCTGCCTCCTTGTGAGAAGCTCTCTTTAGCAAAGACTGTTGACACCGTCCCCCGAGACTCCTAACATTTCCGTCTCACAAGTGGCTTCTACAACATTTTCAGGAATAAAACCTGTAAACTGTAGCAAATATCAATTACAAATTACCCGATCGTTGGTCATGGGCATGCTTATTAACCGTAAATTAACTTTTCCTGATTTCCCCACCCAGTAATAGTGGCCACGTGACTTGGGGCAAAATACAGTAAGTAGTTATCACCAACGGATCTGGCACAGACTCATATCCAAAATTCGTTATAAGGCCTCTGAAGCACATTCTAGCAGCCAGGTAACGTTGGGAAACAGTGTGGGACTCAAAAGACAAACTGTAAGGACGTTCTCTCAGCACGGTTCTTGTTCAAAGATGGCTACTAGCGTCCTAGTTCGTTGGAGGACTGCTAAGTGTCTCTATTTATCTAATATCCCTCCTCGTTTGTAACTAAAGTAAGCATATTAAAGCCTAAAACTATATTTTTAAATTCTACCTAAAACCTGTAATTCTACCTAAAACCTGTAATCTATCAAATTAGTGTAAATCTACCAATAATTATGTGCTGACTCATGACTTCCGCTTCATGTTTTGTCGGTGTGGATTCTAATGGCCTCTACCGCTTGTCACAATGGTCCTGTGGCATTTCTTGAACTCAATAAATTCCCACCACGGGAGTGGACACGTAAACGAATGGCAGAAGTGAATGAACGACATTGGCTACAACTCAACTGAAACTACAACTGCGACTACAAATATTACTACTACAAATACTACTACTACAAATACGACTACTACTACAAATACTACTATTCCAAATACTATTGTTAATCCCTATCTCTATCCCTAGTTCTACTTCAAGATACTACTACTATTCCTATTTTTAAATATTACTTACCTAGTGGATGTGGATAACAGCATATCCTGTGTAGTTCTGAAATTATGGTCAGGATGCTGGAGATCATTGTCCAGTAACAGCTTTTACTAATAGAATAATAGGTTTGCAAAGTGTACATACGCTACATAAAATATTCAAATTATTCGGCACCGACAATTTAAGGGAAAAGACAATTCCACAACTCCACGACTCTGCTTGACAATCCTTACAAACCTTTACCCACACTCGTATTAAAGTTCTGAGTTAAGCGCTCCATCCCATTGTTTCTTGTAAAAGTAGCACATTGCACATGAAAATCTTTCTTTCTCTCTCTCTCTCTCTCTCTCTCTCTCTCTCTCTCTCTCTCTCTCTCTCTCTCTCTCTCAGCAACTCTCCGAGACTATCTCGGCCCATAAATCGTGGTGGGTCTTAATGAGAATTTGGGAGACGTGAGGGTTTGCTGGTAGGTCTGTGAATTAATTATTGGTGTGCTGTCGTGTCACCCTAGCCGAATCCTTCACATTGAGTTATTTTGTAATGCTTTATAAGAAGGTTTCTTTGATATATATATGGTAGGAGAAAAAAAAATTCAAAGAGCTTCAGGGAGAACCTTGAGTTTTCCCTGAAGTAAGTTTATTCTTTTCTCTGAGGATGAGGGTCCCCATGACAGTTCTAGAGGTGGTACCTCCCTAAATTATATATATATATGTATATATATATATATATATATATATATATATATATATATATATATATATATATATATATATATATAATATATATATATATATATATATATATATATATATATATATGCAAAACAACCACTGTGAAAGAGTAGTGAAATTCCAAGCGCTTTCGTGACTACTCACATTGTCAAGGAACTATGAAAGTAATACATCAAAGGAAGGCAATTAAAGGGCTTAGACTGCACCTCACAGTCAACTCCCACAACAAAGAAACACCTGACGCGCGACAATCCCGGACTCATAAGAAAAGAGGAACACTGCAGTAGGTCCGCTGGTCCAACTAGACAGGTCCTCACGACATCCCACAAACAAAATATTCTACCCAAGAAATAAGGTTTATTATTTGTCCAATGTATTATTAAACTCTTCCCAAATTTTACTAATTATAAATGAATCTAATTTATGTAAACCGAAGGAAATATTCATATTATTTTCAAAACTGCTTTTTATGAAACAAGATTCAATTATATTCCTGTCGACCATGGACTTGCTTGATACTACTTTCTCAACTTTTTGAAAATCAATTGGTTGGTTAAAATCTCTCACGTGAATAAATAGAGCATTGGAATCTTGTCCAGTTCTAATGCTATATTTATGTTGTTTTAATCTTAGTTCGAGACTTTTACCAGTTTGACCGTAATAAACTTTATCGCAAATTTTACAAGGAATCTTATAGACATATCCGTCAGCATTTTGGGGGGAATTCTTTATCAAAAGTTTTTTTTACTGTATCAAGATTTTTAAATACAACTTTAATATTAAAAGTCTTAAGAAGAGAAGGCATATCAACCAAGTTTTCATGGTAAGGGAGAACCAACATATTTTTAGTTGAATAAGGTTGGTTGTCCCTTTTTGGGTTGTAAAAAGTATTTCTAGCAATTTTAAATGATTTATCAATTACATTTCTCGTATCCAGCAAGCATTTCCTCTCTGGATAACCACGCTTAGGCGCTGGAACGTGAAAGTGGCCGCCCTCAGTCCCTGGTGGTGTCAATGAGTCTGGAATTCAGTTCTTTAGGTTCTTAAGAAGTAGGGTAATATATACATATTCATAAGCCTACTCTTGTCTTATTAAAGATCATTTTTTTTAATAAAAGCATAAAGCTATATTTTTAGAGGTGTATTTTGTAAGAAAGGTGATTTAAAAAAAAGAGAGTTCTATTAATGAAATAAATACATTGTTATGTAGTTTTTAATTATTTTGATAAAAAGATGTCGAGTTTTATTATGAGATTAAGAAGAAAAAAGTAATGATTTTCTTTAAGCTATTTTGTTTTTGTTTTGTTTGTTTCATTGAATAAAAACTGCATGATAAAAATGCGTTTGATTGATCTAAAATAATTTCTCTAAGTTAACATATATTTTAAACTATATATCAAAATTTATTATAAAATGGAAAATTTTATAAATATCTCGTAAATATAAAACACCTTAGATTATACCATTATTATTGTGAGTTATTTTCTTACGTAGAACCTCTACTCTTTTGTCAAGAAAACTTATTTTATGTCAAAAGTTATTGATGATTGATGTCGTGAAAAATGACTCCCCAGATTTTGTAGAATTTCTGTCCAACAGTTATGAGAGCTGAGGAATATTTTCGAAATTAGAAACTAGATGGATGTTATTTTTCAGAATATATACATAGCAAATATGTTAGTGTGATTGACCGTGATGGGATTTTATCAAGACCACTTGGGTATCAAGACCACCTGGGTATCAAGATCACCTGGGTATCAAGACCACCTGGGTATCAAGACCACCTGGGTATCAAGACCACCTGGGTATCAAGACCACCTGGGTATCAAGATCACCTGGGTATCAAGACCACCTGGGTATCAGATCACCTGGGTATCAAGACCACCTGAGTATAAAGACCACCTGGGTATCAAGACCACCTAGGTATCAAGACCACCTGGGTATCAAGACCACCTGAGTATCAAGACCACCTGGGCATTAAATGTAATGTGCATAGAATGTTAACCTATAAACATTCAGATAATTTTCTATTAAATAGGCATATCATTGTTGAAACTGATGAGGTGATATTTGCAGAGAATAAACACAACAGACATTTGTTAAGGTTAAATGCAAACTTATGGTATTATATATAATTTATGTGTTATTATTATAATTGTGAGGCTTCTCATGTGTAGAAGATATTTTTGCCTATTATAAAATTTATAATATTGTCGTTCTCTGCAGAGTTGTGGTGTGGGATCTGCGTAGTTTATTATGTCGAGACAAATTTATACGTGGCAACTGGCCAGGTTCACAAGATGCCATCTGCGTTTAAGGATTTCCCACACTTTTCTCTAGTTGGGATCATGGCCTTCTCACCCGTGTCACGTCTGTGTCTCATTATTCATTGTTGTATGACACCGTTTACCTATGTTTTTACATGAGAGTGAATGATATTTCTGTGATTATCGTTCACCCATGCCAGCTTCTCAGAAACTTCTGGAAATTGCCTAGACTGGAGAACTGCTTTCCTCTCTACGTGCTTGCTTATCTTAGCTTGTCACTGGTTCATTGATTCTTCGTTTCTCTTCACTTCTAAGAGTTCTTATATGGTTATGTATATCCTAACACATCTCTGGTGGAGAATCAAAGAGTGTGCTGGTGTTTTAGCTTCTATCTCAAGCTGATCTTATGTAGTGGCCATGTTTATCTTATAGATGGTTGCAGAATATTCATGTCACGATACCTTTCTGTCCAGAGTATGACTCTAGATATTATACATGTTTGCTGTCTGTGAATTGTCACAGTCGAGGCACCTGGAATTACACTGCCCAACATTGTAATTAGAACTTTGCTTTGGTTATATAACTTCTGTGTGTCCACCTTCGGGTGTTTCATGGTCTCAGTAGTAGTAACCAGTTACCAGTAACCACTGTGCCAGTTGACTCACGACCAACCGTCTCTGCCTGAGTCACTGTCTGAACTCATATTGTGCTGACCTGGCAGTATTCAAAGACCCCCTCACATATGGGTACTGTGTGTGGCTATTGTTTCATAACGTTGTATCTATCTCTGATAAAATATTTAGGATGTCGTGGCTTTTTGGATCCTGTGACCTCATACGCTGAAATTATACCATATATGTTCTTCCACGGTATACATAGTGCATAAAATATTCACTTAATCATTGTGATTCATAAATACAGAGTTTATAAAGAATGATGTGTAAAACACAAAATATTCGGTGAGCACCAGTTCTGTGGAAGAAAATGTCTTATTAAAAAAAGAGGTCAGAGAAGAAAAGTCAGACTGGTTCAGGCTGAGAGGAAAGCGAAAGTAACTTAAATAGGCACGTGTTTTGGCATGCAAAAGAGCCTCTCTGAATGCACAGGTTGAATCTTGAAATGGATGGACTGCAGCAGCAGCAGATTACATCGGGTGCCACTCCTGTCACCTACGAACAGGAAACTGAAGCTACAGTGGGCACAAGCCGACCAAAACTAGATACTTAAAAACTGGAAAAACATTGCCCGGTCTGACGAACTGCGATTTCTGCTGCGATATCCAGAAACTAGTAAGGTCAGAATTTGGCTTAAACATGAATCCATGGATCCATCCTGCCATGTGTCAATAGTTCAAGCTGGTAGTGGTGCTGGTGGTGGTGGTTGTGGTGGTGGTGCTGGCAGTGGTGGTTGTGGTAGTGGTTATGGTGGTGGTGGGTCAATGGTGTGGGGAATGTGTTACTGAGCATCGTTTAAATGCCACAGCCATCCAGATTATTGTTGCTAATCATGTGCATCCCTTTATGGCCACAGTTTACCCATCTGCCAATGGTTACTTCCAGCAGTATGGCGCGTCATGTCACAAATCACATGTCATCTCAAACTCATGACAATGAGTTCAGTGTACTCCAATTGTGGAATGGGAGATTCACAGCTTGAATGTGCAGCCGACAAATCTGCAGCAACTGCGTGATGCCATTACGTCAATATGGGCCAGAATCTCTAAGGAATGTTTCCAACACCTTGTTGAATCCTTGCCACTAAGAATACAGGCTGTTCTGGAGGCAAAAAGGGGCCATAGCCAGTACTAAAATGGTGTACCCAATTAAGCGACTACTGGGTGTATATTCCCTAGTGTAAAAAACCAGGTTTAAGTAAAGAAATTTATATTTGATGTTTCACATCCTGAATGTATTTTGATGGTATATTAATAAGTATTCATGTATACCCTTGGTGGTAAAACATAGCTAAGGTAACACTTATTACTGTCTGCATGCAGGTCTGTGATTGTGATTCGGACTGAGGAATCCACTGGAGGGACACAGGTGTAAATACATATTATTAAAACTAAAAGGTCACACTTGTAACGGTATATATGACATATCTCAACTGGGTTTTAAAGTTTAGACACTGTGGATCAGTCGCCCAGGCTAAAATATGATGATGGAGATTCTTCCAGTTATCTTTCCTAATCTTATCACTTCAAACAGAAGCAGCAACATTACTATTTCCCTTCTCTCCTTTCTACTTCGTCTATATTTATCCTTCGTCTGTGTCTTCTTCTCTCCCAGCAGTATATGACACATGCGATGGTGACAACCTTGTCGTTAACGGTAATTTATAAAGTTATTCACTACATTTAGGTGTCAGTACTCCATCTTCTCGGTATTTTCACTTCTCTCCATGTTCTCTCACCCTATCTCCTTCCTCTTCCACCAATGCCTCTTAACCCGTTCTATCCTCTCCTCTTCCACCTCTCTCTCTCCCAGCCCCCCACTGACTGAAGGACCAACAACACTCCCTCTTCTCACTCTCGGTGCTTTATGACTGATGGAAGATCGACTGCTGTCTGTAACAACCGTATTTATAGACAATAAAGTTGGGTCTTTTTAAGCAGTATAAAATATGGAATTAAGTTTTTTAAAGTCTTAAGAGGCATCCCCAGTAAAAGTTATCTCTCTCTCTCCTCTCTCTCTCTCTCTCTCTCTCTCTCTCTCTCTCATATATATATATATATATATATATATATATATATATATATATATATATATATATATATATATAATATATATATATATATATATATATATATATATATATATATATATTCCCACCCATCCTCACTACCTGATACCTTAAATAAATCATCTGTTTCTACAATTCTAGAATCCATTTTTCTCCTCCCCGTTCGTCTGTCTACTAATCTTGTGCCAGGAGGCGAATGAGTCCCCAGCTGACATCCGTTAGTAACATGTTGCAAGTTGGTACCCACTTTAGTGCGTTCCGTACAGAGATGGCCTCTGCACACACTATCCCAACATAGTATACTGCCACGCCTGTCTTCCTAACTGTGGTGAATGGCCTTTGGGGCTGCTGGACCCTGCTGCTGCCGGGTGTTCAACTGACTGGCGACTCCATGTTCGCCAGATAAGGAGAGAGAGGACCTCCTGATACACACACACCCACATGCATATGCACGTACACACAGACACAGACAGACACAGACAGACAGACAGACACAGACAGACAGACAGACAGACACACACACACACACACACACACACACACACACACACACACACACACACACACACACACACACACACACACACACACACACACACACACACACACACCTGCACGCATATACAACAAGCCTAGTATCTAATCTACATGTGCCTAGGACAAAATGGTAACTAACACACACACACACACACACACACACACACACACACACACACACACACACACACACACACACCTGCACGCATATACAACAGGCCTAGTGTCTAATCGACATGTGCCTAGGACAAAATGGTAACTAACACACACACAGTGAAGAGGCGGGGCCAGGAGCTTGGACTTGACCCCTGCAACCTCAACTAGGTGAGTACAACTAGGTGAGTACACACACACACACACACACACACTCGCACACACACACACACACACACATACACACGCACACAAACACATACACATAGCTGAAAAAGACATGGACGAGATTGTAAATTTTCAGAGAATAGGGGGGGTGCTTGAAGGGGAGAAAACGACCAATCAAGCTGATTCTCAGGACAGAAGCAGAGCGAAACAGGATCCTCCAAGAGAAACCACAGTTGAAATGGTCGGGAGGGTACAAGAGTGTGTTCTTAGACAGAGACAGAACACAAACAAAACAACAGCACCTGAGGGAGAGGACAAAAAAGCGAAAGGGGCTAGGAAAGAAGACAAGGATGGAACCAGCAGAGGTCAATCAGAGTAGGACAGAGCAGCAAGGGCAAGCACACACAGAACTATCCTCAGAACCCCACAACCTATCACACCATCCCAACACAAACTACAATCCATACTCACAGCTTCCACCCAACACCCAGCTATAGAATCCCAAAGTATGCTACCAGGTCTCCCATGCTCACAGGCCCCCAAACCACAGTGTTGGAAAGGAAACTGAAGGTATGGTACACAAACGCTGATGGAATAACAAATAAGTGGGAGAAGTGGCACGAAAGAGTCAAAGAGGCATCACCGGACATCATAGCTCTCACAGAAGCCAAGCTTACATGTATGATAACAGATGCCATCTTTCCAACGGGATACCAGATATTGCGGAAAGACAGAAGGAACAGGAGGGGTGGAGGAGTGGCACTGCCGATCAAAAACCGATGGAATTTTGATGAGCTGGAGAGAGGAGACAGCGGAGAAACAAGCGATTACACAGCGGGAACGCTTCACTCTGGAGGTACCAAGGTGGCAATTACAGTGATGTATAACCCACCACAGAACAGCAGGAGGCCAAGGCAAGAGTACAACGAGAGCAATAGAGCGATGGTTGACACACTGGCTACAGTGGGCAGAAAAGCTCAATCATGCAGGGCAAAGTTCCTGATCATGGGTGACTTTAACCACAAGGAGATCGATTGGGAGAACTTGGAGCCACATGGGGGCCAAGATACATGGAGGGCTAAGATGATGAAGGTGGTACTGGAAAACTTCATGTACCAACACGTAAGGGATACTACAAGAGAGAGAGGAGAGGATGAACCAGCAAGACTGGACCTAGTATTCGCCTTGAGTAGCGCATATATTGAGGACATCACATATGAAAGACCCCTTGGGGCCAGCGATCATGTGGTTTTAAGCTTCGAATACACAATAGAGCTACAAGTGGAGGGGGAAGCAGGAAGGCCAGGACGAATGAAGCCAAACTACAAGAAAGGGGACTACACAGGAAAGAGGAACTTCCTGAACGGGGTTCAAAGAGACAGAGAACTGGCAGGGAAACCAGTTAATGAGATGATGGAATATGTAGCGGCAATGTGCTTCTATCAACTTTTCTGTACTTGACTGAAGAAGCCTACTGTGTAGGCGAAACGTTTCATAATAAAGATACCTAACTGTTGCATATGTGTCTTCCCTAACAACCTGTCGGTATTTTATACCATTTTAATGTTCAATCTGTCAGACACTGCAACACAAGGGTATCTTGGTACAGACCTGCAATCAACTTCGACAACTTCCACTAGTGAGAGCGGCTGGATTTGAGAGGGACCTGACCTTTCAACATCTGAGTTCTTACCTCTCCTAGTGGCCTACGTCTCACCTCTTGGCGCTATAAAAAGCTCCATTCTGTCACTTCATCTCCATATTGTTTCATACTATGGAACAATGCTCTTCTCCAGACTGAGGGACTGACCACCTCAAAACTTTAAGGGTGATGGACTGATTGCATCGTCTTCAAGTATCTTCTGCTTCTATCAACTTTTCTGTACTTGACTGAAGAAGCCTACTGTGTAGGCGAAACGTTTCATAATAAAGATACCTAACTGTTGCATATGTGTCTTCCCTAACAACCTGTCGGTATTTTATACCATTTTAATGTTCAATGTGCAAGGAGGCTGAGGAGAGATTTGTACCCAAGGGTAACATGAATAATGAAAAAGCCAGGATGAGCCCATGGTTCACCCAAAGGTGCAGGGAGGCAAAAACCAAGTGTGCTAGGGAATGGAAGAAATATAGAAGGCAAAGGACCCAGGAGAATAAGGAGAGCAGTCGTAAAGCCAGAAATGAATGTGCACAGATAAGAAGGGAGGCCCAACGGCAATATGAAAACGACATAGGATGGATATAGACTCATTAGAGAACATACAGAGAAGAATGACTAAAATGATTTACTGTGTAAGGAACCTCCCGTATGAAGATAGACTCAAAGCCTTAAATCTCCACTCTCTGGAGAGGCGTAGAATGAGGGGAGATATCATTGAAGTGTATAAGTGGATGACGGGCATAAACAAGGGAGATATTAATAAAGTACTGAGGGTGTCGAACCAGGTAAGAACCAGGAATAATGGATTTAAGTTGGATAAATTTAGATTTAGAAAGGACATAGGTAAGTACTGGTTTTCTAACAGAGTTGTAGATGTGTGGAACAGTCTTCCCAGTGGGGTGATAGAGGCTAGGACCTTGGGTAGCTTTAAGAAGAGACTGGACAAATATATGAGTGGGAGGGGCTGGGTTTGATTGGTGTCATTGGGTACGGGAGTTATTTCTTGGGAAGCTTTAGGTAGTAGTCGTTTTGATAAGGACCTGCCTCGCATGGGCCAGTAGGCCTTCTGCAGTGTTCCTCCATTCTTATGTTCTTATGTTCTAAAGCCAAATCTGACCCGAAGTTGTTATACAGCCACATCAGGAGGAAAACAACAGTCAAGGACCAGGTAATCAGGCTAAGGAAGGAGGAGAGACAACAAGAAATGACCATGAAGTATGTGAGGAACTCAACAAGAAATTCAAAGAAGTGTTCACAGAGGAGACAGAAGGGGCTCCAGAAAGGTGGAGAGGTGGGGCACACCACCAAGTGCTGGACACAGTACACACAACCAAGGAAGAAGTGAAGAGGCTTCTGAGTGAGCTAGATACCTCAAAGGCAATGGGGCTGGATAACATCTCTCCAGGGTCCTGAGAGAGGGAGCGGAGGTGCAGTATGAATACTTAGAAGTGGGGGCACACATACATAAACACACACATACTCGAGAGTGGAGTAACAGTTACCCCTCAACCACATACCAACTACCCATCCCCTACCCACCACTGGACATAGGGTCCCAAGCCCTCTCCCCCCCCTTTCTCTCTCTCTCTCTCTCTCTCTCTCTCTCTCTCTCTCTCTCTCTCTCTCTCTCTCTCTCTCTCTCTCTCTACCTTTCTCTCTCTCCCTCTCTTTCCATCTTTCCCCTCTCTCTGCTCCCTCTTCCCTTTCCTCCCTTGGCCTCCCCCTAACTCCCTCCTCCCCCAACTCATTATCCCTAGCCTTCTTCACAGCATTCTCTCTCCCTCTCTCTCTCTCTCTCTCTCTCTCACAAGCTCCTTTTCGTGGTAAAAAAACACGAAAATGGGTAACCCAAGAGGGCAAAAACCCAGGGGTCTGGAGGTAGAACCCAGGAGGGAACCTGGGAAGGAAGATTGGGAGGTAGAGCTCACAAAAATGGAGGAATAGTGGGGAAGGAAGCTAGCTGTGCTCGGCAGGGTAATGGAGGAGAGGATAGCTGAAGAGAGCAGGAAGTTGGGACTACAAATCTTAGCAGCAGAAGATAAGATAAAGTGCTTAGAAGAGGAGCTAAAAAACGTGAAACAGGATAGAGAGACAAATGACAGCACAGGAATGACATCAGGGACTTCTATACCAGTCACAGACGAGGGGGCTGTAGGGATTCAGGAAAAGATAAGTACAGGAAGACCAATCGTGAAACCTGCAGTCAATGCAGGAGACAAGACTTATGCAGAGACTCTAACAGTCAACTACAGTGGCAGGGAACAGCTGAGCAAGGAAGACAGTCTACTGAGCACAGGGGCTGCAGCAAGGGCAGGGGTTGAAGGCAGGAACGTCTCGATGGAAGGAGATAAAACACCTCAGAGGACGCAAAGAGAGACACAGTAGGAGGAGGAGAGGGAGAGGTCAATGCTTGTCTACGGGCTCCAAGAAGTTGAAGGGAAAACCTATGATGAAAGAATCCAGGGGGAGAAGAAAGTGATCGAATGTATCTTGAAAGCAATAGGAGAGGGAGACATGACCCAGGTGGCAAACTTTTGGAGAATTGGGTGGTTTGCACGCAGAAGGAGACGGCCTGTCAAGGCAGAATCAGCTCAAACCAGGGTTCTGCAGGAGAAAGCACGACTGAGGGACAATTCAGAGTACCAGAGCGTGTGCCGCGATCGTGACAGAACACAGGAGGAAAGGACGAGACTGAGAGAGAGGGTACAAAAATGAAAGGAGGAACAGGAGGCATCGATGAGGACGAGCAGAACCCAGACTCAGGTGGAAGGACAAATACACCCTACAGAGACACCCACAGAAGGACTCCAACCACAAAGCAACTGAACAACCTCAACCAAAACCTGCACACTGTTCCCTCTGCCCCCACCCCCACCACAAACCCCACCTTTACAGCAGTGCCTTTTGGGCACTCTGCCCCCACCCCCACCACAAACCCCACCCACACTGTGAAAACCCCAATGCAGCTGAATAATCTCAACCAACACCCACACACTGTTTCCTCTGCCCCCACCCCCACATCACAAACCCCACTACCACAGCAGCTCCCTATGGGCACTCTGCCCTCACCACCCACCACAAATCCCACCCACACCACAAACCCCCATAACCCCCCCAGGGCTCCCACCCCCTAACTCCAATATTCTCCCGGGTCCACCATGATAGACAAGAAGCTGAAGGTGTGGTACACAAACACTGGTGGAATAACAAATAAATATGAGGAATGGCACAAAAGAATCAACGAGAAGTCCCCGGACATCACAGCCATCACAGAAACGAAACTCACTGAGACAATAACAGATGCAGTCTTCCCACCAGGATATCAGGTCTTGAGGAAAGACAGAAGGAGCAGAGGGGAAGGAGGGGTTTCACTGCTCATAAAAAACCGATGGAATTTCGAGGAAATGGAGGGCATGGACGAGATTGGAGAAAGGGACTACATAGCAGGCACAATTCAATCTGGGGAACATAAGGTAGTCATTGCTGTGATGTATAACCCACCACAGAACTGCAGGAGGCCAAGAGAGGAATATGATGAGAAAAACAGAGCGCTGGTGGACACACTGGCTGAGGTGGCACGAAGAGCTCAAACGTGCAGAGCAAAGTTTCTGGTTATGGGTTATTTCAACCACAGGGAGATTGATTGGGAAAACCTGGAGCCTCATGGGGGCCCTAAAACATGGAGAGCCAAGATGATGGATGTGGTACTGGAAAACCTCATGCATTAACACATCAGGTATACTACCAGAGAGCCAGGGGAGGATGAACCAGTAAGACTGGACCTTGTGTTCACCCTGAGTAGCTCAGACATTGATGACATCACATATGAGAGGCCCCTCGGAGCTAGTGGCCACGTAGTCCTGAGTTTTGATTACATAAGATAAGATAAGATTTCGTTCGGATTTTTAACCCCGGAGGGTTAGCCACCCAGGATAACCCAAGAAAGTCAGTGCGTCATCGAGGACTGTCTAACTTATTTCCATTGGGGTCCTTAATCTTGTCCCCTAGGATGCGACCCACACCAGTCGACTAATACTAATGCTGCTAGGTGAACAGGACAACAGGTGTAAGGAAACGTGTCGAAATGTTTCCACCCGCCGGGAATCGAACCCGGGCCCTCCGTGTGTGAAGCGGGAGCTTTAGCCACCAGGCCACCGGGCCAGGTGAAGAGGGTAACAGGAGTCGAATGGGAAAAGCCAAACTATAAAAGGGGGAACTACACAGGTATGAGGAACTTCCTGCAGGAGGTGCAGTGGGACAAAGAAATGGTAGGAAAGACAGTAAATGAAATGATGGAGTATGTAACAACAAAATGCAAGGAGGCAGAGGAAAGGTTTGTTCCCAAGGGCAACAGAAACAATGGGAAGACCAAAGCAAGTCCTTGGTTTACCCAAAGGTGCAGGGAGGCAAAAACTAAGTGCATTAGAGAATGGAAGAGGTCTAGAAGGCAAAGGACCCAGGAAAACAAAGAGATCAGTCGAAGAGCCAGAAACGAATATGCACAGATAAGGAGGGAGGCTCAGTGACAGTATGAAAATGACATAGCATCAAAAGCCAAGTCTGACCCGAAAATGCTGTTTAGCCACATTAGGAGAAAGACGACAGTCAAAGACCAGGTGATCAGGCTGAGGAAAGAAGGTGGGGAACTCACAAGAAACGATCAAGAGGTATGCAAGGAGCTCAACAGGAGATTTAAGGAAGTATTCACAGTGGAGACAAGAAGGACTCTGGGAAGACAGGACAGAGGGGAACACCAACAGAAAATAGGCCAACAGGTGCTGAACGATATGCACACAACTGACGAGGAGGTGAAGAAGCTGCTAAGTGACCTTGATATCTCAAAGGCAATGGGACTGGACAACATCTCCCCATGGGTCCTCAGGGAGGGAGCAGATATACTGTGTATGCCATTAACCACAATCTTCAACACATCCCGGAAACTGGGCAACTACCTGAGGTATGGAAGACCGCAAATGTAGTTCCCATTTTTAAAAAAAGGAGACAGAAAAGAGTCACTAAATTACAGACCAGTGTCGCTGACCTGTATAGTATGCAAAGTCATGGGGAAGATTATCAGGAGGAGAGTGGTGGAGCACCTGGAATGGAACAAGATTATAAACGACAACCAGCACGGATTCATGGAAGGCAAATCCTGTGTCACAAACCTTCTGGAGTTCTATGACAAAGTTACAGAAGTGCGACACGAGAGAGAGGAGTGGGTTGATTGCATTTTCTTGGATTGCAAAAAGGCCTTCAACACAGTTCCTCACAAGCAAATAGTGCAGAAACTAGAGGATCAGGCTCGTATAACAGGAATAGCACTGCACTGGATCAGAGAATATCTGACAGGGAGGCAACAATGAGTCATGGTACGGGATGAGGTATCACAGTGGGCACCTGTGACAAGTGGGGTCCCACAGGGGTCGGTCCTAGGACCAGTGCTATTTCTGGTATATGTGAATGACATGATGGAAGGGATAGACTCAGAGGTGTCCCTGTTCACAGATGATGTGAAGTTAATGAGGAGAATTAAATCAGATGAGGACCAGGCAGGACTTCAAAGAGACCTGGACAGGCTGGACACGTGGTCCAGCAACAGGCTTCTTGGATTCAACCCTGCCAAATGCAAAGTCATGAAGATCGGAGAAGGGCAAAGAAGACTGCAGACAGAGTATAGACTAGGTGGCTAAGGACTGCAAACCTCACTCAAGGAGAAAGATCTTGGGGTGACCATAACACCGAGCATGTCTCCGGAGGCACACATCAACCAGATAACTGCTGCAGCATACGGGCGCCTGGAAAACCTGAGAATAGCATTCCGATACCTTAGTAAGGAATCGTTCAAGACACTATACACTGTGTACATCAGGCCCATACTGGAGTATGCAGCACCAGTTTGGAACCCACACCTGGTCAAACACGTCAAGAAATTAGAGAAAATGCCAAGGTTTGCAACAAGGCTAGTTACGAAGAAAGGTTGAGGGAAATCAGACTGACAACATTGGAGGGCAGGCGGGTCAGGGGAGACATGATAATGACATACAAAATACTGCATGGAATAGATAAGGTAGACAGAGACAGGTTGTTCCAGAGAGGGGACACAGAAACAAGAGGTCACAAGTGGAAGCTGAAGACTCGGACAAGTCAGAGGGATGTTAGGAAGTATTATTTCTTCAGTCATAGAGTCGTCAGGAAGTGGAATAGCCTAACAAGTGATGTAGTGGAGGCAGGAACCATACATAGCTTTAAGACGAGGTATGACAAAGCTCTGGAAGCAGAGAGAGGACCTAGTAGCGATCAGTGAAGAGGCAGAGCCAGGAGCTGAGTCTCGACCCCTGTAACCAAAATTAGGAATGTACACACACCTCTCCTCCATCTTCAGGAGTTCTGGAGTGTGTACCTCGACCGAGACAGAACACATGAAGAAAGGATGATACTGAAAGAGAGGGTGCAATGTCGCAAGGAGGAATGGGAGGCAAGGAAGGTGGAGAACAGGAGAAATCAGGCCCAGGTGGAAGAACAAACTCAACCCCCTCCAGTACCACCCACAGAAGAAACACATCCATGGCAATCCCAAAGCAATCAAACGGCCTAAACCAAAACCCACTCGCCGTACCCTCTGCCCCATCCCCCTCATTGCAAACCCCATTCCCACAGTAACCCACAGTAACCCACACATCCCCCTCAGCTCAAACCCCACCCCCACAGAAACCCACACAATGTACCCTCTCCCCCATCCCCCTCATCAAAAACCCCACCCTCACAGTAACCCACAGCAACCCACACACTGTACCCTCTATCTCCCCATCCCCCTCACCACAACCCCCACCCCCAATGTAACCCCCCATAGGCCCCCTCCCCCATCTCCCTCACCCCAACCCCCACTGAAACCCGCCATAGGCCCTCTGCCCCAACACCCCACACCACAGACCCCACCTCCACAGCAACCCCCTATAGGCCCCTGCCAGGGTGCCTGCTCCCCCTACCCCACCTCTCTCCCCAGACCACAGTTATTAAAAAGAAGTACTCCAGTATGGGCCTGATGTACACAGTTATACACTGTACGTCAGGCCCATACTGGAGTATGCAGCACCAGTTTGGAACCCACACCTGGTCAAACACGTCAAGAAATTAGAGAAAGTGCAAAGGTTTGCAACAAGGCTGGTTCCAGAACTAAGGGGAATATCCAATGAAGAAAGGTTCAAGAAAATTGGTCTGACAACACTGGAGGACAGGAGGGTCAGGGGAGACATGATAATGACATACAAAATACTGCGTGGAATAGACAAGGTGGACAGAGACAGGATGTTCCAGAGATGGGACACAGAAACAAGGGATCACAATTGGAAGTTGAAGACTCAGATGAGTCAAAGGAATGTTAGAAAGTATTTCTTCAGTCATAGAGTAGTTAGGAAATGGAATAGTCTGACAAGTGATGTAGTGGTGGCAGGAACTATACATAGTTTTAAGACGAGGTATGATAAAGCTCATGGAACAGGGAGAGGGAGGACCTAGTAGTGGTCAGTGAAGAGGAGGGGCCAGGAGCTGAGTCTCGACCCCTGAAACCACAATTAGGTGAGTACAAATGCACACACGTGAAGCAGTATCGCTGAATAGTGCTCCCAGGATTTAGCGTTCTAGTGGCTGTCCTAAGATATTATTAGCGGTCATCGTACGTGAGTGAATCAGTGAACATACCTACAAGAGTGTAACAGCTTTCAAGAGTGCGAATAATGTGATAAGATCAAGAATTTTACAATTTAAATTTGAATGAATGCTGAGTGAGGGAGGGTAGCAGTCAGCTGATCAGGCTGCTGGCTGCAGTGTTGACACAAAATATCCAAACATAGTTAATTGGGTTAACAGTGTGATCTGACATATTAACAAATACAGATATTGGTTGTTTATAGCAGCAGTGTAGTGATAAAGTCATAAACGAGTGATTAAGTAAATACTGAAAGTAAGAAAAAATTAATCAGTCCCCAGCTGTTGGTGTTGTGAATGTAGTTAATATCATCAGATTTATGACTATAATACTGTACTAAAGAAAAAAGAGTGAATACCAAGTCCTAAAATAAAAATAAAATAAAAACTTGAATGCATGATAAAGTTCCTGAAGGAGTTACAAAAGTGAAGGAGTTGATAGCAGCCGACCAGCAGGAACTTCCATTGTTGTGCAGACATCACTTGCCTATTTGTGGGTAATTTTGGTTAGTGTCTAAAGTCTCAGTGTCTCGCCCTGCTGGTTGTATGCTATACCATCACTCTCTCCCTAACTTTCAGTACCAGGAGATAGATAGTGGTAACCCTGATAATGTTTAGTAAATTATCTAAATATCTTCAGAAGAGTTGTGTAGCCTAGTGCATCCCCCCCCCCGTCTTTCTGACAGCAACAAGCTAGTAAACAAGTGCGCACATACAAACACACGTGTTCACCAGTAATTGTTATTATAATAAATATTAGTATATATTAATAAGGAATTGAGTGAAAAATAATCCTATGATCTTCAAAAAAGTAACGTAGCCTAGTGTGCAAAGATCCGGGCCGGGAGAGTAAGGGCGAACCCGTTTGTTTGCAATCGTGTCATTGCGATTTCGTGAGTCATGTTGACGGCAGTGAAGGGACTTGAGCTAGAGTTCGTCACGGCCACGCTAGCTGGAGATTCGTCTGTAAAAACTTGCATTTGTGGTCACAGTGGTGCCTATGCTAACCTTCCTATGGTGTAGAAATATACCTAGTTGGACGAATCTTATTGTGGCTAGCTGGTCTAGTGGCTAACGCGACGGTCTGGAGTTTTGAGACTTTCTGACCGCGGGTTCAAATCCCGCCCGTGGTATGGTTTGTTTGCAATCGTGTCATTACGATTTCGTGAGTCATGTCAACCAAGAACAATAACAAATAGTGTTAACGTGACCCCCCCCCCTTTTTCAAAGAACGACAAGCTAGTAAACACACATACACACACAAACACAAGTGTACACAGTAAATATTATATTGTATATATTAGTGTATATTAATAAGGAATTGATTGTGAAAAATTTTTATAATCTTCAAAAGAGCAGCGTAGCCTAGTGTGCACACGCGCACACACATCCACACACCCACACACCCCAACACACCCACACACCCACACACCCACACACCCACACACCCACACACCCACACACCCACACACCCCAACACACCCACACACCCACACACCCACACACCCACACACCCACACACCCACACACCCACACACATACACACCCACAACACCCACACAAACACACACATACATACACATACACACACATACACACATACACACATACACATATACACATATACATACACACACACATACACACACACACACACACACACACACACACACACACACACACACACACACACACACCTAACCTAACCAAACACATTAGCTCATAAATCCCCCCACCACACACACACACATTTTTACGATAAGCTGAAGCAGCTAGAATATCCCAACACGATAAAAACAAAATGAGCTCTCAAAAGGGAGGACGTAAAGACAAGGGAACCGATGATGGCTGGTCAGAAAAGGAAGAATGGGTAGAACGGCTCAAGAACAAAATGGAACAATGGGAGAAAAGGTTAAACGAGCTTTGCAATAACATGTTAGAGTAAATATCTGCAGAGAGCAAGAAGTGAGAATCATGAGCTGTAGTAGCTGAGGCAAAGATACAGAGATTGGAGGAAGAAATGGATGTGCTGAAGCAGGATCTAAAGATGAGGTCCAAAAGGAGCAAGATGACTGAAATGGGAACATCAGCAGGCAGCGAGGGGGCTGAAGGAGGGGATGGATCTTAGCAGTCTTTTGCAGCAGTAATATCAGGCCATCATGGTGTCTGGGAGATAATTAGGGAAACAGCAAAGTAGATGCTTAAATCAGATCCAGAGATACAGAGGGAAAGGAAATGGGAAGAGGAGAGGGAGAGGTCAATAATTATTCATGGGCTTCAGGAGGCTGAAGGGCAGACCTATGATGAAAGAAAGCATTGGGAGAAAACAGATTAAGAACATCATTGCAATAACAGGAGAGAGGGACATGTCTCAGGTAGAAAATTTTCACAGACTTGGAGGGGGTATTCGAGGGAAAAAAATCGACCAATCAGATTGACATTCAAGGCAGATGTGGTACGAAACAGGATACTACAACAGAAACCACTGTTAAAGGACTCTCCAGATTATCAAAAAGTGTTCCTCAATCGAGACAGAACACGAAAGGAAAGGGAACAACTGAAAGTGAGAGCAAGACAGAACCAGTGGAAGGAAAGAGAGACAGGGCAGGCAACGACAGACAGGAAAACTCAGCCTTTGGGGGAACATCAAACACAAATGCTTACAGAAACCTCTCAACCTCTGTCACCACATATCAACCAAACACAGTAAACAGAAACGAACCTCACTCCATAGCCACCACCCCCCTGAGCACTAATTCCACAATCACAGCAGCCTCCCCTAATATTGTGCCCTGCCTCCCACCCTCCCAGCCTGCACCTTCCTCTTCCATCTCCCAAAATACAGTAATGGAAAGGAAGCTAAAGGTATGGTACACCAATGCAGATGGAATAACAAATAAGAGTGAAGAGTGGCAAGAGTGCATCATTGATGCATCACCTGACATTATAGCACTAACAGAGACAAAACTTACAGGGATGATAACAGATACAATTTTTCCACCTGGATATCAGATTATGAGGAAAAACAGAGAGAACAGAGGAGGGGGAGGAGTAGCATTGCTCATAAAAAAACAGTGGAGTTTTGAGGAGATGGGAGGGATGGAAAGAAGGGAAATGGACAACTTCATTGTAGGAACACTTCAGACTGGTGGTCCAAAAGTGATGCTAGCAGTGATGTATAACCCACCACTTAACAGCAGGAGAGCAAGAGAAGAGTATGATGTGTGCAATAGGGCAATGGTGGATACACTAGCTGAAGTGGCCAGGAGGGCTCTTATGGGTAGGACAAAATTGCTTATAATGGGGGATTTCAATCATAAAGAGATTGACTGGGAAAACCTACAGCCACATGAGGGACCAGAAACATGGAGGGCTAAGATGTTGGAGACTGTATTGGAGAACTTCATGCATCAACATGTTAGGGATACAACCAGAGAGAGAGAGGAGAGGATGTTGCAGCAAGGCTGGATCTCATATTCACCTTGAATAGTTCAGACATAAGGGATATCACCCATGAAAGACCCCTTGGCGCTAGTGATCTTGATGTCCTGAGTTTTGAATATCTTGCTGAGTTAACAGTGGAGAATGCAGTAGCACGAGAACAAAGAGAGAAACCAAACTTCGAGAAAGGGGACTACATAAGAATGAGAAGTTTCCTGCATGAAGTGCAGTGGGAAAGAGAACTAGATGGAAAGACAGTAAATGAAATGATGGAAATAGTAACCAGTAAGTGCAGGGAGGCAGAGGAAAGGTTCATACCAAAGGGCAACAGAAAAGACGGTAAGACCAGAGTGGGCCCATGGTTTAATTGGAGGTGTAAATAGGCCAAAGCCAAGTGTGCGAGAGCATGGAAAAGGTATAGAACTCAAAGGACTCAAGAAAACAAGGAGATGAGCAGAAGAACCAGAAGCGAATATGTAAGGATAAGGAGAGAGGCCCAGAGGCAATACGAGAACGACATAGCATCAAAAGCCAAATCTGAACCAAAGTTGTTATACAGTCACATTAGGAGAAAAACAAGTCAAGGACCAGGTAGTCAGACTGAGGAAAGAAGGAGGGGAGCTCACGAAGAGTGACCAAGAAGTATGTGATGAACTAAACAAAAGATTTAGAGAAGTATTCACAATAGAGTCAGGAATGCTTCCAGCAAACTGTGGAGGTAGGGTGCACCAGCAGGCGCTGGACACAATACACATAACCAAGGTAGAGGTGAAACTGCTAGACGAACTCAATACCTCAAAGGCAGTGGGCCCAGATAACATATCTCCATGGATACTGATAGAGGGAGCAGAGGAACTGTGTGTGCCATTAGCAGCAATCTTCAGTAAATCTATCGAAACAGGGCAGTTGCCTGAGGCGTGGAAGACAGCACATGTAGTTCCAATTTTTAAGAAAGGCGACAGACAGCAGCATTAAACTACAGACCAGTGTCACTGACTTTTATGTAAAGTCATGGAAAAGATTATCAGGAGAAAAGTAGTGGAACACATTGAAAAGATTGGGCTTATATATGAGAGTCAGCATGGCTTCAGAGATGGGAAATCCTGTGTCACAAATTTACTTGAGTTCTACGATAAGGTAACAGAAGTAAAACATGGGAGAGAGGGATGGGTAGATTGCATCTTCTTAGATTGCAAGAAGGCTTTTGGCACAGTACCACACAAGAGACTGGTGCAAAAATTAGAGGAGCAGGCAAGAATAAAGGGGAAAGTACTGCAATGGATCAGGGAATACCTGACAGGAAGGAAACAACGTGTGTTGGTACGTGCTGAAGTGTCGGAGTGGGCGAATGTATCGAGTGGGGTTCCACAAGGTTCAATCCTAGGCCCGGTGCTGTTTCTTGTATACGGGAATGACATGGTGGAAGGAATAGATTCAGAAGTGTCACTGTTCGCTGATGATGTGAAACTGATGAGGAGAATACAAGTGGGAGAGGATCAGTTAAGATCACAAGGGGATCTGGACAAACTACAAGTATGTCCAGCAGATGGCTCTTGGAGTTTAACCCCAGTAAGTGTAAGGTCATGAAGATTGGGGAAGGACACAGAAGACCGCAGACGGAGTACAGGTTAGGAAACCAACAGCTGCAAACATTAGTTAAAGAAAAGGATCTTGGGGTAAGCATTATAACGAACATGTCCCCTGAGGCACGCATCAATCAAATAACTGCTGCAGCATATGGGAGATTGGCAAACCTGAGATTGGCGTTTAGACATCTGAGTAAGGAGTCATTCACGACATTGTACACAGTGTACGTAAGGCCTATACTGGAATATGCAGCGCCAGTATGGAACCCTCACTTAGTCAAACACGTCAAGAAATTGGAGAAAGTGCAAAAAATTGCAACACGATTAGTCCTGGAACTGAGGGTTATGTCTTATGAGGAGAGGTTAAGGGAACTCAACCTGATGACACTAGAGGATAGGAGGGATAGAGGGGACATGATAACAACGTATAAAATACTAAGAGGCATTGACAACGTGGACAAGGATCGAATGTTTCAGAGATGGGATACAGAAACTCGGGAACACAATTGGAAACTGAAAACCCAGATGAGTCATAGGGATGTTAGGAAGTATTTCTTTAGTCTTAGAGTTGTCAGGAACTGGAATAATCTGGAGAGTGAAGTAGTGGAAGCAAGTTCCATAAATAGCTTTAAGAAGAGGTATGACAAATATCATGGAGCAGGGAGAGAGTGAATTAGTATCGACCAGTGAAGAGGCGGGGCTAGGAGCTATGAATCGACCCCTGCAACCACATATAGGTGAGGACATATAGGTGAGTGCACACACACTCTAGCCCTCCTTCCCATTCTCCATCTCCATCACTCTCCCTGCCCCCCCTGCCCTCTCCCATCTCTCTCCCTCTCCCTCTCCCAATCCCAATCCCCTCTCTTTTCCTTCTGCTCTCCCTCCCTTCCACCCCTTCTCCCTCTAGCCCCCTTCCCACTTTTTCTCCACCCCCATCACTCTCCCTGTCCCCTCTCCCTCTCTGCATCTCTCTCCCCCTCACAACCCCCCACACACAACTACAGCACCTAACAAAAAAAAACGGTGGCTCAGAAGGGAAGCCGAAGGCTCAAGGGATCAGAGAAAAATGGTTCTTGTAAGGAAGAATGGATGGAAGGGCAATGTAAAAGGATGGAACAAGAGTGGGAGAGCAAACTAGGTGAGCTTTCTGCAAAAATGGAGGCAGGGCTTTCTGTGAAATTGGAAAAGAGGATGGAGGAGGAGAAGAAGAAATGGAAGTCATGAGTTGAAGCTGCAGAAGCCAGGATAAGGGCCCTAGAATATGAGGTAAACAGGCTGAAGCAAAATACAGAGTTATTACCCAGAGGAGACATAGCATCTGAAGCTGGTACATCCCTACTGAACGAGGAACCCAATGGAAAGGAAGAAGACGTAACTTACACTAAGGCCTTATCAGCCCACCAAGCATGGTCGAGGAATGAAGGGGGAGAGCAGTTGGGAGCAGGGATAGTAGTAAGGGAGGGGAGAAGCTGGAGAGGGGGATAGGTCACCAAGAGCTACAGGAAAAAATAGGAGAGACAATGGCCATGTACAGATGGGACCCAGAGATACAGAAGGAAAGGCAGTGAGAGGAGAAGAAGGCAAGGTCAGTGTTTATTCATGGGCTTCGGGAGAGCAAAGGGGGGGACACACAAAGAAAGACAGCAGGAAAAAAACAGGAGATTGAAAACGTCATCAAAGGAATAGGCGAGGAGGACATGACTGAGTAAATTTTCAGAGAATACGAAGGTACTTGAAGGGGAGACATCGGCCGTTCAAGCTGATTTTCAAGGCAGAAATAGTGTGAAACAGGATCCTGCAAGAGATACCGCAGCTGAAGGAATTGTCAACATACAAGAGGGTGTTCCTAGACCGAGACAGAACAAAAACAAAACAGCAGCTGAGGGAGAGGACACATAAGTGAAAGGGGGCTACGAAGAGAGACAAGGACAGAATCAGCAGACGACAACCATAACAGGGGTAGAAGTATGTGATTGACTCAACAAGAGATTCAAAGAAGTGTTCACAGAAGGGATTCCAGAGAGATGGAGAGGTGGGGTACACCATCAAGTGTTGGACACAATACATACAACCAAGGATGAAATAAAGAGGCTGTTAAGTAAGCTAGATATCTCAAAGGCGATGGGGCTGGATAACATCTCTCCATAGGTCCTGAGAGAGGGAGCAGAGGCATTATGTGTACCACTAACAACAATCTTCAACATATCTATCAAAACAGGGCGACTACCTGAGGTATGGAAGACAGCAAATGTAGTCCATTGTTGGAACTACGCCGTGGCCTGGCTGCAAGGAACCCATGGCCTGGCTGGCAAAGCTCTCGCTTCACACGCGGAGTTCCCGGGTTCGATCCCCGGCGGGGATGGAAACATTTCGACGTTTCCTTACACCTGTTGTCCTGTTCACCTAGCAGCAAATAGGTACCTGGGTGTTAGTCGACTGGTGTAGGTCACATCCTGGGGGACAAGATTGGGGACCCCAATGGAAATAAGAGACAGTCCTCGATGACGCACTACCTTTCTTGGGTTATCCTGAGTGGTTAAGCGAAAGTCAAATCTGAACCGAAACTACAACAGTCACAGAAGGAGAGAATCGGGAAGGACAGAGGTGGTCTGACAGGTAGACAGACGATAATTGTGAACGAGGGCAAAAAAAAAAAAAAAAAAAAAAAAACAGTATTGAGTGTGTGGAAAAACAACTTATCGGAAGAGAGGAAGAGTCGGACCCGCCGCTCACCCGGATATTGCATTCTGGATCAGTAACACTATTTCTCACAGACATGAAAACCACACGTCGAGAACGGGACGTTCTTGGGTCTTTCTGAACGCCAAGTACATGACGTTCGTAGGTCTTATTCAAGGTCGAACACCGAAAGTTCGTAGAACATCGAGCACCTGATGGTCTTAGGTCTTACTGAACGTTGAGCATTAGACGATCCTAGATCTTATTAAACGCCGAACACTTGATGTTCTCAGGATGCTGAACGTTGAGCACAGTATGTTCTTAGATCCTCCTAAACGTCAAACACATAAAGTTAAGAGATCCTGCTCAACTTTGAACTTCTAATCGTGGACAGTGGCAGGTCTACAAATGGAACACAAGACTTTCCCAAGTCCCGTTCAGGTCTGAAAGTTGAGCATGGAACGATCTAAGGTTCTGCTCAGCGCTGAACGTCGAGTACAAAACTTTCTCAGGTTATACTGATCGTCACGCAAAGGTCGTTCCCAAGCCCTGCTGAGTGTCAAACACATTTCATTCCCCGGTCCTGCTGAATGTCAAGCCCTGCTGAGCGTCAAACACAGGTTGTTTTCAAGTCCTGCTGAACGTCACAGATCGTTCTCAAGTCCTGCTGAACGTCGAGCACAGGTCGTTCCCAAATCTTGCTGAATGTTAAGCGCAGGTCATTCCCAGGTCCTGCTGAACGTCAAGCACAGGTCGTTCCCAGGTCCTGCTGAACGTCAAGCACAGATCATCCCCATTATTATTATTATTATTATAATCAAAAAGAAGCGTTAAGCCACAAGGGCTATACAGCGCTGCAGGGTAGGGAAGGAAGCGAGGGTATTGGATGACAGAAGGGAGGAGGGATGATCAGTAGGTTACAGAAAACAGCGGGGCAGGGGATAGTACGGGGGTAGAGGGTAGCAAGAGATTGAAGTAGAAAGGGCTGAAGGTATCAGAATTTGTGAAGTAAGTCAGTTGTTGTCAAAAAGTCAATGAGAGAGTCTGGATGAAAGGTGGGTCCATCAGCGAGAAGGGAAGGTAAAGAGAGAGCAGCGGAGCGAAGACGACGACGGAGGTAAATTCTGCGTGCTCGTTGATAAAGTGGGCAGTCCAACAGAATGTGGCTGACTGATAATGGAACTTGGCAATTCTCACAGAGAGGAGCAGGGCGCCTCTCCATGAGATATCCATGAGTAAGACGAGTATGGCCAATGCGAAGACGGGAGAGAGTAGTCTCCCAACCTCGACACTGGTGATAAGAAGACGGCCAGTAACCTATACTGGTTTAATAGATTGAAGTTTGTTGCCGAGCATAGTAGACCAACGTTGTTGCCAACGGTGTGAAGTTGGGAAGATATTGCAGCAAAATAGTCCGTAAATGGAATACCTCTACATGAAACTGGTAGGTCATGTACTGCTGACCGCGCAGCAGTGTCTGCCTGTTCATTGCCCAGTACGTCAACATGACCAGGGACCCAACAAAAAACAATATCTTTATGCTTGGTAAAGATGCGGCGTAGCCAAAGTTGGATATGGAGGACTAAGGGGTGAGGTGTATCAAATTTCTGTATAGCCTGTAAAGCACTAAGGGAGTCTGAGACAACCACAAATGATGACACAGGCATAGATGCAATACGGATAAGTGCTGTAAGGATGGCATACAATTCAGCAGTAAAAATACTAACCGAAGATAGTAAATGCCCTTGTATGACGCTGTCCGGAAACACTGCTGCGAATCCTATGCCGTCAGAAGACTTAGAGCCATCTGTGTACACAGCAATGGCATGAGAATGAGAGTGAAAGTGGTCAAGAAAAAGAGAGCGGGAAGCGACCATAGACAGTTGGGCTTTCGAGCAAGGGAGAGAGAAAGAACAGACTCGAACAGCTGGAACTTCCCAGGGGGGTAGGGAAAAGTGAGATGCTACATGTACATAGAAATGTGGTAACTGAAGAGAAGACAAGAGCGAATGAAGGCGAAGAGAGAAGGGACGGAGTAAACAGGGGCGGTGAACAAATAAAGAATGTCTACTAATATCAGTGACCATTCTATAAATGGAAGGATTGCGAAGATCATGAGAGCATACATAGTAGCGAAGGCAAGGGCATCACGGCGATCGGATAAGGATGGAACGTTCGCTTCTGCATAGAGGCTCTCGATAGGGGAAGAGCGAAAAGCACCAAGGCATAAACGTAATCCTTGGTGATGAATGGGGTTAAGGCTAGAGAGAGTAACAGGAGATGCCGCTGAATAGATCTGGTCACCATAATCAAATTTCGATAAGATAAGGGTGGAATGTAGGCGAAGGAGGGTTCGACGATCAGCTCCCCATGAAAGATGAGCAAGGGTTTTAAGAAGGTTCAGCCGGCTGTGACAAGTTGCCTTCAGAGAGGTAATGTGAGGTTTCCAGGATAACCTACGATCAAAGAGGAGCCCAGAAACTTGACCGTATCACGTTCAGGATACGGGAGACATAGAGGTACAAAGGATGATCGGAGATGACAGAGCGTCTAGTGAAAGTAATTTGGTGGGTTTTAGTGCTGGAAAATTTAAACCCACGTGTGGTGGCCCAATTGGAAACACGGTCGACTGCATGCTGGAGAGAAACTGTAATAAGGTGACAGTCAGCGCCTGCACAGGCAATAGCGAAGTCATCAACATAGAGTGATGACTAAATATTTGATGGAAGACTAGAGGCCAGATCATTAATAGCAAGGAGAAAAAGTGTTGTGCTCAGAACACATCCCTGGGGGACACCTTCAGCTTGGATAAAGTCCGGGGAGAGCACATTATTAACCCGAACACGGAAATGCCTGTCAGTTAAAAAGTTCTTAAGGAAGGATGGTAGATTGCCTCGAAGGCCTAAGGAGTGGGCTTGGGCTAAAATATTATACCTCCAAGTTGTGTCATATGCCTTCTCAAGGTCAAAAAAATATGGCAATAACTGAGTGGTTATTCGCAAAGGCATTACGAACATACGTATCCAAGCATAGTAAGGGGTCTATGGTAGAACGTCCCTTACGAAAGCCATATTGACGAGTGGAGAGACTGTTGTGTGTCTCTAAATACCACACTAAACGTCTATTTACTAGGCATTCCATCACTTGGCAAACTGCACTGGTAAGAGCAATGGGACGATAGTGGGAGGTTTCATGTCCCGTAGTGCCTGGTTTGCGGAAAGAGAGAACAATGGCGGATTTCCACAGCTGTGGAAGAACTCCTTGTGACCAAATAAGATTGTAAAGGCGTAATAGGACTGCAAGGGCTGACTGATGTAAATGTTGTAGCATACGAATATGAATGTCGTCGGGCCCAGCTGCCGATGATCGGCGAGCTGAGAGTGTTGCCTCCAGTTCTTGAAGTGTAAAAGGTACATTATACTGTTCTTCTCTGAGAGAAGAAAAGTCCAAGGGTGCTAACTCTCTGGCAGACTTTGAGGAAAGAAATGAGGGGCATAGATGGAGTCCCTGAGAAATACGGACCAGATGATTGCCAATTTCATTGGCAACATCTAGTGGGTTTGCTATATCAACACCGGCAACCCGCAGAACAGGAGCCGGGTCAGGAGAATATTTACCACTCAGTTTTCGTACTTTTTTCCAGATTGCACTCATAGAGGAAGCAGAGGTGATGGTGGAGACAATCTCGCCAGCAAGTGCGTTTAGCGTCACGGATGACACGGCGAGCGATCGCACGCTTCTGCTTAAAATCAAGAAGTCTCTCTGTGGTTCTATTGTACCGGTACCTGCCCCATGCAGCGCGTTTCAAATGTACTGCACGAGCATAAGCAGGAGACCACCAAGGCACGCATTTTTGAGAATGCCTGCTCGAAGTTTGGGGTATAGAATGAGAAGCTGCGGTTAAAACGGAGGACAAGAAGAGGTGTAAAAGCTCATCGATGGAGGACGAAGAAGGAACCTCTCTAAAAACAGTTAGGTGTGAGTAAAGGTTCCAATTTGCCTGATCAAATTGCCAGCGTGGGATGCGAAGAGGTGGTGAATATGAAGGGGAAGTAAGAATGATTGGGAAATGATCGCTGTCATAAGTCCGGAAGAACAGACCAAGTGAAGTCTAATGCAGCGGAGGAAGAGCAGACTGAGAGATCGATGCAAGAGAGAGTGTGAGTCCGAGGATCAAAATGGGTGTGAGTACCTGTATTTAAAACATGGAGGGGGTGGGTGGCAAGAAAAGCCTCTAACTGAATGCCACGGGAATCACAGTGAGACCCCCCCCAGAGGAAATGGTGGGCATTAAAATCACCAAGTAACAGAATCGGTGGTGGTAATGATGAAACAAGAAAGGCAATATCCGGAATAGATAATGCCCGAGAAGGAGAGAGATATAAAGAACAGAGCGTATACCACCTACGCAAGTGGATACGGGCTGCTGTGTAATGCAGCGAAGTACGAACAAATAGCTGATGGTACGGAATATCAGTGCGTAGAAGAAGGGCACATTCATTAAAGGTCCCATCAGGAAAAGGATCTGAAGAATACAATAAATTATAGCCTGAGATGGGAGAGATAACAGCAGAGTGTAATTTTGGTTCCTGTAAGCAAACACCAACAGGGGAAAACTGGGAGAGTAACATCTGAAGCTCACCCCGATTACCCCTGAGGCCGCGTATATTCCATTGTAAATAGGCCATGATTGGCAATGATAAAGATACCTGAAATCCGCAGGTAAGGGTTCCTACGGACTAGAGGGGTTAGAAAAGTCCACATGCGGAGGCAGTGGAAAACGTTCAAGCAGCGAAGGAACGGTGCACTGTGAAGAAAGGAGTTGCACAGATGGAGTAGAGGAGAGAGAAGGAGCAGAGGGTGAATCAGTGTCCATTGATGGTTTGGTCTCTGCAATATATTCAGAGATTGCATCAAGTGTTTCAGAATTCAGAGACGTCGTATGGGAGACAATATTGGAAATGGTAGGGGGAGGATGAGTAAAGATTGGAACTGTAATGGACTGTACCAAGGTAGGGGGGGGGTGAAAGGGTGGAGGGAACTGGAGAAGCATGGAAGGGGACAGAAGAGACAGAAACCTGGGAGGTGGCAGAAGAGGAAGAAACTTGGGAGGGAACAGGGGAGGAAGGTACAGTATGAGGAGGAGGGTGAACCTCTACACTTTTAACAGAGCCAGTGAGAGGGGGAGAACCAGGTACAGAGACAGGGAAGGGAAAATGAGGAGGTGAAAGATGGGTAGGAGGTGTTAACGGACCTTTTTTTGACTTTTGAGAAGTAGAGGGACGATTGGGAGGAGGTGTCATACGAGATCTCGTCGCTACTGAGGCTTGTGAGAGAGAACACGAAGAAGCAAGATCAGACTGAGATGTTGAAGTAGGGACGTCTGAGCCGAGGACAGCAAAAGAATTAGCTACAGGAGTGACTATGGGAGAGGTAACCACAGAGGTGGGTGCAGAAGATGGGATACCAGAAGTGGGGGGACGTTTTGAAACACGGGAATAAGAAACACGAGGTAGTCTCCCTTGGAGGCAGAGATGAGAAACTGCCATGGCATAAGGGAGACCTTCTGCCTCTTTGAGGTAACGGATTTCCCGCTCATTTAAGTAGACTTGACAACGGCGAGAGTACGAAGGGTGAGCCCCATGACAATTAAGGCAAGAGGGAGGTCGATTGCAAGATGTATTAGAATGGTCATCGGCACCACAGACTGGGCATTCGGCGATAGATCTGCAATATTTCGCTGGATGGCCAAATTGCCAGCAATTTCTACACTGTTGCGGTGTAGGGATCACCTTTCGAACTTGTAACCGATGTCCTGCTACAAAAAACTGAGGATGGGAGTTCACGGCTGTCAAAAGTTAAACGAGCCACATTGCTAGGGAAATCGTCTCCGCCCGCGGCAGAAGAACTAAGTGTCTACCTTGAGGATGGGAGATCTTGGAGTTCCAGCTGTTCAAGATGTCAGTGCCACATGTCTGGAAATTTTGTTGAACTATGGAAATGGGGCAAAAATGAGGGTACCACTACAAGAATTGAGGGAATGATGCTTTTCAATAGTTACAGGAACAGTATCGATATGGGAAAGACGGGGGGGGGGGAGAAAGCTCATGAGCCTAGGTAGCATTCCTGTACGGTGATGATGCGCATACCGCTCTTAAGAGCATGAAAAAAAATTATCTCTTTACCAACAGGCTTTAGGAGTGCCTTGCCAATACTGCGGTCAGAAAGATAGGCAGTAGAGGAAGTCGGTCGTAAAGTGAAGAATTTAGTCCATTGTGCAGTCGAAACTGAGCGTGGAAAGGTAGTGAAGGACGTGTCGATCTTTCTGAGAAGAACGAGAAGGGGGGAAGTATCATCAGCAGGTAATTGTTGTTGTCGTTTAGGCATGGGACCAGAGTTGGTCCGACATGGAACGGGCCGGCGATTCAAAAATTGCCGCACTGGGAGGGGAGAGGCCGGAAGCATATCAAGAGAGCGAAGGTCAGATAAATCGAAGGAATCATCGAGGCCCCCAGTACCTGAAGCGGGTGAGGAAACAGCACTGGCAAGAGGTACAGAGGCATGAGGAGTGTCCGAAGAGTGGTCCAAAGATAGGCGGGGTCAGAACGGGGTGTGGTATCAAGAAGGGGCCCGGGGGTAGCAGTTCATGGACAGGGCTGCCATGGTTAGTTACTTCTTTTTTTTTGTTTTTAAAAAAAAAAAAGAAAGAAGAAAAGAAAAGAAAAATAAAAAAAAGAATAAAAAAGGGGGGACCCGGGGGGGGATAGTTCCTAGAAGGAAGAAAGGGCCAGAAATTTTCCCTCCGCGCCCCAAGAGGACCTCAGCACCGCAAGTAGCGCAGATGCAGCATGGAACCTGTGCCATACCCTACCCATCATGCCAGTAAACTGGCAATCTGGGATAGCAACCTCACATCTGCTGAGCTACCTCGGTGGACAAAAGAGAGGGCGGCCGGAAATCCGCCACAAAGCATACCTCCTTCGGCCACCACCCCCGGAATCCGAAAGGTGGCTTCCAGAGATACACCCATCGCCCGAGAGACACCCAAAGCCACCCTCTGGGATACCAGAGAGGGATCAGGACTTCCCCAGGCAATCCAGATTCCACGGCAAACTACGCCACCGCCAAGAACCTCAACGGAATGGGATGGACCCCGGTACCCTTTCCCCTGCCTAGGAACTAGCGTGCCTGTGGAAAAAAAAAAAAAAAAAAAAAAAACAAAGGCCAAAAAGGAAGGGCAAAAGGGAGGGGTGGGGAGGAGGAGGAGCAAAGGAAAAAGGGGAGGATGGGGAGGATGGGATAGGGAACAGGGGATTGGGGGGTAATTAGGTTCCTCAGACCAAGAGCCTCTTCACCACGCCAAGGAGCCCCCCTTGAAGAGGAGATCATCCCCATGTCCTGCTCAACGTCGAGCACAGGTCGTTCTCAGGTTGTCAGGAACGTCGATCCTTCCCAGGCTGAACACAATACAATGCTTGGCGAGCACTGAAGTCCAGTAAGGGGATATCCGTCATTGTATTCAGTGGGGGAAGCGCTAAACCCACAGGGGGTCTTACATCATTTGAGAGAATGGGAGGCAAACAGGCTCGATCCAAGGAAGGAGAGCACAGGTTCAATTTCTTGGATCAAGAGCCCCTCACCGGCATCAAGGAACCTCGCTTGAAGGTAAGTATCTATTTTTGTGCCCGAGTCATTTCTCAAATTTCTGAGTAGAATACCTACAGCTTTTTTAAATTAACGTCTGCAGCGAGTTAAAATTTATACAAATAAATTATATCATGTAATTTTTGTAATTAATGCTTTATACACTAGACGAGATTGCAGCATCCTTAGATGGTTAATGGAGTTTAAAGCTTATTGATTATACGGGAGTCATTTAGGCTTCATGTAACCTGCTCACTACCATCCAGAAACATGTTAGTTAGTTACCATTTTGTCCTAGGCACATGTCGATTAGACACTAGGCCTGTTGTATATGAGTACGTGTGTGTGCGTGTGTGTGTGTGTGTGTGTGTGTGTGTGTGTGTGTGTGTGTGTGTACACCTCACTGTGTGGTCGTTAGGGAGATACCCAAGAAATAAATATATTTATTATAATTATTGTAATTGTGAATATCATGATAATGATTACTACTACTCCTACTACTATTAGTTTTAAGTTTCCTGTAGTAACACCGCTCTGTCATCTGAATTTCTGTTAGGTAAGACACATATGCAACAGTTAGACAACTTTATTCCGAAACGTTTCGCCTTCGACTGAAGAAGCCTACTGTGTAGGCGAAACGTTTCGGAATAAAGTTGTCTAACTGTTGCATATGTGTCTCACCTAACAACCTGTCGGTATTGTATACCATTTTGATGTTCATCTGAATTTCTATTTTATATCTGCAGTATGAAATTGTAATAGAGTGACATGGTGGGATGTCATGTGACTTATCATTATGTAATAAATATGCAATGTTAGAAGCTAAATGATCGTGTGGCTCAGGCATGCGATACAGGAAGACTTCAAAAGACATCAGAGCAGTTCACTGACCTTTTATGTCCGCTACCCTGGTAAATTCTTGGGTCGTGTTTCATTTAATGTCAGCTCCATTTATATCGTATCAGACATTTGATAGGAGAGAATATCTTGATGTTTAATGTTCGCTCATCCTCTCTTCTCTTAATCTGTTATGATTTTTTTTACTCGTTCATCTGTTCTCGTACTTGGTAAGTATGAGATCAGATTGTGTAGTAAATGTTTTATATTGGTTCATTCAGGATATTCAGATTATTATTACAGTATGCCATACTGCATGTTAAAATCTCATGTGTTGCAACAGAAAGTGCTGTGATTGGCTGATGCATTTTCGATCATGGTCAGCAGGATGGCTGCTGGCTGGCTTGCTCGTGAGTGATTGCTCCAGCCATTCACCTTTGATACTAGTAGGAAATAATTTACGGGATTTGTAAGGCCACCATTGTACAATTACACCAAGGTGTTCAGTCACACTGGGCAAAACCTTTTACCACATGTAAGAACAGCGTTTTATCCACTTGGAGGACAGGGTCAGGCCTGCTGTTACATTACAGGCAGGCGCCTTGTTGATTCTCCTGAGTAATATACAGGAGACGTTTTAATATGTTTACTGCTAGGAATTGTCTGGTAGGTTCCATGACTGGTGTTATACTTTCCTAGTTGTTATAGTTTTTAGGACAGTCATTCTATAATATTCCTGGCATTATGTTTATTGCCTATTGGATACTACTTCCGTAAACTGTTTAATTAATATAATGTTCCTGGCACTGTCAGGGCTATGTGTACTGCCTATTGGGCATTACTACTGCCATAGGCTGGGTCATATATTCTATAGTATTTGGCAATGTCAGGGATGTGTGACCTGCCCGTTGGGTACTACTTCCATAGACTAGTTGTTTTTGTTCCTGGCATATGCCTATCATGATACCATTCCGAATTTTTATATAGTACTGTAATCCTCTCTCTCGGGAGACTTTCCCTGGACAGGTAAAACTTTCCCTGTAAGAAAGTTTATTCAGGTTCAGGTATACATAAATACAGTTACATAAAATATCATACATAGCAGCATATGTGTGGATACTCAGGATAACCCCCAAAAAAAGTCACCATAGGGGTCCATGTAAAATTTTATTATATAAACCATAAAAGTTAAAACAGCTGAGTAACTCAACTGTGTGAAAATCAGTTACAATAAAGGAGATATTCTAAGAATAAGATAAACCGAGTTATTTACAGTAACATTAAAGAGAGGATCACAGTAAGAGGTACATGTATGTTAGCTATACAAGAAATCATTCTCTTCCCTTTCTGTAGCTTTATTCACTAGGTATCTTTCAGTTATAACTCGATCTTGCTTTTTAATACCATTCTGATTAAATTTATTTTCTAAATTTATCTTTTATGTTTATCTACTTCGCTATATTCTGTATATATTAACATATTTAACCTGCTTTGAATAACAGTTGAATCAGTTTTATTTTTATAGTAATCAAGTTATTATTCCGGCTCCTGGGCCTAATAAACTATAATGATTGTTGTTTACTCTTATCCCACTCCTAACTTAAGTTTGATTATTTTTTTGTATTACGACCAACATACAGATCACGTCTGAGGGGAAACTCAGCCCTGATCAGTGTTGGCATCGTAGTAGTGAATATATTATGCATGTAATACCCAATGAATACCAAGACACGTAATACAGAGCGAGTCTCTAGGCGACATTTCGCCCATGACTGAGCTTCATCAGACTTGATAAAGCTGAGTCCTTGGTGAAACGTCATCTTGAATAGAACTTTGCTTTATATTACTCATTCTTCTACTCTCCTGTCTGCTCGTTGCACCGTCATGACGATAGGCTTATGATTCAAGTAGGACCAGTGAATAACTTAATGAGAATTGATATTAATTTAAATGAATAACAATCTTCAGTTACAAAAAAAAAAAAAAAAACACACACAAAAAATCAAGTTGAAGCATTACGCAGCTTAAATATGCATATTATTCAAATCAAATCAACTTAATTTCCCCCCCCCTTCCCCAGCGTCATATAACAACACAGGCAATTTATTATGTAATTTGTGTGGCGAATGTAAATTGAATTGCCATTGTGACTTTGCTATCAAAATGAAAATTACACTAATGACGTCAAACAATGCAGAATTAAGTGAATTCTGAGCTAATTAAGGTTTTTAATTGGGTGTTCTTGTAAAGTGTTATTTCATATTTTTATGTGTCCATTGCTGAATTTGCTGCATTTTTGTGAGGAAAAAATTAATTTTTTATTTTTTTTTTTGAGGTAGTGCTCAAGTGGCTCTCTCTCCCTCTCTCTCTCTCTCTCCTCTCTCTCTCTCTCTCTCTCTCTCTTTCTCTCTCTCTCTCTCTCTCTCTCTCTCTCTCTCTCTCTCTCTCTCTCTCTCTCTCTCTCTCTCTCTCTCTCTCTCTCTCTCTCTCTCTCTCTCTCTAAACTAACCATCCCTAAGCTAACTAAAATCAAATAAAACCTAACGTATCTTAATCAAAATTAATCTTCACTAAGGGACGGTTTAACAATTTTACTAACTCTTGTCGCTAAGATATTGCGTAAGAACTTCATTAGGGCCTTTGACAGAGTACCGCAAAGGAGACTTTTGAAGTAGCAGCACAAGAAATAGGTTGATAAATTATCTCTTGAACTGGCTTATGGATGACTGACAGGCAACAAAGAGGCTGCGTGATGGGGAGACATCAGAACGGGAACTCATTACAGTATAATATAAATGGATTAGAAAACTGAATAGTTGAAGCGTTTCGCCAGTCAGTGGCTGCATCGGTCCAATACATAGAGGAATTCAAACTTTATTCTCTATAAGTATTACAATGCTGAGTTTACAGAATTTGGTTATTGTGTGGTTTACATGTAGTAAAATAATAATTACAGAGTGTACCACTAGAACACCTAGCATGGCTAGGCGTTTCGGGCAGACTTATATTAAATCTTAGGTTTAAAATGTTACAGAATTATGAGATAAGTTGGTATTATGGCTAAGTGACTAAATACTAGTTGTGAGTTTAGCAATGTGAATGCTTTCGTTTTGGCACTATACATAGTTTCAGTATTGGAGTATCACAGGCCAACTTTTGACTAGTTAAGATTCATTATTTTGAGATTGAGATTGATATTTCTGTTTATGGTCAAATGGGTGAGTGAGTGTAAGTGTGAACCACCAGGTGGTATTCGTATTATTAGTTGACAGGGTGTATCAGGGAGATAAGATGTTTTCTGATGGTAGTTTTGAAGGTGATGAATGTGTCTGCAGTTTTAGAATTTTCAGGTAGGGTGTTCCAGATTTTAGGGCCTTTGACATACATTGAATTTTTGTAAAGGTTTAGTCGGACACGGGGAATGTCATAGAGATGTTTGTGTCTGGTGTTGTGCATGTGGGTTCTGTCACAACTATCAAGAAAGCGTTTTAGGTCAAGGTTAATATTGGAATTTAAGGTTCTGTAGATATAGATTACACAGTAGTAAGTGTGAATGTTCTGAACAGGGAGTAAGTTTAGATCTATGAAGAGTGGGGGGGGGGGTGTTGCCAGGGATGGGATTTAGTGATTATTCTTACTGCGGCTTTTTGTTGGGTTATTATTGGCTTTAGGTGTGTTGCTGCAGTTGAACCCCAAGCACAGATAGCATAGGTGAGGTATGGATATATAAGTGAATGGTATAGTGTGAGAAGGGCAGTTTGCGGCACGTAGTATCGTATCTTGGAGAGGATGGTGGAAGATGAGATGGAGTTTGGGGTAATCGTCCCTCAGCGTGGAGTCGATGTGTTTAATCTATCAGTCTTGATAAAAGTACAGCATGAGCTTGGAGAAAGGGCTTATATATTGCAGACTAATAAGATGAAACAGTTGGATACAGCGTCGCTGGTGAAAAAATCCACTAGTTTAAGTAGGTTATGTCCTGAGGTTAGGCAAGCTTGAAGAATTCTCTGTATCAAAATTCCAAAATGTTGCTGTTCTCTGTACTGGACCGAGGAAGCCACTTTCTAGTGAAACATTTCCACATTAAAGATACCCAGGCGTTGCAAAAGCATCTCATTTATCAACTAGACGGTTTTGTAAACTATTTATTTAATAATACCCATTTGACATAGCAAATTTTGATATCTTCATACAGGAAAGTCTTCACCACTTGCCCGACCTATAAACATGACTTGCTTATACATGTAATAGTAGATTTTTGTCTACCAGTGACGCTGCCAGTGTCTTCACAGTAAAGTATTGCACAAGTCTCTCATTCATCAACCCACTGCAAGCAGTGTACTCCCTGTTGATCACAGTATACGTAAGCAACAAAAATGAGGGAATAAAAAATGACTTACATGTAAACAAGGCTGACAATAAAAGTAAAATAGGTCAACACAATTTTTGATGTGGAGACTAGAGAACTACAGGATAATCTACATAAGTTCACGTTGTTGTAGGAGAAGTGGCAGATGAAGTTCAGTGTGGCCAAATATATGGCTCTAATCCTGTAAAAAGAAAATAACTATGCTACTTATAAATTACTACATATACATCTCAGTCAAACATAACGCAAAAAAGCTTTAGGAGCTCAGGCTAGCAGAACTCTAAATACAAAACAACATTAGTACATAAGTGTTCACAATAAAGCTGATAGAATTCTTGGATATATGTCAAGAAATATAGATAACACAAATCCTAAAGTTCAACTTCAACTTTATTTGTCTTTGTTAACGCTCTGTTTACATTATGCGACCCAGTTCTGGTCTACATATTACAGAACTGACATAAATGTGCTGGAAAATATATAGAGAAGGATAACACAAGAATGGAGAAATACTTCAGCAACACATCCTCTTACTGTTGTATACAATACCGACAAGTTGATGAGTAAGACACATTAGCAGAGGTTGGGTATCTTTATTACCGAAACATTTCGCCTGCACAACAGGCTTCTTCAGTCGAATACAGGAAGCAGAAGAATTCTGGAAGCAGTGAAGATAGTTGTGACATTATCAGTCCGTCACTCTTGGTTGGAGGTGGTCAGTCCCTCAAGCCTAAAGCGTAGGCAAGCAGTCATATATTATATACGTGAGAATAGGTGACATGGAGCAGGTAGAGTTGACATCGTAAGTGAGCGTTGCCCACGAGTGGAAGCAGGTCGTGTTGAACAATGGTTCAGCAAGAGAGTTGTAAAAAAATTCCCCTGTACCAAGATACCATGTGTTTCTGTCAGACAAGTATCCTCCTATCGACAAATATGAATTATAGTTCACACTCCCCAGTTCTGTTGCACCATATTTCATTCTTTTCCCACTTAAATCCATACCTCTAACAGCTCCCTCTACTTAACTAGGTAATACCTCCATACCTACACAAGATAAGTGATCCGTATCCTCAGCATACATGTCATTTCTTCCGTAGAAGATGTTCCAGTTGTCTATGAAAGGTGCTGTAATGTCCTTACAGCGCTTGTCAAGCCAGCAATTAACATCAGTTTCCCTGGACAACCATTTATTTCCAACTTCCATCCTCAGCAAAATGCTACATATTACAGAGCAACCGCCCTTCCTAATTTTGTCTATCCCTGACCTATGCTTGTTAATCAGGGCCTCACTTCTTTAATTGCCAACAGCGTTGTCTCTAGCACTGAGATAATAAGATTAGTCTCATTATCTTCCATGATGTTTTCAAGATGGATAACAATATCCTGCATCCCGGTCCTAGAAAAGCATTCCCTGCCTCCTCTTCCTCTAAGACAGTACGAACTGTCCATAAATTTTACCTAAAAATCCCCAACAACAGTCTTACCTTCACTGGTGTCGTCTCTGTCCGTTGCTACATTCATCCTGGATCACAGCAAAATTGTTAATGGTTTCTATCTCTCCACCCTTCTTTTTGATCTTCAGCTTTGTTCCTTCTACCCTTACCCCTACCACTGTCCGGCTTTCTTTCTTGTCATGAGGATTTACCACAGGAGGATTACCACGACTTCTTTCTATTTTCCTCAGTCAGTCGCCGTCTCTCTCTCCTAATTTCCTACATCTCCTTCACTTGTTGGCACAGGTGCTACAAAGAGGGCATTGTCGGTTCCGTTAAGTTTTCACAAGGCACGTCCTCACGTCCTCAAGATACAGATCAAATCTCATGTATCAGAAACATTTACTAAGAAGATAAGCTGAAGTCAAATTTTTTGCTCTCTGGAAATACGAAGAATTAGAGAGAGGGAAATGGCTGAAGTATGAAATGAAATACCAAAATAAATAAGGGGGATATAATTAACGGGCTGAAAATATCTAACCAAGACAGCACTAGCAGCAATGGATTTAATTTAGTTTTAAATTTGGAAAGGATTTAGGGAAGTACTGGTTTGACAAAAACTTTTGTATGTAAGCAGAACAAACCCCCAGGTAGTGCTATTGAAGGGAGAACTTTGGGTAGTTTGAAATACAGACTAGACTTGGGTGTGCTTGGATATGAATTGAACCTGCCTAGCATGGGCCAGTAGGTCCATGCTAGGGAATGCTTCACAGTTCTTCCGTTATGCTGATACCTAGGAGTTAGTAGACTGATAAATGAGATACTTGTGCAACATTTGGATATCTTTATTCTGGAAACGTTTCGCCAGCCAGTGGCTTCTGTCCAATGGTTTTCTAAACCATTTATTCACAAACTGTTAAGGGTAGCATCTTGTATGAGGACCTAACAAGGACACCAGTGAAAAATAGGCCATACTGCTCGGCCTTTTTATTATCATGGGGCGCTAAACCTCTGAGGTTACTAATCAAAATAAATTTTCTTGTAGCAGACAAATTTGCCTGGAGAAATAAAAACAATTTCGAACTAATTTGATTTTCAACTAATACTTTTTAACAAAAAATCTATAAAACGCCGTTAAAATTCGGCTCATAGCGATAAAACTGCAATACGTGGAAAATTATTAAGGAATATTCCAAAGGTAATGTCAACTTTTCCGCAAAGGGATGCGTTTGGGCACGTCAGCCTAATTAGGATGCAATGGTGTGGCATAATAATGACTCCCACCATACAACCATTCCCTACCTCCAGACCTTCCTTACTACCATCCTCTCCTACACCCATAAGTACTCCCATTCTCCTTCACATTCCCCGACCCATTATGTGCCTCTAATAGGTTGACAACCGCCCACGGGATAGGTGCATAATAAAGATATTAATAGGCGCGTGAGTTTCCCTTTCTCCTAATATCGTGTTTATTTTTCCCCTATAATCTACCTTGGCCATAATTACTATCGCATTTGCTATGTCTGCTTCCGTAAGGTGAAGTCTAAGATCTTTCCTTAATTCATGGTATAACTTAAATCTTTGAGGACAATTGTGCTGCAGAGGTCTGAGATTTGCTCAGACCTCTCTAAATATTTGTTAAGTTATAACATGAATTAAGGAAAGAACCTAGACTTAACCTACGAAAGAAGACAAAGCAAATGCGATAGTAATTATGGACAAGGTAATTGTAAGGAAAAAATAACAAAAAACAGGGGAACTAACATGCCCCTTAAACTGTCACCCTCTCCCTCGCCTACCTAACCATTCTCTACTACCACACCTCCAAATCCCGTTAACGAGGGAACATTCCAAAGGTTTTGACTGTGTCACTGTCAATAATATGGTGACACAGCAGGCAGACTTGACCATGTCCTGACAATCTGTCTTGGAATCTGCAATTATTATTATAATCATGGGGGAGAGCTAAACCCGTAGGATTATACAGCGCATGTGGGGGTAGGTGGGTTGAAGGTATTCAGACTCAATTCAGGGAACTGAAGCACAGATCAAATTCCCTAGATCAAGAGCCCCTCATCAGCGTCAAGGAACCTCCCTTGAGGGGAAATCTGCAAGTACATGGTATTATTATAATCAAGGGGAAAGCACTAGACCCGTAGGATTATACAGCGCCTGTGGGGGGATGTGGAAGGTATTCAGGTTTAATTCAAGGAACTGGAGCACATATCCAATTCCCTAGATCAAGAGCCCTTCACCAGCATCAGGAAACCTTCCTTGAGGGGAATAGCCAATGATCTATATCCAAATTATACGTTGACGAGAAACCATAAAGGTATCTAATTCTGCTTAGAAAATCGAGCTTAATAAGACTTTCCAGAGGTAACACTTTCCAACCGTGTTCTAACTTTTACTAACATCTTCCAGAGGTATTCTGTTCCTTCCTAACAACTTCAAGAATATTCCGAAGCTCACTAAACCAAGAGTGTTCTGACCCTTGCTAACACCTTGCAGTGTTCTGACCCTTGCTAACACCTTGCAGTGTTCTGACCCTTGCTAACACCTTGCAGTGTTCTGACCCTTGCTAACACCTTGCAGTGTTCTGACCCTTGCTAAAAACCTTGCAGTGTTCTGACCCTTGCTAACACCTTGCAGTGTTCTGACCCTTGCTAACACCTTGCAGTGTTCTGACCCTTGCTAACACCTTGCAGTATTCTGACCCTTGCTAACACCTTGCAGTGTTCTGACCCTTGCTAACACCTTGCAGTGTTCTGACCCTTGCTAACACCTTGCAGTGTTCTGACCCTTGCTAACACCTTGCAGTGTTCTGACCCTTGCTAACACCTTGCAGTGTTCTGACCCTTGCTAACACCTTGCAGTGTTCTGAGCCTTGCTAACACCTTGCAGTGTTCTGACCCTTGCTAACACCTTGCAGTGTTCTGACCCTTGCTAACACCTTGCAGTATTCTGACCCTTGCTAACACCTTGCAGTGTTTTTGACCCTTGCTAACACCTTGCAGTGTTCTGACCCTTGCTAACACCTTGCAGTGTTCTGACCCTTGCTAACACCTTGCAGTGTTCTGACCCTTGCTAACACCTTGCAGTGTTCTGACCCTTGCTAACACCTTGCAGTGTTCTGAGCCTTGCTAACACCTTGCAGTGTTCTGACCCTTGCTAACACCTTGCAGTGTTCTGACCCTTGCTAACACCTTGCAGTGTTCTGACCCTTGCAGTGTTCTGACTCTTGCTAACACCTTGCATTGTTGTTCCTTGATAACAGCTTGCAGTGTTCTGTTCCTTAGTAACATCTTCCAGATTATAATAAAAAAACAAGCTCTAAACCCACGAGGGTCATACAGCGCTAACACCCTCCAGTGCGTTCTGTTCCTTGATAACATCTTCCGATGTACTGTACCTTGCTAACAACTTGCAATATTTCCTGTTCCTTGATAACACTTTGCAGTGTTCTGATTATTATTATTATTATTATTATAATCAAAAAGAAGCGCTAAGCCACAAGGGCTATACAGCCAGTGTTCTGATACTTGCTAACACCTTGCAGTTTTCTGACACTTGCAAATATCTTCCAGAATAGTTCTGATCTTTTAACACCTTTTGTGTTATTCTATTCCTTGCTACCACTTTCCAGAGATGTCCTGATACTTCTAGAGTCGTTTTAATCTTGCTGCCAAAACAAAGGTTATTATATTCATATTATAATCATAACTAAGTGCTAAACTCCCATAAAGTTCATACAGCGCTGCAGGGTATGGTGTGCTAAAGGTGTAATATACCTGATCAGGTTATAATAATCACAACTAAGCATTAAGCTCACAAGGGTCATACAGTGCTGATGCTTGCTCAAAGACCAGCGAGAGTGAAGAATTTAAGAGGTAGAGTTAGGAAGAGTAGTGAGGAGTGCTAAAGGAAATATAAAGTTGGTGTAATAAAGCTGTCGCATCTATGAGGTAGGTACATGTCTGATATAAATTATTATAATCATGGGGGAGCGCTAAACCCGTAGGATTATACAGCGCATGTGGGGGGGATAGAAGGTATTCAGGCTCAATTCAGGGAACCGGAGCACAAATCCAATTCCCTAGAGTCTGATATATTATTATAATCAAAAAGAAACGCTAAGCCACAAGGACTATACAGCAGAGTCTGATATAAAAGGTGAGAGAGTATCGTCTCCCAAACTTGACTACAGTGGGAATAGGGCAAGAATCCCAATCAAGATGTAATAGAAAGCAATTTGTGGTGGTCCATTATTATTATAATCAAGGGGAAGCGCTAAACCCGGAGGATTATACAGCGCCTGGGGGGGGGGATGTGGAAGGCATTCAGGCTTAATTCGGGGAACTGGAGCACAGATCCAATTTCCTAAATCAAGAGCCCCTCACCAACATCAAGGAACCTTCCTTGAGGGGTGTGGTGGTTTCCCAAATTTCAGAACAACATTGTTGCCAGCAGTTGTGGAGTGGAGAACACTGAAAAAATGCTCTTAAAAGGAATACCCCTCTTCAAAATTGGGAGGAAGGGGTCATACAACACCTGGGGACACGAGAGGTATTCAGGATTGATCCAAGAAGACCCTCACCACGTCATGAACAGATGACCAAGCAGCTGAATCTGCTTGTTCATTGCCCTGAATACAGGTGTCAAGGGACCCAGCAAAAAACAACTGTGTATACTAGAAACACGTATATGGAAGATGGGCTGAAAGAAGTTGAATTTGAGAGTTCAAAACTATGAAAGACGAGGTGGACACGTCACAATGTGCATGAGGTGATGAGAATTGCAAATTACTTTGCTGTGAAAATACTGACCGATTCTAGTAAATGACCCTAGATCATTCTTGCAAAAACAAAGCTGCATACCCGACACCAAGAGATTTAGAACCATGGGTAACATGGCTATAGCAGGAAAATGAGATTGGTAGTGTTTTAAAAAAGAGTGAGTATAAAGTTGTACTAGGCAAGTGCACTTTTGTGAATGGAAGTTGATAGGAACAAACATGAATTGTTGGAACTTTCCAAGGAGGGAGGGAAAAGCAAAATGCAAGGTGAACATAATGGGGAGGTAAATTAAGGGATGTCAATAGAGTGAATATGGAGAAGGGGTATAATAAATGGGGGGCATCAATTACCATAATTATTTTAATTATCGGGAGCACTAAACCCATAGGATTTTTACAGCACATGGGGGGGGGAGGTATTCATGCTCAATTCAGGGAATTGGAGCACAGATCCAATTCCCAAAAACAAGAGCCCCTCACCAATGTAAAGGAACCCCCCCTTGAGGGGAAAATTACCGAAATTCGCCACTACATATTGTTACTTTTTCTTACATTTTGGGTTCATGAAGGTCAGGGAAGCAGAAAAAAATAAGGGAAACGGGTCATTTGCCAGAGTAAATAGTATGGGGGGGAGGCAAAAGAAAAACCGGTCTGCAAGCTTTTTTTTTATTATTTAAACCCTGCTTATACAGCAGGTTATTTTTGGGCTGCTGCTGTAAAGAAAAAAATTGTTTATAAAGAAAAACAGCCTTCTTCCTTTCAAATGATATAAAATTTAAACATGTTTACACTATATTTTAAGTGAGCAATAGAGCTAGGCTTAAAAATGATATACGGGACCACTACCTCCCTTTTAAAATATTTTCATCCTAAGTTATAGGAGTGTAAATTTTTTTTATGAGGAAAGCTGAAAAAATGAGAAAGGGTATATTAAAAACACTTCTTGGTGAAATGCTGAAAGCGAGGCACCCCTGTAATGAATTTGGAAAGGGCATACGTGTGCAGGGAATTTAATAAAAAAAAGCAGCAAAAAACCAAAAGGGGCTATCACGTGGGGGCAAGGAAAAGGACATGGGGTTGGGTAGAAGTAGTTATGGAGTAAGGGGGCATGGATAGTGCGGGGGGTAGAGGGAGAAAGAGATTGAGGTAGAAAGGGCGAGGGGATGTTAAAAGATCATGCGCAGGCGGCACGAAGTTGGAGTAAATTCTGCATGCTCGTTGAAACTGGCATCCAAAAATTGTGGCAACGATACGGGAACTGGACAATTCCACGAGGAACGGGGCTCCTCTCCAGAGTTCCCCGCGAGTAAGACGATGGGCCGTCGAAGAGGGAGAGAGCAGTCTGCACCTCACATTGAAAACAAGAAGACCCCTAGAAACCTATCTTGGTTTATAAAATTAAGTTTGTTTAGAGCAATAAACCACGTTGTTGCCAAGGGTGTAAAGGGTGGGTAGCAATTACAGCAAAAAGCCCGTAAAGGGAACACCCTTATAAAAACTGGGATCAGTACTGGCCCAGCAGCAGCGTCCGCCTTTTATTCCCCTGTAGTAAACATGCCCGGGCCCCATAAAAACCCAAATCTTTGTGCTTGGTAGAGATACGGCTAACCCCAAATTTGGGTACGGAAAAAGGTGTGGTTATCAAAATTTTTTTTTTATTTTGTACAGCATAAGGGGTCTGAAACAATCAAATGGGGACACAGGCAAGAGCAATACGGATAAATGCTGCAAAAAATGGCTACAATTCGATAAAATGTACCCAGGATGGTAAATGCCCTTGAGAACTGTCCAGAAACACTGCTGCGAATCCGCTCCCTCAGAAGATTAGAACCATCTGTGTACACTGCGATGGGATGAGAATGAAGCAAAGTGGTCAAGAAAAAGGAGTGGGCGCTCCATAGGCAGTTGGGGTATGCGTGGCAGTGAAAAAAAACAGACGGAACACGGAACTTTTCGGGATAGGGAAAAGTGAGAGCTACATGAAAAAAAGAAAGGGCGTAACTGAAGGGGGAAAGCAAATGTAGGCAAAAAGAAAAGGGTAGATAAACAGGGGTGACAAACAAAAAAAGAATGTTACTAGCATCAGTGATATCTATATTTTATGGAAATTCGGGAATCAGAGAACGAACTAAAAACGAAGGCAATGGACATCACGACGATCGGGGCAAAGATGGAAAATTTGCTTTTTGTAGAGACTCTCAACGGTAAAGCAAAAAAACACCAAGGGGAAAACCTAATCCCCCGGTGATGGATAGGATTTTAAAGGGTAGAGTAGCAGGAGAGGGGCCCCGAATAGATCTGGTCACCTAAAAATTTTTGATAAAATTTGGGTGAATGTAGGTGAAGGAAGTTCTACGATCGCCCCCATGAAAAATGACGGGGTTTTAAAAAGGTTTTAGCCGGCTGTGACAATTGCCTTCGAGACGTAAAATTTAGATTTCCGGATAAACCCACGTCAAACAGAAGGCCTAGAAACCTGCCCTATCGTTTTGGAAGGAGCCATAGGGGTACAATGGATAATCAGATGACAGAACGTCTAGTGAAAGTAATTTGGAGAGTTTTAGTACTGGAAAATTTAAACCCATGTGTGGTGGCCCAATTGGAAACATGGTTGACCACATGCTGGAGAGAAACTGCAATGAGGCGACAGTCAGCTCCTGCACAAGCTATAGCAAAGTCATCAACATGGAGTGATGACCAAATATTGGATGGAAGAAGAGAGGCCAAATCATTTATAGCAAGGAGAAAAAGTGTTGTGCTCAGAACACATCCCTGGGGGACACCTTCAGCTTGGACAAAGTCTGGGGAGAGCATATTATTAACCCGAACACAGATATGTCTGTCAGCTAAGAAGTTCTTAAAGAAGGATGGTAGATTGCCTTGGAGGCCTAAAGAGTGGGCTTGGGCCAAAATATTATACCTCCAAATTGTGTCATAAGCCTTCTCAAGGTCAGAAAATATGGCAATAACCGATTGGTTATTCGCAAAAGCATTATGAACATACTTATCCAAGCATAGTAAGGGGCCAATGGTAGAACGGCCCTTACGAAAGCTATGTTGATTAGTGGAGAGACTGTTGTGTCTCTTGAAATACCACATTAAATGTCAATTTACCAGACGTTCCATCACCTTGCAAACTCCACTGGTAAGAGCAATGGGATGATAGTGGGAGGCATCATGTCCCGTAGTACCCGGTTTGCGGAAAGGGAAAACAATGGCAGATTTCCACAGCTAGGAAAGAACTCCTTGTTATCAAATAAGATTAAAGAGTTGTAAAAGGACGGCAAGTTTTGACTGATGTAAACGTTGCAACATCTGAATATGAATGCCGTCAAGCCCAGCTGCCGATGATCGGCAAGCTGAGAGTGTTGCCTCCAGTTCCTGAAGTGTAAAAGGCACATTATAAGATTCTTCTTTGAGAGAAGAAAAGTCTAAGGGCACTAACTCTCTGGCAGACTTTGAGGAAAGAAACGAGGGGCATAGATGGAGCCCGAGAAATACGGACCAGGTGATTACCAATTTCAATGGTAACGTCAAGAGGGTTTGCTATATCAAAACTGGCAACCCACGGTGCTGCAGGGAAAGATCTGCACAAGTAAGAATTTATTATAATTAACCCTTAAATGGTCCAAACGTATATAGTATACGTTTTTTCAACATCTGAAAGTATGTAAAAAAATGTAGATCTTCATTTTTGTTTTACATTTGAAAACGTGTAGAAAAACTTTTATCTACTTTTTTTTTTGTTATATTTGAAAATATGTAAAAAAAAGTAAATCTACTTTTGTAGCACTACGAATTTGAACATCGATCTGTTTTGACCGTTTAAGGGTTAATACTATAATCATAGGGGAGCACTAAACCCGTAGGATTATACAGCGCATGTGGGAGGGGGTGGGGATGGAAGATATTCAGGTTCAATTCAGGGAACTGGAGAACAGATCCAATTCCCTAGATCAAGGAACCTTCCTTAAGGGGTAAAAGTAGGAATGCGTGTAGGTTGAGAGTGAGCGAAAAGCAAGTGTGTGCGGGTAGGGGTTAGTGAAGTTAGGGGAAAGTACTAGTATTATTATTATAATAAAAGAGAAGCGCTAAACCACAAGGGCTATACAGCACTGCAGGGCAGGAAGGAAGCGAGGGTATCAGGTGGCAAAAGGGAGATGGACGAGTAGTAGGTTACGGAGAACAGCGGGGCAGTGGATAGTGAAAGGGTGGAGGGCAGCAAGAGATTGAGGTAGAAAGGGCTGAGGGGAGTGCGAAAGGTATCATTATCAGAGTCTGTTGAGTAAATCAGTCGTTGTCAAGAAGTCAATGAGAGTGTCAGGATTAAAGGAGGGTCCATCAGCAAGAAGGGAGAGAGAGTAGTAGAGCAGAGACGACGTTGGAGGTAAATTCTGAGTGCTCACTGATAGAGAGGGCAGTCTAACAGAATGTGGCTAATCGATACTGGAACTTGACACTTCTCACAGAGAGGAACAGGGTGCCTCTCCACGAGATACTCATGAGTAAGACGAGTGTGGCCAATGTGAAGACGGGAGAGAGTAGTCTCCCAACCTCGGCACTGATGACAAGAAGACGGCCAGTAACCTATGCTCGGTTTAATAGAATGAAGTTTGTTACCAAGTAGAGTTGACCAACGTTGTTGCCAACAGGTGTGAAGGTGGGTAGCTATTACAGCAAAATAGTCCGGAAATGAAACACCTCTATATGAAATTGGTAGGTCATGTACTGCTGACTGCGCAGCAGTGTCTGCCTGTTCATTGCCCTGTAAATCAATATGACCAGGGACCCAACAAAAAACAATATATTTATGCTTGGTAGAGATACGGCGTAGCCAAAGTTGGATACAGAGAACTAGGGGGTGAGGTGTATCAAATTTCCGTATAGCCTGTAGAGCACTAAGGGAGTCTGAGACAACCACAAATGATGACACAGGCATAGATGAAATATGAATAAGTGCTGCAAAAATGGCATACAATTCAGCAGTAAAAATGCTAGCCGAAGATAGTAAATGCTCTTGCACGACGCTGTCCAGAAACACTGCTGCGAATCCGACTCTGTCAGAAGACTTAGAACCATCTGTGTACACTGCGATGGCATGAGAATGAGTGGAAGTGGTCAAGAAAAAGAGCGGGAAGCCACCATAGGCAGTTGGGCTTTCGAGCAAGGGAGTGAGAAAGAGCAGACCCGAACAGCTGGAACTTCCCAGTGGGGTAGGGATTATTATTATAATCAAAAAGAAGCGCTAAGCCACAAGGGCTATACAGCGCTGCAGGGTAGGGAAGGAAGCAAGGGAATTGGATGGCAGAAGGGAGGGGGGATGATCAGCAGGTTACAGAAAACAGCGGGGCAGGGGATAGTACGGGGGTAGAGGGTAGCAAGAGATACAAGTAGAAAGGGCTGAAAGTATCAAAATTTGTGGAGTAAGTCAGTCGTTGTCAAAAAGTCAATGAGAGAGTCCGGATGAAAGGTGGGTCCATCAGCGAGAAGGGAAGGTAAAGAGAGAGCAGCGGGGCGAAGACGACGACAGAGGTAAATTCTGCGTGCTCGTTGATAAGTGGGCAGTCCAACAGAATGTGGCTGACTGATAATGGAGCTTGGCAATTCTCACAGAGAGGAGCAAGACGCCTCTCCATGAGATATCCATGAGTAAGACGAGTATGGCCAATGCGAAGACGGGAGAGAGTAGTCTCCCAACCTCGACACTGGTGATAAGAAGACGGCCAGTAACCTATACTCGGTTTAATAGACTGAAGTTTGTTGCCGAGCATAGTAGACCAACGTTGTTGCAACGGGTGTGAAGGTGGGAAGATATTACAGCAAAATAGTCCGTACATGGAATACCTCTATAAGAAACTGGTAGGTCATGTACTGCTGACCGCGCAGCAGTGTCTGCCTGTCATTGCCCTGTACGTCAACATGACCAGGGACCCAACAAAAAACAATTCTTTATGCTTAGTAAAGATGCGGCGTAGCCAAAGTTGGATACGGGGACTAAGGGGTGAGGTGTATCAAATTTTTGTATAGCCTGTAAAGCCTAAGGGAGTCTGAGACAACCACAAATGATGACACAGGCATAGATGCAATACGGATAAGTGCTGTAAGGATGGCATATAATTCAGCAGTAAAAATACTAGCTGAAGATAGTAAATGCCCTTGTACGACGCTGTCCGGAAACACTGCTGCGAATCCTACGCCGTCAGAAGACTTAGAGCCATCTGTGTACACAGCAATGGCATGAGAATGAGAGTGAAAGTGGTCAAGAAAAAGAGAGCGGGAAGCGACCGTAGACAGTTGGGCTTTCGAGCAAGGGAGGGAGAAAGAACAGACTCGAACAGCTGGAACTTCCCAGGGGGGTAGGAAAAGTGTTGATGCTACATGTACATAGAAAGGTGGTAGTTGAAGAGAAGACAAGAGCGAATGAAGGCGAAGAGAGAAGGGACGGAGTAAGCAGGGGCGGCGAACAAATAAAGAATGTCTACTAATATCAGTGGACCATTCTATAAATGGAAGGATTGCGGAGATCATGAGAGCGTACATAGTAGCGCAGGCAATGGGCATCACGGCGATCGGATAAGGATGGAACGTTCGCTTCTGCATAGAGGCTTTCGACAGGGGAAGAGCGAAAAGCACCAAGGCATAAACGTAATCCTTGGTGATGAATGGGGTTAAGGCTAGAGAGAGTAGCAGGAGATGCCGCTGAATAGATCTGGTCCACATAATCAAGTTTCGATAAAATAAGGGTGGAATGTAGGTGAAGGAGGGTTCGACGATCAGCTCCCCACGAAAGATGAGCAAGGGTTTTAAGAAGGTTCAGCCGGCTGTGACAAGTTGCCTTCAGAGAGGTAATGTGAGGTTTCCAGGATAACCTACGATCAAAGAGGAGGCCCAGAAACTTGACTGTATCACGTTCAGGGATACGTGAGCCATAGAGGTACAAAGGATGATCAGAGATGACAGAGCGTCTAGTGAAAGTGATTTGGTGGGTTTTAGTGCTGGAAAATTTAAACCCATGTGTGGTGGCCCAATTGGAAACACGGTCGACTGCATGTGGAGAGAAACTGTAAGGAGGTGACAGTCAGCGCCTGCACAGGCAATAGCGAAGTCATCAACATAGAGTGATGACCAAATATTTGATGGAAGACTAGAGGCCAAATCATTAATAGCAAGGAGAAAAAGTGTTGTGCTCAGAACACATCCTGGGGGACACCTTCAGCTTGGATAAAGTCGGGGAGAGCACATTATTAACCGTACACGGAAATGCCTGTCAGTTAAAAGTTCTTAAGGAAGGATGGTAGATTGCTCGAAGGCCTAAGGAGTGGGCTTGGGCTAAAATATTATACCTCCAAGTTGTGTCATATGCCTTCTCAAGATCAAAAAATATGGCAATAAACTGAGTGGTTATTCGCAAAGGCATTACGAACATACGTATCCAAGCGCAGTAAAGGGGTCTATGGTAGAACGTCCCTTACGAAAGCCATATTGACGAGTGGGAGAGACTGTTGTGTGTCTCTAAATACCACACTAAACGTCTATTTACTAGACGTTCCATTACTTTGCAAACTGCACTGGTAAGAGCAATGGGACGATAGTGGGAGGTTTCATGTCCCGTAGTGCCTGGTTTGCGGAAAGGGAGAACAATGGCGGATTTCCACAGCTGTGGAAGAACTCCTTGTGACCAAATAAGATTGTAAAGGCGTAATAGGACTGCAAGGGCTGACTGATGTAAATGTTGTAGCATACGAATATGAATGTCGTCGGGCCCAGCTGCCGATGATCGACAAGCTGAGTGTTTGCCTCCAGTTTTGAAGTGTAAAAGGCACATTATACTGTTCTTCTCTGAGAGAAGAAAGTCCAAGGGTGCTAACTCTCTGGCAGACTTTGAGGAAAGAAATGAGGGGCATAGATGGAGTCCCTGAGAAATACGGACCAGATGATTGCCAATTTCATTGGCAACATCTAGTGGGTTTGCTATATCAACACCCGGCAACCCGCAGAACAGGAGCGGGTCAGGAGAATATTTACCACTCAGTTTTCGTACTTTTTTCCAGACTGCACTCATAGAGGAAGCAGAGGTGATGGTGGAGACATAATCTCGCCAGCAAGTGCGTTTAGCGTCACGGATGACACGGCGAGCGATCGCACGCTTCTGTTTAAAATCAAGGAGTCGCTCTGTGGTTCTATTGTACCGTACCTGCCCCATGCAGCGCGTTTCAAACGTACTGCACGAGCACAAGCAGGAGACCACCAAGGCACGCATTTCTGAGAATGCCTGCTCGAAGTTTGGGGTATAGAATGAGAAGCTGCGGTGAAAACGGAGGATGAGAAGAGGTGTTAAAAGCTCATCGATGGAGGACGAAGAAGGAACCTCTTTAAAAACAGTCAGGTGTGAGTAAAGGTTCCAATTTGCCCGATTAAATTGCCAGCGTGGGGTGCGAAGAGAGTGGCGAATATGAAGGGGAAGTAAGAATGATTGGGAAATGATCACTGTCATGTAAGTCCGGGTAGAACAGACCAAGTAAAGTCTAATGCGGCGGAGGAAGAGCAAACTGAGAGATCGATGCAAGAGAGAGTATGAGTCCGAGGATCAAATGGGTGTGAGTACCTGTATTTAAAAACATGGAGGGGGTGGGTGGCAAGAAAAGCCTCTAACTGAATACCACGGGAATCACAGTGAGACCCTCCCCAGAGGAAATGGTGGGCATTAAAATCACCAAGTAACAGAATTGGTGGCGGTAATGACGAAACAAGGAAGGCAAAATCCGGAATAGATAATGCCCGAGAAGGAGAGAGATATAAAGAACAGAGCGTATACCACCTATGTAAGTGGATACGGGCTGCTGTGTAATGCAGCGAAGTATGAACAAATAGCTGATGGTACGGAATATCAGTGCGGAGAAGAAGGGCACTTTCATTAAAGGTCCATCAGGAAAAGGATCTGAAGAATACAATAAATTATAGCCTGAGATGTGAGAAATAACAGCAGAGTGTAATTTTGGTTCCTGTAAGCAAACACCAACAGGGGCAAAACTGGGAGAGTAACATCTGAAGCTCACCCCGATTACCCCTGAGGCCACGTATATTCACTGTAAAAAGGCCATGAATGGCAATGATAAAGATACTTGAAATCCGCAGGTAAGGGTTCCTACGGACTAGGAGGTTAGAAAAGTCCACATGCGGAGGCAGTGGAAAATGTTCAAGCAGCGAAGGAACGGTGCGCTGTGAAGAAAGGAGTTGCGCAGATGGAGCAGAGGAGAGAGAAAGAGCGGAAGGTGGATCAGTGTCCATTGATGGTTTGGTCTCTGCAATATATTCAGAGATTGCTTCAAGTGTTTCAGAATTCAGAGATGTCGTATGGGAGACAATATTGGGAATGGTAGGGGGAGGATGAGAGTAAAGATTGGAACTGTATTGGACTGTACCAAGGTAGGGGGGGGCGAAAGGGTGGAGGGAACTGGAGAAGCGTGGCAGGGGACAGAAGAGACAGGAACCTGGGAGGTGGCAGAAGAGGAAGAAAACTTGGGAGGGAACAGGGGAGGAAGGTACATTACGAGGAGGAGGGTGAACCTCTGCACTTGTAACTGAGCCAGTGAGAGGGGAAGAACTAGGGGCAGAGACAGGGAGGGTAAATGAGGAGGTGGAAGATGGGTAGGAGGTGTTACCGGACCTTTTTTGACTTTTGAGAAGTAGAGGGACGATTGGGAAGAGGTGTCGTACGAGGTCTCGTCGATACTGAGGCTTGTAAGAGAGAACTCGAAGAAGCGAGATTAGACTGAGGCGTTGAAGTAGGGACGTCTGAGCCGAGGACAGCAAAAGGATTAGATACAGGAGTGATTATGGGAGAGGTAACCACAGAGGTGGGTTGTAGAAGATGGGATACCAGAAGTGGGGGGACGTTTTGAAACACGGGAATAAGAAACACGTGGGGAGTCTCCTTGGAGGCGGAGATGAGAAACTGCCATGGCATAAGGGAGACCTTCTGTCTCTTTGAGGTAACGGATTTCCCGCTCGTTTAAATAGACCTGACAACGGCGGTAGAGTACGAAGGGTGAGCCTCATGACAGTTAAGGCAAGAGGGAGATCGATTGCAAGACGTATTAGAATGGTCATCGGCACCACAGACTGGGCATTCGGCGATAGATCTGCAATATTTCGCTGGATGGCCAAATCGCCAGCAATTTCTACACTGTTGTGGTGTAGGGATCACTTTCGAACTTGTAACCGATGTCCTGCTATATAAACTGAGGATGGGAGTTCTCGGCTGTCAAAAGTTAAACGAGCCACATTGCTAGGGTATCGTCTCCGCCACGGGCAGGAAGAACGTAAGTGTTCTACCTTGAGGATTGGGAGATCTTGGAGTTCCAGCTGTTCTAGAATGTCGGTGCCACATGTCTGGAAATTTTGTTGTAACTATGGTATGGGGCAGAATAACGGTACCACTACAAGAATTGAGGGAATGATGTTTTTCAAGGGTGACAGGAACAGTATCTATATGGGAAAGAGAGAGAGCTCACGAGCCTGGGTAGCATTCTGTACGGTAATGATGCGCGTACCGCTCTTAAGAGCATGAAAAGAAATATCTTTACCAACATGGCGTAGGAGTGCCTTGCCAATACTATGGTCAGAAAGATAGGCAGTAGAGGAAGTTGGTCGTTAAAGTGAAGAATTTAGTCACTGTTCAGTCTGAAACTGAGCGTGGAAAGGTAGTGAAGGACGTGTCGATCTTTTCTGAGAAGACGAGAAGGTGATAGGTGGGAGAAGTATCATCAGCAGTAATTGTCGTTGACGTTTAGGCGTGGGACCAGAGTTGGTCCGACGTGGAACGGGTCGGCGATTTGAAAATTGCCGCACCGTAGAGGGAGAGGCGGAAGCATAGTCAGAGGAGAGCGAAGGTCTGATAAATCGAAGGAGTCAGTCGAGGCCTCAGTACCTGAAGCAGGTGAGGAAACAGCACCGGCAATAGGTACAGAGGCATGAGGAATGTCTGAAGAGTGGTCCAAAGACGAGGCGGGGTCAGAACGGGGTGCGGTATCAAGAAGGGGCCCGGGGGTACCAGGTTCATGGACTAGGGCTGCCATGGTTAGGTTACTTCTTTCTTTTTGTTTTTAAGAAAAAAAAAGAAAGAAGAAAAGAAAATAAAAATAAAAAAAAAGAAAAAAAAAAAGGGGGGACGGGGAGGGATAGTTCTAGGAGGAATGAAAGGGCCAGAAATCTCCTCCGCGCCCAAGAGGACTCGACACCGCTAGTAGCGCAGATGCAGCATGGAACCCGTGCCATACCCTACCCTTCATGCCAGTAAACCAGCAATCTGGGATAGCAACCTCACATCTGCCGAGCTACCTCGGTGGACAAAAGAGAGGGCGGCCGGATATCCGCCACAAAGCATACCTCCTTCAGCCACCACCCCCGGAATCCGAAAGGTGGCTTCCAGAGATACACCCGTCGCCCAAAAGACACCCAAAGCTACTCCGGGATACCGGAGAGGGATCGGACATCCCTAGGCAATCCAGATTCCACGGCAAACTACGCCACCGCCAAGAAACCTCAACGGAATGGGATCGACCCCGGTGTCCTTTCCTCTACCTAGGAACTAGCGTGCCTGTGGGAGAAATCCCAAAGGACAAAAAGAGGAAGGGCAAAAGGGAGGAGTGGGGAGGAGGAGGAGGAAAGGAAAAAGGGGAGGATGGGGAGGATGGGATAGGGGAGGGGAGATTGGGGGGTAATTAGGTTCGGTCTGAGGAAGAAGACCGATAGGTCTAATTCCTCAGACCAAGAGCCTCTTCACCACGCCAAGGAGCCCCCCTTGAAGAGGAGTGGGGTAGGGAAAAGTGAGATGCTACATGAACATATAAAGGTGGTAACTGAAGGGAAGATAAGAGCGAATGTAAGCGAAGAGAGAAGGGAGAAAGTACTAGTTTAAATTTTACAACTGAAGTTAGTGCAATAGATTAGCTTGTTAAGAAGTCATAAAAGTCTGCATCAAAGTTGGGACTGTCAACGAGGTGGCCCTCACTGACAGTAAGGAGCTCCTGATCCAAGACACTGAATTTATCTTCCCCTTCCTTGGATCAAAGCTGAGTGCCTATTTCAAGGCACATATGACCAATACAGGTTCAGTGCTTCCTTTATTAAAATGATATAATAAAGATTCAAAGGAAACAAGACAAGCATGCAAGAATGGAAGCATTCATTGCCAGTTTGCCAAGGAGATAAAAGTGCTGGAGAAGCTACTTCCAAACTGTAAAAAGAGTGAATTTTCATTATATTCATTAAAGTAAAATATAGAAGGTAGGTCTAGATAGGTTGTTACGATGCAGAGCTCCAGGTACCATCAAAAGAAGCGAAGATCAAGGCAATAGAAAATGCAGGTGTGCTATTTCATCTATCATAGATGGTGTGGCACTGCTTTGTGGATTATCAAAACTTTGCTCGGGCAGAGGCTCATCAGGTAGACTTGGTGCAGTGGTGCACTTCAGGTAGACTTGGTGCAGTGGTGCACTTCAGGTAGACTTGGTGCAGTGGTGCACTTCAGGTAGACTTGGTGCAGTGGTGCACTTCAGGTAGACTTGGTGCAGTGGTGCACTTCAGGTAGTGGACATGTGCAATTCTGAGCTTAAGTAAACAATTGTTGTGAGGTCAACTGTTTAATATAACTTGGTGAAACACAGGTACTACTGTGGTGGCTACCCTCATCTAGCTGAGCTAGATTATGGGCAGTGTCAGAAAATGAAACACAGGACTGGAGACAATTCACTATTCTAATCTAAGCCAGTAAAGTATTTTCTCACTTAACAATTTTAGCTTCAGTTTAACCCTAGATTTACACAAGTTACTTTAAAGCTAATTATATCAGTCATGTCTCGTGTGACTGGACTTAATACATAAAAACAATCATGAGAAAAAAAGTCATATTAATGCAGTGTAAAAATTTTTAAGGAGGCACAGAGAAGAAAAACCAATGAACTTGCCAATTGTCACTATCTTGATAATCAACCAAAAAATTATGATCAAATTGGTCACAGTTTAACATAAATTTAATGAACTTTAAGGTGATAGCCAAGTTTACTTAGGTGCCAAATCACTTTTCAGGCATGACGACACAGTCGAACATCCCTTTATACTCAATGAGAAAAGGCAGAGTAAACATGACAAACTCACCACTCTGACTAATACATATGACACTTGAAGGAATATGAGCATTATGGTATGGAAAACAACTATAACTCACTGGCAAGTTTGTCAATTGTCTTCTCAAATCCTCATATAAACCCATTTCATACTAAGTACAATTTTATTGAGCAAGAATATTACTAAAAAATGAACATATTACTACACATTGCATATCTTTACTCCTTCAGAATAAAATTAAAAACAAAATGGCATCAGAGTCAATACAGAAATGAATAAGACACATGCAATACTTTACTGTGGAGATGTTTCACCAACCAATGACTTTTTATTTATCCAATACAGAGAATAATACTGAAGACAGTGGAAGACTAAGTTATTTGAGGAGATCAGACCTTTAGCATTGATGAATCTGTTCTAGTCAGTGGAAGACATGAAGTAGTTAGAGCTGAGCAGTTCTTCAGCCTTGAAAGATGTTCAGTTCAAGACTTAATGATCCTGGAATTAATATCGATGAAAACACCCACCACAGGATAGCCACATTACTACATATAGTTACCAATATAATTAATTTTAAACTGCACTATGGCTCATCGTGAGGTGGTTGCTTTTGTGTACTAATTTCGGTCACTTAAAACATGACTGGTAAATTAATTTGTTTGTCATTAAGATGTTGGACTGATCACCACCTATCAAATCAAAGGGACTGATCACCTCAAATTTATAATTTATGTCTTCCATCACCGTATCCTTCTCTGTACTGGACTGATCAAGTCACTGGCTGGGAAAAATGTCTCCACAAAAGATACACAAATGTTGCACATGTCTTATATGTCTACTTAATGATTCTGTATATCATTAATGTGTCAATGTCGAAAAAAGCAGCACTACAGTTCACAAGAATGAGATAAATATCCATGTTTTCAGAGAATCTAAGGCTATATGGGTTGAAAGACATGCTAATCATACTATTATACACAGAAGTGATTAGTAAAAGTTGGCAAACTATTACAACTACTCCTGCATGCATGAAAAATGTTTTGTCCACTATTTTTACACTCGGGTATTGGGGGATACATATTATTCAGAAAAACTAAGGCAACAAATAGAACAATTATGTTCAGTGTTATATAATGTTAATGTTACAATGAGACTAATACTGTATATGCTATTTATCTAGACCACAGCCAGTTAGTAGTACCATTCTTCCAGGAACAAACATGTTACCCAATTGCACTCTAGCCTGACTGGATATAATAGTTTTATTTTTCTTCATGTAAAAACTTAGGAATGCCAACAATAAGATGCAATAAGGAATGTAGTTCCACACCCAATACAACATGGATTAATTTATGCTTAATTTATGGGAGGCACATTTCTCTATTAGTTTTTGTCTGTCAATCATTACTATTACTAATAAAAATTAACTTATAGCCTATTTTTCATGTTAAACATGTAAATCAGAATAACAACTATAATAATAATATAAAAAATAATAATACAGTGTAAAGATTTGAATAAAATATGGAGCTTTAAATTGTCTTTACTATATTAATTCCTTATTATATAGGATCTGTTCTTTGAACAGATAAGGTATACAATATGTATGTGTAACAATTTCAAGAGCAAAAAGGGCCATTATCACTAAAACTGAGAATCTCCAAGTCTTTACCATTCAAACTGAATTACATAGGGACATCTCTAACAATCAATGTGATTAACATGAGACTATTTGGCAACTGGTATTAACAAAAACTTACTGTCCTGTATGAGAAAGAACCCCTGAGTATAAAGAGACTTCATACACAGACAAGGTCACATTGCTAGACAAGGACACAATCTCCTATAATAACTCATACAAAAACTATTTACAGGTACAAAAAATATTTCTCTACTAACAAAAACCCATATTAAAGAACAGATGAACACAACTGTTTGAAACACTGAATCACTTATAACTAAATTACTAATTTAAACACCAACAAATTATGCAAGACAGTAATTAATAATATCAAGAGTGTATTAAAAACATGCTCAGTGTACCTGCTGAATTATGCAAATAAAAAAATGCAATTTGTATGATGTACAAGTGAACATTACAGCCAAGTTTCAGATTTGCAAAAATAGGAATTTACATTTTCAAAAATGATACAAGAAAGCAAATAGTCAATGGCATAAATTCAGAAGCACCAAGAAAAACATTGCTTACCCTGTAACATTTTTTTCCACTCAGTATTAAAAATATCTGAGTTAAATATTGAATTGTATACAACATTCTGTATGTTCATTATTTTTGTTTGTGAATTTTATCCTGGTGTAAAAGGAGTTCAGACTTTTTAAACTTTTTAGACAGGATATGTATCATTTAATCTGCCGTATCATTTGCTCACTTATTGGGTAAAATGATATACCACTGCAAGACTAAGATGGAAACCAATAGTTCAATTATTTTTTTTTGAAACTCAATGGACTTATCCCACCAAGGCAGGGTGGCTTAAAAAAAAAAAAAAAAAAAAAATCGCTAACATTCACCTAGGCCCTGTCATTCCAGAAGTGTAACATTACAGTCAGATTACCCTCCATACCACAACTTCCCCACCCCTTCCTCAGGGTGCAGGCACTGCTATTCCGGCTAACTGGTTATCCTGAATCCTTTCCTAATGGTCACTCAACTCACATTCCTACAGCATGGCCCTTAAATGTCACTTGCCTTCATGTACTCCTGTTTAAACATGCTCACACAAGCCTGCTTGATGCTCAAGCCCCTAAAACTCGAAGCCTTTTGTATCCAATCCCTCCGACCATTCTTGAAATGACCCATACTAACAATTTTTTTCCATATTCTGTGCAAGTAGGAGTCGATCAATTTAATACATATCGAAAAGCATTCTGACAGGATTTGCCCTTAATAACATTCGTTGTGATCACTGCTAATGAATTCCCTTGCTAGAGATTTGGGCAACAAAAGCAGGGCATACTGCTGATTGTAACCCCATCATTACTAGTATATCTCTACAATGTGTTGTCAGCATCACTGCAGAAGTATGACAACATTTAACCAGGATATCAGACTCTCAAATTTGAATTCATTACAATTCTTAGTTTTACACTACATTATTCTGAGTTAAGAAAAGAATTTTCAGAGCTTGCTTTACAATCACTGAAATGTAACAATTTTTTTCTTTGAATTTTATCAATGAAATAACAAAAGTTGTTTATATATGTCAGAAGAATTCAAAGATAAAACTAAAACAGATATTTTGATTTTAATAAAGCTGAATGAAAGTAGTCAGCTTTTGTGAATTAATAGTTCCTGCAATGAGTGCAGCTGTCAAGCACAGCTGCTCTCCTTTCAAACAAATTAAACCTTACTCCTGAAATTCAAAAGGTCAAAAAAGGACTGCAAAGCTTTGACCTATCAAGTGAAAAGCAACCACTGCAAAATTTTTAAAGCCAACTAAAATTTTACAGCAAAGTTACAGATCATTTACTAGAAAATGAAGAATTCCATTGAACCATAAATCAACAAAAAAAAATATTAAGGGAGGGAGATGTTGCAGCTGAGGGGTAATAGAGCAACTTAATCAATGACTGTTAAAAAGTTTTCTTCTCTGGATCACCCTGCCTTGGTGAAAGAGATAGCTGACGAGATAAAAAATATTCATCCACTGGCATTATCATAAAGCTCAATTTTTCCATGACATGACATTGTAAATAGTGCTTCAATAATCATACTTCCTTCAAGAAAAAGTACGAGATTGAACACAGCTGCACATAAAGCTCCAGCAGCAACATTAAATACATGAATAGTGATCAATAAGTTAAATGACTACTTTATGAGGAATAAGATTGTAAAATAGATATCTGAATACATACATAGTGTCTCAGGACAGTACCACAATCAAAATTTTCATTTCACATAAAATGTTCAAGACAATGCTCAATTTTCCCATTTAAAAAGTTTACAGAGCAATTCTAATTTAAAATTTTGTTAATTTATGTGTCTCTATACAATATAACATTAATTATGTTATTTTTATGCACAATGTAGTTAAAATTTCAAATACACCATAATATTGCTGCATATTGTAAGTACGATATAAATGGCAGGAGAATGCAATGATTTCCTGCATCACATTTCATGACAAGGGTCTAATGTAAGGTGAATATGTTAAAGACAGCTAACCAGTTAACCAGGGGGTTTGTACAAAACAGACTTGCAATACCTTAAGGAAGCCACGTGGAAGAAACCCTGATAGACTGTAGCCTTATGAAACAAATTTTTAGTGTACCAGACAATAATTGTGATAACACACACCACTATTTCTTGTGTATCAGGCATTCATTGTGGTACCACACACTACTATTTCTATTGTATCTGGCATTCATTATGGTACCACACACCACTTTCTTGTGTGCCAAGCATTCATTGTGGTACCACACATTACTAATTCTAGACCAGGCATTCACTGTGCTACCACACACCACCAAAATGGATGTTCTCTCCTGTATTCTATACAGCACTGGAAGAAAAGAGGCTATTTGAAGGTCTACTTTTGAAGAGCAAGCATTCTTTCAACTTTTGCAACCTTAATTTTTATAAAAGTATCTTTAATCAATGTTTTGTTAACACCTCAAACATATTTCATCAACAACTAAATCTAATGTGTGTGTGCATGAATTCTTCACAAATAAAGCTTTAAAATACAATTAATAAATTATCTAATATCCTGAATAATATAAAAAATATTCTTCACTTAATACACAATATGATGACCTAGCATGACCTTAAATTACTGACCTGCCATCTTTTTAATATACATGTACAACCTAGTTATAATTAATATTGTTTCCTAACTATCATCCTATTTTATTCCTTTGAGCTCAGTGCCTGAGATTCAGCCCCCAGAGTGTTCTTCTTCACAGGAGAAGAGAAAGTGGGTAGGGAAGATTCTGGAAGATTGGAAGCAGTATCAGGGGATGTTGGAGGTGGGGTGCGCTGTGCTGGTGACATACTGGGCTTGTCAGTTTGATTGACTAGAAGATGAGGTGGCATTGGCAGCTCCTCATCTGTGAATGGAGAAGTAAAATTAGTAGATGTTAAGGATTATAACAGCTAAAGAGATTAAAGGAATTAACAAAGCAAATACAGACTGTATAGTACAGATTTTTAAGGTCAAACTAAATTTCAAATACCACTATTGAAGAACCTTTTCAATAACTGAAGATAAATTAGACTCCCGCCCAAAGTGATGCACAATCACCACTTTTATAGGAAGATGCCATAAAGTGATCATTATAGTATTAACCCGTAAACGGTCCAAACGTATATATACGTTCTCTCGCGTAGTGCCCCAAATTTTTGGAGAAAAATTAAATCTTTTTTTTTTTAATAGGAAAAAAGAGCATATGGTACCCAGGCATCCCCAACTATTTTAATATGGCGCACAGTGAGTGCGCACACCCATTCTCTCATGTCTAGGCGACTCAGGCTTATTGTGGCAATGTTGAATGTATGACAAATAAAACGTATATATATGTATACGTTTGGGGGACTAGCGGTAAAAACGTATACAGTGGACCCCCGCATAGCGACCTTAATCCGTGCAAGAGGGCTGGCTGTTATGCGAAATGTTCGGTACGCGAATGAATTTTCCCCATAAGAAATAATGGAAATCAAATTAATCCGTGCAAGACACCCAAAAGTATGAAAAAAAAAAAATTTTACCACATGAAATGTTAATTTTAATACACACAAACTGAAAAAGGCATGCACAATTACATGACACTTACTTTTATTGAAGATCTGGTGATGATTGATGGGATGGGAGGAGGGGAGAGAGTGTGTTAGTGTTTAGAAGGGGAATCCCCTTCCATTAAGACTTGAGGTGTCGAGTCCTTTTCTGGGGTTACTTCCCTTCTTCTTTTAATGCCACTAGGACCAGCTTCAGAGTCACTGGACTTTTTTCGCACAACATATCTGTCCATAGTGGCCTGTACCTCTCGTTCCTTATGATTTGTCTAAAGTGGTTCACAACATTGTCATTGTAACAGTCACCAGCACGGCTTGCAATAGCTGTGTGAGGTGATTTTCATCAAAAAAGGTTTGCAAATTCAAGCCATTTGCACACATTTCCTTAATCTTTGAAGTAGGCAATTTCCTTCAATTTCTCTCTCCCCCCTTTGAACCAGTTTCCCCAGGTCTGGCCTCTTGCTCTGAAGTTGATCTATCAGCTCATCATGGTTAGTTCTTCATTGTCCTCCTCCACCAACTCTTCCACATCCTCCCCACTAACCTCCAACCCCAAGGACTTCCCCCAATGCCACAATTGATTCCTCAACTGGTATTTCTCCTCTCAGGGTTAGCCTCAAACCCTTCAAAATCCCTTTTGTCTACACATTCTGGCCACAGTTTCTTCCAAGCAGAGTTCAAGGTCTTCTTAGTCACTCCCTCCCAAGCCTTACCTATAAGGGTTTTTACAATTGAGGATATTAAAGTGATCTCTCCAAAACTCTCTTAGAGTCAGTTGAGTTCTGAGGTCACTACAAAGCACCTTTCAAACAGAGCTTTTGTGAACAGTTTTTTGAAGTTTGCAATAACCTGCTGGTCCATGGGCTGCAGGAGAGGAGTGGTATTAGGAGGCAAAAACTTCACCTTAATGAAGCTCATGTCCCCAAAAGGGCGCTCTGCCACGTCTGTAGGATGAACCAGGGGCATTGTCTAACACCAGGAGGGACTTAAGTTCTAAATTTTTTTTCAGTTAGGTAAATCTTTGACATTGGGGCAAATGCATGGTGTAACCAGTTATAGAAAAAGTCCCTAGTGACCCATGACTTACTGTTTGATCTCCACAGCTCACACAAATTATCCTTGAGGACATTCTTTTGCCTGAACGCTCTGGGAGTTTCAGAGTGATACACTAATAAAGGCTTAACTTTGCAATCACCACTAGGATTGGAACACATCAACAAAGTAAGCCTGTCTTTCATAGGCTTATGTCCTGGGAGTGCCTTTTCTTCCTGAGTAATGTAGGTCCTGCTTGGCATTTTCTTCCAAAACAGGCCTGTTTCATCACAATTAAACACTTGTTCAGGTTTCAGTCCTTCAGTTTCTATGTACTCCTTGAATTCCTGCACATATTTTTCAGCCGCTTTGTGGTCCGAACTGGCAGCCTCACAATGCCGTATCACACTATGTATGCCACTACGCTTCTTAAATCTCTCAAACCAACCTTTGCTGGCCTTAAATTCACTCACATCATCACTAGTTGCAGGCCTTTTTTAATTAAATCCTCATGCAACTTCCTAGCCTTTTCGCTTATGATAGCTTGAGAAACGCTATCTCTGCTAGCTGTTTTTCATTTATCCACACCAATAGAGTCTCTCAACATCTTCCATCACTTGCGATCTCTGTTCGAAAACACAGTTAAACCTTTGGCAAGAACAGCTTCCTTGATTGCCTTTCTGTTGCCCACAATAGTACAGATGGTTGATTTGGGTTTCTTGTACAACCTGACCAGGTCGGTGATACGCACTCCACTTTCATACTTATCAATGATCTCTTTCTTCATCTCTATTGGAATTCTAACCCTTATTGCTGTAGGGTTGGAACTAGAAGCTTTCTTTGGGGCCCATGGTCACTTATTTCCAGAAACAGCACCGAAAAACACTGTAATAATACGAAATATTCCGATTGTATGCTTGAATGTTACCGCGGAGGCTGGCTGGTAAACAATGCCACCGGCGGAACATATGAGGCTGGCTCAGGCCGCACATTGGACGCGTCTCGGACGAAGGGCGCTGAGCGGGTTTTTGGGCGGTATGCGAGGCAAAATTTTAGCGATCAAACCGTCCGGTATGCGGATTGTCCGTTATGCAAGGCGTCTGGTATGCGGGGGTCCACTGTATATACGTTTGGACCGTTTACGGGTTAATTTTTCTTAAAATTTAATAATGTACCTGTGTGTCCGCGTATGGGGAATACACACCCGTCCTACCACCACCATCCACACCCACCACCACCCACACTCACTACCCCCCCCCCCACATCCCCTACTACCAACCACACCCACCATCTTGCTAGAGACTTGCTTGCAATACATCTCAGATGCTCCTCCAAACTACAATATCCCTACCTCTCCATCAGTGCAGGCACTGTACTCCTCACCACCAGGCCTCAAATCTGGCTAACCATTTTCCCTGAATCCCTTCATATATGTTACGTTGCTCACACTCATGTCAAATAAAAAAATTCACCTTCTCCACTCACTCCAATCTAATACACTCACACATGCCTGTTGGATATCAAAGCCCATGCATACAAAAACTCCTTTACCCTCTCCCTCCAAATTTTCCTAGGGCAAACCCCTACCTCTCCTTCCCTCCACTACAGATTTATACAACCTCCAAGTCATCCAATTTTACTCCAAACTCTCAATGTCCAAACCATATCAATAACCCCTCACCACCACCTAATCACCAAACTACAAATTCTCTTCATAATTTTCACACACCACATTACCCTCAAACGTAACATCTCCACTTCCTCCAGCCTACTCCTTGCTGCAACATTCACAATCCATGCTTCATACCCACATAAGAATGTTGGTGCCACTACTCTCATATTCCCCTTTTTGCCTCTATCCAACTCTTTCCTCTTGTTAATTCTACAGCTCACCTTGTCTTTCACAGACCCATCTGCCAAAAAATCCACTCTCAAACATCAATACACATTCACTTCCTCCATACACCCTTTTTCAAATGTTATATCCAGTCTTTCATTACCTAAACTACTGTTATTTTCATCATCTTGCTCATTCTTATCTTCACTTTCAATATCCTTTTATATACCTTCACAAATCTGTATCAGTTTTTGCAATATCTCTTCAGAATCTCCCAAAAGAAAAGTGGCAACTCATTTTATATTAGTCTATCTTTTAACCATTTGACTGTTTCAGTCATATATATACGTCTTACGAGCCAATGTGTTTGACGTATACATGCTCCAAAATTCTAGCAGCTTCAAATCAAGCAGGAGAAAACTGGTAGGCCCACATGAGAGAGAATGGGTCTGTGTGGTCAGTGTGCACTGTATAAAATTCCTGCAGCATGCAGTGCATAATGAGAAAAAAAAACTCCAATCGTGTTTTTTGGATTAAAACGCCGACTTTGAGGTGTATTTTTGTATAGTATTTATTGCTGTATTCTCATTTTCTTGGTCTCATTTGATGGAATGGAAAACATATTACAAAAATAGAGATGATTTTGATTATTTCACAGTGAAAACGACCTTGAAATTGAGCTCAAAGTAGTGGAAATGTTCATTTTTTACCAATGTTCAAGAGTAAGCAAATCACACCACATGTCTAATACACGTCAATTGGAGAGTCTAATATTCTTTCACTACTGCACTGATATTATTTATACCATTTTTACAATAATGGAGTAGTCTGCATAACAGTAAATCTTTTTTTTTTTTTTTGTGAATAAAAAATCAAAATAGAAAGCATGAGTAATATAAGAGGGGCCTGGAGATGTGATTAATGAACAGAGGATATGTTATTTTAGTGCCAAGAATGTCTGCATTGTTTATTCTGGACCCTATTTTGAAATTGACATATTTTTTAATTTGCATGAAATTGGCCAAATTGCCAATATCTGACCACTTTATTGGGTAGTTGAAATCGGAAAATGGGCAGTTTCTTGTACTCAATTGATAGAAAAAAATGGAGTTCTAAAGAAACAGCTATGAGTTTGGTCGACTGGAACAATGGAATTGGCCAAAAATAGGGCTCAATTCGGCAAAATCTCTGATGCATACATATCACCCAGATCGCTAACTTCGCGGGAGTGTAATTCCGTAAGTTTTCCATCAAATTTTGTACTTTTGGTGTCATTATCATTGGAACAAGATTCTCTAACATTTCATAAGAATTTTTTTTTTTTTTTCCAAAAATTTTGCGACACCAGGAGACACTTCAGGATTTGGGGTTGCGACAGTCAAAGGGTTAAACTGGTGTTCAAACCTAGTTACTTTAGTATTTACTGGTAATGAATTTCAAATTTTGGGGCTCGTTACGTGCATCGAGTTTTTACACAGTGAGATATGGACATGGGGTACACCAAAAAGAAATCTGTCTCTTGTGTTAGGGTTGTGTGACCTGTTAAGGCTGGTGAGGAGAAGTTTGAGTGGAGGGTTTATATTTGAGTGTAGTATTCTATGTATGTAGTAGGGATATAAATAAGTATGAATGTTCTTAACGGTGAGCAGTTTTAGACTTGTGAATATTGGTGGAGTAGGCTGTCGGAAGTGGGAATTTGTCATCATTCTGATTGCAGCCTTTTGCTGGATTATTAGTTGTCTTAGGCAATTTAATGTTGTTCATCCCCATGCACAAATTCCATATGCGAGATAAGGGTAGACGAGTGAATGATACAGTGCAAGGAGAGCTGATTGTGGAACATAGCACCGTATCTTCGATAGTATGCCTACTGTCTTAGAGATTTTCTTAGAAATTTGTTGTACGTGTGTCTGGAATTTGAGGCTACTGTCAAGGTGGATTCCTTGTGATGGGTGATCCGTTTATCGTAATGTTAAGTGGAACAGTTGCAGCTCTGTTTCCAAACTGCATGAAATAGGTTTTGTCAGCACTGAGGGTAAGGTTATGTCATCATACAGGTAAATATTTTCTGCAATTCGGCATTAACAGTATTAGCCAGTATGACTGGGTTTGGGTGAGAGAAGATGTATGTTGTGTCATCTGCAAATAATATGGGTTTGAGTAGCTGTGATGCATTCGGTAGGTCATTGATGTAAATGAGAAAGAGGAGTGGGCCAAGGACACTTCCTTGTGGGACACCAACTGTGATTGGTTGAGTGGAAGAGTTTGCTCCATTTGTGTACACCTCAACAACCCCTCTTCAGCCCTTTGCCTAATACTTTTATTAACTCTACACCTTCTCCTAATTTCCACACTTCGAATTCTCTGCATAATATTTACACCACACACTTCCCTTAGACAGGACATCCCAAAGCTTCACACCCATACAAGTGTGTTGGTACGACTATACTTTCACACATTCCCTTCTTTGCCTCTATGGATAACGTTTTTTTGTCTCCACAAATACCTCGATGCACCACTCACTTTTTTCCTTCATCAATTTAATGACTAACCTCATCCTTCATAAATGCATCTGCTGACACATCAACTCCCAAATATCTGAGAACATTTACTTCTTCCATACTCCCTCTCTCCAATCTGATATCCAATTTTTCTTTATCTAAATTGTTTGATATCCTCATCACATTACTCTTATCTACGTTCACTTTCAACTTTCTACCTTTACACACCCTCCCAAACTCATCCACTAACCTTTGTAACTTTTCTTTAGAATCTCCCATAAATACAGTATCATCAGCAAACATAACTGTGTCAACTCCCATTTTGTACTTGATTCCCCATAATTTAATCCCACCCCTCTCCCCAACACCCTAGCATTTACTTCTTTCACAACCCCATTTATAAATACAGTGGTCCCTTGATAATAGTTGGGCTCGATAGTCGTCCTTTTCGGAAATCGTCGCGTTATTTTAGTCCAAACATTGACTCACAAATGGTCGGTTGAGTCGCTAATCGCCATTTGTCCTGGACGTGTACTCATGGCTCTGAGCCACGTCGGCCTCCCTTCCCAGCCAGTGTGCCATTGTTTACCAGTGAGCGATGGTCCCCCTCACTTGTTCATACAAAATATTCATAATATCCATTCATTTTAGTGCTTGCAAGTGCTAATAAGCTACCAAGGCTCCAAAGAAAGCTCCTAGTGCCAAGCCTTTGGTAAAGGTGACAAATACAATTGAATTTAAGATAAACATCATTGAACAATATGAAAGTGGCGTACGTGTGGCCGAACTGGCCAGGATGTATAACAAATCCCGTACAACCATATCTTCCATTGTGGCAAAGAAAAAGGAAATCAAGGAAACTGTTTTGCAAAGGGGGTAAATATGCTAACAAAAAGAGATCCCCAGACTCGAAGAGGTTGAAAAATTTATTTTTGGGTGGTAAAGAGAAACAATTGCAGGAATTTCTTATGATGTCGATTATTTGTGAAAAGGCTGACTTTGCATGACGTCTTAAAAAAATTTGCCTCAACAAGTATTAATTTTGTAATTTAACCCTTCCCGGGGTCGACAGGCCCTCCAGAGACTTGTTCCAGGGTCCCCAAAATTTAAAAAAAAAAAAAAAAAAATTTATAAAAGATAACAAGTCTTTTCCCAATCTAAGACACCAAAAGTATAAAAATTTGATGCAAAACTTATGGATTTTGCCTCTTTAATTTTAGCGGTTCGAAGATGTTTAAAGCATGGGCGTTTTGCCCACTTCAGCCCTATTCTTGGCCAATTCCAGTGTACTATGACAAAAATCATAACTTTTTTCGCTAGAACCCATTTTTTCTATCGAATGATACAAGAAAACCCCCCCATTTACTGATTTCAACTATCCAAAACAGTGGGCGAATTTTTCAATTTTTCCCAATTTCACACAAAATTTTAAAAGAGCCAATTTCTGAATAGGGTCCAGAATAAACAAAAAGACATTCCTGGGACTAAAAAAATTCATTTCCCCGTTCATTAGTCATGTCCCCACCTCCCTTTCATTCTTTTTCTTTTTCCACTTCGAATTTTTATTCTCACAAAAAAATAGAAGATTTACTGTTATGCAGACTACTGCATTAGCGTAGAAATGGTATAAATAATATCAGCGCACTTGTGAAAGAATATTAGACTCGCCAGTTGACATGTATTGAATGCATAGCATGATTTATTTACTTTCGAACTCTGTAAAAAATCAAACATTTCTGCTACTTTGAGCTCAATTTCAAGGTACTTTTCATAGTAAAACCAGTCAAAATCATCTCAATTTCTGTAATATGTCTTCCATTCTATAAAATGAGACCAGGAAAACTAGAATACAACAATAAATACCATATGAAAATACAGTGCAAAGTCGCAGTTTTAATCCAAAAACACGGTCAAAGTTTTGTTTTTTCTCATTACGCACTGTGTGCTGCAGGATTTTTTTTCATACCGTGCACACTGACCACATAGACCCATTCTTTCACATGTAGGCCTACCAGCTTTCTCTCAGTAGATCTGAGGGCGCTATAATTTAGGCGTACTAGTACATCAAAAACCGTGGTGCGTAAGCCGTACTAGTATGGCTGAAACCCCGAAAGGGTTAAGGCCAGCAAAGGTTGAATTGAGAGATTTAAGAACCATAGTGGCATATAGAGTGTGATAACGCATGGTGAGGCTGTTAGTTCGGACAAAATTGCAGCTACAAAATTCATAAGTGAATTCAAGGAGTACACAGAGGCTGAAGGACCAAAACCTGAACAAGTGTTCAATTGTAACGAAATAGGCCTCTTTTGGAAGAAAATTCCAAAGAGGACCTACATTACTCAGGAGGAAAAGGGACTGCCAGGACACAAGCCTATGAAAGACAGGCTGATGCTCATGTTCTGTGCTATTGCTAGTGGGGATTTCAAAGTGAAGCCGTTACTAGTGTACCATTCTGAAAATCTCAAGTGTTAAAAAAAAAAAAAAACATGTCATGAAGAGTAAATTGTGTGTGTTTTGGAGATCTAATAATAAGGCATGGGTCACGAGGGAAATTTTCGTCGAGTGGTGCAATGAAGTGTTTGGCCCTAGTGTGAAGAATTACCTCTTGGAAAAGAAATTGGATCTCAAGTGCCTCAAGTAATGACAATGCACCTGCTCATCCTCCAAACTTGGATGACCTAATTCTGCAGGAGTTTGGGTTCATCACAGTAAAGTTCTTGCCCCTGAATACCACTCCCCTCCTCCAGCCCATGGACCAGCAGGTCATATCAAACTTTAAAAAAACGTACACCAAAGCAATGTTTCAAAGGTGCTTTAATGTGACCTCAGACACTCACTTGACCCTAAGAGAGTTTTGGAAAGAACACTTCAATATCCTCCACTGCATAAGCCTTATAGGTAAGGCTTGGGAGGGAGTGACTACCAGGACTTTGAACTCTGCTTGGAGAAAATTGTGGCCAGGTTGTGTCCACAAGCGGATTTTTAAAGGGGTTTTGTGGCTGACCCTGTTTGAGCCTGTGTCAGTTGTGACATCTACTGTGGCATTGGGGAGTTCCATGGGGTTGGATGTGAGTTTGAAGGATGTGGAAGAGTTGGTGGAGGACCACAACGAAGAGCTACCACTGAGGAGCTGCAAGAGCTTCAGCAGGAACAGCAACAGATCGCAGCTCAAATCTTGCTGCAGAGGAGGGAAAAAGAGATGGAAGTAGGTGCCTTCTTCAGAAATTAAGGAGATTTTTGAAATGTGGGGTAGGATGGAAAGATTTATGGAGAAACATCACCCTGAGAAGGATGTTGCAAGCCATATCAGCAACTTGTACAGTGACAGAGTCTTGGCCCATTTTAGGGAAGTTTTAAAGAGACTCCAGAAACAGAACTCTCTAGACACTTTTTTTTGTGAGACAGGACTCCAATGACTCTCAAGCTGGTCCTAGTGGCATTAAGAAACAGAGAAGTAACCCCAGAAAAGGACTTGGTACTTAAGGTGTTGATGGAAGAGGATTTCCCTTCCAAACAGTAACTAATCCAATCTCTCTCCTCCCTCCCGTCTTCCATACACTAAGAAGAATCGCCAATAAAGGAAGTTTTATGCTGTTAATTTTTTCCATTCTTCATGTCCCATTGTATTGTTTATATACAGCACCTGTATTTAACCCTTTCAGGGTCCAAGGCCAAAATCTGAAGTGGTGCTCCAGTGTCCAAGAAATTTTGAAAAAAAAAAAAAAAAAAAAAAAAAAAAAAAAAAAAAAAAAAAAAAAAAAAAAAAAAAAAAAAAAAAAAAAAAAAAAAAAAAAAATCTTACAGAATTAAAGAGCATATTTTTGTGAAGGTAATAAGACAAAAAAAAAATCTGATCAGTACTTACCGAGATACAGTGCCAAAAATTTTTGTCAAAAATGATGTGGTGGGGGCAACATCGACAATTCCACATACGCGCATTACATTATTTTGTGGTTTTAGTTGTTTTTTCTTTTCTTTTCCAATTTTTTTCTATTCCTACTAACATTTGGGGCCTGAAGACCAATACTGTATATAATGTATATATAAAAACTCACTGTATTGAACACAATAACCATACTAAAGTTATTATCATATTATTGTTTACCACTGTTGTTTAAATTACAAAAAACATGCACAAATATTGTATAATACTAATGTTCTATCATATATTTACATATTTACAATCACTGGACATGGTTTTAGAACTGCTGGAGCTTGGGGAAAACTCCTTGAAACAAGGCACCATGCACAGAGGCACCTTACATTCCTCACACATAAACCGAGTGTTCTTGTGTCTTTGTTGCCGTCGTTTTTTGTGCACAGACAATGCATCTCTTCTGAGCAAATTTCTTTCTTAGTAAAGGGAAGCTGTATTATGAAATGATCACCTTTCCTCTCCCAAACGCTTGGGTATATCCTGGGGAATTCGAGGACCATGTTGTATAGCGGGTGTTGTTACCTGGTACTTCATTATGAGTTGTCTGACAAAGACAAACAAAATTCACCATACGGTGGTCGTTGCCAGTCTTTATTTGGTACATATTATATGCATTGAGCATTGAAATGTCCATGAGATGGAAGAAAAGTTTCATGTACCACTTGTAACTCTTACAAACACAGTCAACAAAACCAATCTGCATGTCACACTTGTCAACCAAGCGCATGTTTGTGTGTAATCAATCACTGACACTGGTTTTCAAATTACGTTCATTAGTCACTCAATCACTTTGCCACTGTCTTGCATTTCATTACGGTGAATGGTTGTCAAATGTGACATCTCGTTTGTCATGGGCCCCCGTAATGCCATGATGCATTGGGAGTAAACACCTGCACGTCATCACCACGAGCACCTGCGTTGAGCCTGGGCATATGTTTACGATTAGAAAAGCACTGTGCCACACACATCTGTCTTGTTCGCTCGCAAAGAAATCACTGAGTAATGGGCTTGTTTTACCATTATTGGTATAAATGTATGCCTCTTACCAGATAAGGTGCCATCATGTTTCTCACTTTCGTCACCTGAGATACCCAAAAATATCTTGGTATCTTTCAATGTTTTACTACCCGTGTATACAACAATATCCAACACAAGGCCACTGTCACAATCACAGAGAAAAAACAGTTTTATACCAAAGCGTTTCCTCTTGCTCGTATATACTGCTTTAATGACAGTCCAACCTTTTTAACAAAATCAAAGACTCGTCAATTTCAAGATTCTTGAATGGATAAAAGTAATCCTGAACTTTTGTTTGAGATACATGAAAACATTTCTAATCTTGTATAACCTGTCACTTCTGTCAGGCCTGGTTTTGTCAGAGAAGTGCAACATAAAGTAAGAGTAAGATAAACCTGTTCACTGGTATTCACTGAAGACCGGGGTAGAAATTAGCCGATCTGTGGACCCGTATGCTTTTTTATTATGCTTATAGACGTGAGGCATAAGCATTATTGTTGCAAAAAGCAAATACATTTCTGCAACAGTCGTCTCTTTCCCCCTGTGTAGTCTTGACTGTGGGATAAGATCATATTTGCCATGGTGTACTCAAAATACTTATTACTTCCCTGACAATTTAATTTCCATCAATGGCTGGTCAAAGAATAAATTTAAAGAATTCCAGTTCATTGGCTGTGGTTCCAAGGGGACAAGTAGGTAGAATTCCACTTTGAGAATCATCAAAATGGTGAGGCTTGGGAACAAAATTGGGGTTTTGGGTGCCAATCCCCCATACGGTTTGCTGGTGGATACTGGACATCATAGGCTGGTTGTGCGGGGGTTGTGGTTGTGGTGGGCTGGTGGCTGGCACTCCGCTTTGTCCTTGAACTGACGAGTCAGCAGCGTGGGTCCCAGCGTGGCAATCGTGAGTCACGCATGGCGGTGCCACTACCATCACCACTAACACCATCCACTGAGCCTGTTTGGGCTATCCATGCCAAGTGTACCACATCATCCTCACTATCACTACCTAAAACTGGTGTTGGGCCACGGGATGTACTCCGGGGTGTACTCCGTCCCCTGGGCACAGCATAGGGTACACTACCCGAGCACATGCGGGGGGCGAACACCGACGCTTCACTGGTGAATATGATTCCTCACTATCACTACTCGATTGATCGTCGAGCGCAATAAAATCACAGTCCACGTCACTATCATCATCATTACTGAAGTCAGAGGCCTGGCCACGCGAAAATATTAGTTTCTCTTGCGATGAGGAACAACCGACCGTGAAATCACGAGTGCCCACACCAGAGGTAGAAGGTTGAGATCGTCAGGGTTTTCTGCACTATTATCGATATCCTGGTTATTCTTTTCGGTCACTAACTGATCAAAAAATGTAGAATTCGTCTTCATTTTTCCCCTTCCATCAGTGTCAGAACTACAGATAGGAAGAGGAGAGGTCCCAATTTTCCGGGGAGTGAGAGCTGACTTTCGACAAGGCATGGTGAACAAGGGGAACTGAGCCGGCGTTCCCACAATGCTATGCGGGCGCCTAGATTTTTTTTTTATGGCGCACACCCACCACGCAGACCGTTCTCTCACATGTAGGCCTATGAGCGTTTTCGCGTTAAATTTGACGGCGCTAGAATTTTGGTGTTGATCTACGGTTGGGACACTCAACGTAAAGCCGTTGATCAACGGGACGGACCCTGAAAGGGTTTTAAAGTAAAAAAAATTTTTTGTTTTTAATACTTCTGGGGGTCAGGAACGGATTAATTTTATTTACATTATTTCTTATGGGGAAAATTGATTAAAAAATCGTCTTTTTTGATAATCGTTGCACTTCCAGGAACGGATTAACAACGATAAATGAGGGACCACTGTATATTAAACAACCATGGTGACATTACACATCCTTGTTTATGACCTACTTTTATTGGGAAGTAATCTCCCTCTCTCCTGCACACCCCAACCTGAACCTCACTATCCCCATAAAAACTTTTTATAGCATTTATTAACTTACTACCTATTCCATACACTTTTAACATCAGCCACACTGCTCCCCTATCCACTCTATCATCTGCCTTTTCTAAATCCATAAATGCAATGAAAACTTCCCTACCTTTATCTAAATACTGTTCACATATATGCTTGAATGTAAACACTTGATTTACACATACTCTACCCACTCTAAAGTCTTACCTCTAATTCTTTCAATAATAACCCTACCATACACTTTACCTGGTATACTCAGTAAACTTTTTTTTTTTTTTTTTTAACAAGTCAGCCGTCTCCCACCGAGGCAGGGTGACCCAAAAAAGAAAGAAAATCCCCAAAAAGAAAATACTTTCATCATCATTCAACACTTTCACCACACTCGCACATTATCACTGTTTTTGCAGAGGTGCTCAGAATACAACAGTTTAGAAGCATATACGTATAAAGATACACAACATATCCCTCCAAACTGCCAATATCCCAAACCCCTCCTTTAAAGTGCAGGCATTGTACTTCCCATTTCCAGGACTCGAGTCCGACTACAAATGTATATGAAAATAACCAGTTTCCCTGAATCTCTTCACTAAATAATACCCTGCTCACACTACAACAGATCGTCAGGTCCCAAGTATCATTCGTCTCCATTCACTCCTATCTAACACGCTCACGCACGCTTGCTGGAAGTCCAAGCCCCTCGCCCACAAAACCTCCTTTACCCCCTCTCTCCAACCCTTTCGAGGACGACCCCTACCCCTCCTTCCTTCCCCTATAGATTTATATGCTTTCCATGTCATTCTACTTTGATCCATTCTCTCTAAATGACCAAACCACCTCAACAACCCCTCTTCTGCCCCCTGACTAATGCCCTTTTTTAACTCCACACCTTCTCCTAATTTCCACACTCCGAATTTTCGCATAATATTTACACCACACATTGCCCTTAGACAGGACATCTCCACTGCCTCCAACCGTCTCCTCGCTGCTGCATTTACCACCCAAGCTTCACACCATATAAGTGTTGGTACCACTATACTTTCATACATTCCCTTCTTTGCCTCCATAGATAGCATTTTTGACTCCACATATACCTCAATGCACCACTCACCTTTTTCCCCTCATCAATTCTATGATCAATCTCATCCTTCATAAATCCATCCGCCGACACGTCAACCCCCCAAGTAAACTGAAAACATTTACTTCTTCCATACTACCCTCCTCAATTTTATATCCAATTTTTCTTTAAACTAAATCATTTGATACCCTCATCACCTTACTCTTTTCTATGTTCACTTTCAACTTTCTACCTTTACACACATTCCCAAACTCATCCACTAACCTTTGCAATTTTTCTTTTGAATCTCCCATAAGCACAGTATCATCAGCAAAAAGTAACGGTGTCAATTCCCATTTTGAATTTGATTCCCCATAATTTAATCCCACCCCTCTCCCAAACACCCTAGCATTTACTTCTTTTACAACCCCATCTATAAATATATTAAACAACCATTGCAGGTAGTAGGTTGGTAGACAGCAACCACCAAGGGAAGTACTACCGTCCTGCCAGATGACTGTGAAACAGAAACCTGTAACTGTTTTGCATGATGGTAGGATTGCTGGTGTCTTTTTCTGTCTCATAAACACGCTAGATAACAGGGATATCTTGCTACTCCTACTTACACTTTGGTCACACTTCACAGACACGCACATGCATATATATATACATACATCTAGGTTTTTCTCCTTTTTCTAAATAGCTCTTGTTCTTCTTTATTTCTTCTATTGTCCATGGGGAAGTGGAAAAGAATCTTTCCTCCGTAAGCCATGCGTGTCGTATGAGGCGACTAAAATGCCGGGAGCAATGGCTAGTAACCCTTCTCCTGTGACATTTAATAAAAAAAGAAAAAAACTTTATAAAACTGGGGTGCTTGAATGTGCGTGGATGTAGTGCAGATACAAGAAACAGATGATTGCTGATGTTATGAATGAAAAGAAGTTGGGTGTCCTGGCCCTAAGTAAAACAAAGCTGAAGGGGGGAGGGTTTTGGTTTTGGGGGGGAAAAAATGGGGTTAAACTGGAGTATCTGAGAAGTTAGGGGCAAAGGAAGGGGGACAGTAATGTTTAAGGAACAGTTTTTGGAAAAGGGGAAAAAAAGAATATGAATGTGTTTAAAATTTAAGAATTATGTGGGGAAATTTAAAAAGGGTTGGGTGTGGGGGGGAAAAATGGGGCAAAAAAAGCTGTAGCACCCGGGAAAAAAAGGGAAAGTAGAGGAGAGAGAAATTTTGGGGGATGTTAAATGAATTTATAAGGGGCCCCTTTTAACCCCAAATGGGGAGTAATTTTGGTAGGGGGTCTGAATGGCCAAATTAAGGGGAAAAATTTTAGAGAGGGGGGGAGGGAAGGGTTTTTTGGGGCCCGGTGTAAATGATAATGGGAAACCCTTTGATTTAAAATTTGTATAGAAAGGGGTTTTTGTTTAGAAAAACAAAATTTTAAGAAAAAAGGATAAATAAATAAAACAAGGGTATGATGTAAGGGGGAAATGACAGTAGTTTTTTTGGGTTATGTATTGGGAATAAAAGACGGTTTTAGTAGACTTCAGTAAAGACAAAAGTTTTTTGAGAGGCCCAGATATATCAATCACTTTTAGTTGTAAACTACACTGAGAGTAAAAAAGGGAATGGGATACAAGGGGAATAGAAAACAATCAGGGAAGAGGAGGTGAAGGTTTAAAAACAAAAAGGGGAGGCAGAAAGGGGTAAGATTAAACCTTTTGGGGGGACGTGGGGGGAATGGAGCATAGGCAATGGTCGAAGAGGTAGGGGGTGGTTTTTAAAAAATGTGGTTAAGAGTGTTTCAGCAGAAGTTTGTGGTTAGAGGAAAGTGGGTGCGGGGGGAAAGAGGGGGGCTGGTGGAATGGATGTAAAGAAGTAGTAAGGGAGAAAAATTAGCATATAAGAAGTTTTTACAAGTAAAGTGATGCAAGGGGGGGGAAAGAGAAATGGAGAAAAAGAGGGGTTTAAAGAGAGTGGTAAGCAATGAAAAAAAAGAGAGAAAAATGAGAGAGTGGGTGATTTTAAACAAATTTTGTTCAAATAAGAAAAAGTTTTTGGAGTAAATTTAAAAATTTAAAGGAAGCCTAGAGAACAAATGGATTTGTCATTAAAAATAAAAGAGGAGATTTATTAAATGGAGATTAGAGGCTTTGGGAAGTGGGGGGAATATTTTGGGAATTGTTAAATGTTGATAAAGATGGGGAAGCTGGATTTCGTGATGGGCAAGGAGGAAAAAAACATTTGTAGGAGTGGGGAAGGCCATTTTGGAGTGGGGGGGAAGTTCGTGAGGCAGTAGGAAAAATAAAAGGGGGTAAGGCACCCGGGGATTGAGGGGAAAAAAGATAAAATGTTAAACAAGTGGGGATATAGTTTTGGAGTGGTTGGTGCAATTATTTATAAATGGGGAAAGGGGGTAAGGTACCTAGGGATTGGGAAAAAGGGTAATTCCTTTTTATAAAGGGAAAGGGACAAAAGAGAGTGCAAAAAATTTTAAACCCCCCCCCAAACCAAAAAAAAAAAAAAAAAACCCCCCTAAACAAAAAAACTTTTAAAAAAAAAGGGGGTTTTGGAAAATTTTACCGAAAATTAAGGAGGATTTTAAAGGTAAAAAGGGGGGATTTATGGATTTAAAAAAACTTTTTGAAGGTAGGGGGTGTGGCAGTTTCATGATTTTAAGGTAGGTTTGAAAGGGAAAAATTTTTCAATGTGGGAAGTTTGAGGGTTTTGGGGAAAAGGGAAAATTTTTCCCGAAATAGGTTAGAAAAGGTGGTATGACCGGGTTGAAATTTTTTGATGGGGTTGTAAGAGAATAAGGGACCCCAAGGGGGGTTAAAAAAAGAATAAAAAGGGGGGTTTTAAAAAATTTTTTTTTTTGGAAAAAAATGGCCCTGGAGATTCTGGAAAAAAGAAAAGGTTAAAATTTTTTGGTTTGGGGCCGAAGAAAATTTGGGGAAAACGGAAAAAGAAGTTGAGGTTTTTTAAAAAGTTGATGGAAAGAAAATTAAAAATGGGGGGAATTGGGTGATGAATGTTGCAGCGAGGAAAAGGGTTGGAGGCAGTTGAGATGTCATGTCTGGGGGGCAATGTGTGGTGTGAATATAATCAGAGAAATTCGTAGTTTGGAAGTTAGGAGGGGTGGGGGTTTTCCCAAAACTGTTGTCCAGAGGGCTGAGGAAGGGTTGTTGAGGGGTTCGGACATTAGGAGAATGGAGCAAAGAATGACTTCTAGGTGTATCACGTAGTGGAAGGAACGGGGGGGTAGGGGCGGCCTAGGAAAGGTTGGAGGGAGGGGGTTTAAAGGAGGTTTTGTCGGGGGGCCCCGGGGTTTCCAGCGGGCACGCGTACTGTATTAGGGTGAATGGAGACAAAGGGTTTTTTTAATATTGACGTGCTGTTGGAGTGTGAGAAAGTAACATTTATAAAGGGGTTCGGGGAAAACCCGGCAGGTGGAGTTTTAATATTGCAGCTTAAAAACTGTAGTGTAAAGCCCCTTCTGGCAAGAAGTATGGAGTGAATAAAGGTGAAATTTTTTTCTTTTGGGCCCCACCCTGCCTTGGTGGGAAAAGCCAGTGTTTTTAAAAAATAATATAAAAAAGCCGTGCGTGTTTAAGAGGTCTAAAATGCCCGGAGCAAGGTAGTAAAACCCCTTCTCCTGTATAATTACTAAATTTTTAAAAAAGAAACTTTTTTTCTTGGCCACCCCGCAGGGGGAACGGCCGGTTTTTTTGAAAGAAAAAAGCCATGGTGCCCAAAGCCCACTAACATGCTGGGAACAAGGGGGTGAACCCCCTTCCCGTATACATTCCCAAGGATAAAAAAGAAACCATGTTTTTCATTTGAGCCACGCGCTTCGGGAGGATACGGCCGGGTTGCGAACGAAAGGTTTCTTGTCCTCATATTTCTCTGAAAGGCCTGCCCATCATATTTTTCATTATTTTCTTGTCAGGGAAGTAGGTATAGGGGGCAGACAGCAATGCCCGGGAGGTACATACTTTGCCAAGTGGTGTAAAATGGAGCCTGTAATTTTTTTACATGAGGTAGGATTGTTGTTCTTTTTTCTGTTCATAAACTGAAGATTTCAGGGACATTTTTGCTATTTTACTACCCTTGGTACACTAACCTTAAAGTTAAAATTTTTACATACCCTCGGGGTTTTTTGCTATTTTCTTCTAGTTCTTGTTCTTTTTTATTTCCCCCTTTTCTCCCTGGGGGGAAATGGAACAGAATTTTCCTCATAAGCCCTGCGTGTCATAAGAGGCGACAAAAAGCCCCCCCGGGGGAAGGGGGTAGTAACCCCCTTTTCCCTTTAAAACAGGGGCCCCCGCCTTTTCAATATTTTAAACCTTCCTGAGAGTCATCGTGAGCCCAAAATTTTCCTAAGGCGAATTAAGCTTCCCCATAAGAAATAACTGAAATCAAATTAATCCATGCAAGGCATCCAAAAGTCTGAAAAAAAAAATTTTACCACATGAAATATTAATTTTAATACAGTGGAACCTCAAAATTCGTTTAAAAAAATAGAACCCTTTTTTCAAACCAACTTTGTCCCTATTATCGAACGTGCCCCTATTTTTGGACCGCCGGGTACCGGACCTATCCGCCAGCCTGCTCTGTCTGCATCCCTATGCAGGCACCATGAGCCAGTCTGGCTTTGTTTATGCTTGAGTGAACACTAACCTGCACTCATTCAAACATTTTACGTTTATTTCATTGTGTTTAGTGCTTGTGGGACTGTGAAATAAGCTACCATGGGCCCAAAGAAACTTGCTAGTAGTACCCCTGTGGTAAAGAAAGTGAGAAACACCATAGATGTGAAGAAGGAAATAATGCAGAAGTGGAATGATGTCCAAATGTTTGTGGAGAAATACCACCCTGAGCAAGCTGAAACAAGCCATCTTTGTAACAAGTTCAGTGACAGAACCATGTCCCATTTTAGGGGGATCTTAAAGAGGCACCAGAAACAGAGGGCCGTGGACAGTTATTTTTTGAGAAAGGGCTCCAGTGATCTTTCAAATTAAAGCTGCGTCTAGTGGATTTTAAATGACAGAGAAGGGAAGTAATGCTCCAGAAAAGGGCTTTATCCTGAAGTCTCAGGGCAGGGGATTCTCCTCCGAACACTAACCCCAACTCCCTCTATCCTCCTCCTATCTTCCAGATGCCATTACCATCTTCAATGAAGGTTAAGTAAAATGTATTTTTATTTAGATACATTATGAACATATAGTATATGTTGTGTAGATGTTAAATACTGAATTTAATCTCTATAAAATGTATTTTTTGTGAATATTTTTGGGTTTCTGGAACAGATTAATTGTATTTCCATTATTGCTTATGGGAAATATTGCTTCGATTTTCAGCACTTTTCGGATTTAGGAACTAGCTTGGAATGGATGAAGTTCTCGAAATTTGAGGTTCCACTGTAATACAAACTTTAAGAATGCACAATTAATACTCTACTAAGAATAGAATACATGACACTGACCTTTATTGAAGATCTGGTGATGATTGATGGGATAGGAGGAGGGGAGTGTGTGGAAGTTGTTATTTTTCAGAAGGGGAATCCCCTTCCATTAGGACTTGAGCATCAAGTCTTTTCGGGGTTACTTTCCCTTCTTCTTTTAATGCCTAGGACCTGCTTGAGAGTCACTGGACCTCTGTCAACACAACCAATCTGTCCTATTGAGCTCTGTACATCCCGTTTCTTTTAAGATTTTGCCTTAAAATGGGCCACAACATTGTCATTGTTTAGTCTACCAGGCACAGCTTGCAATAGCTGTGTTAGGTGTGCTTTTCATCCATAAAGGTTTGCAGTTCAAACCACTTTCACACATTTCCTTAATTTTTGAAGTAGGCACAATGGATTCCACAACTGGCATGGCTTCTCTGGGTTAGCCCCATAAACCCTTCAAAATTTTCTTATTTTCTTACTAATTCCTCACCCTTTTTACCACAGGGTTGGCACTAAAGCTTTCTTGGGGGCCATGGTGCTAATTTAGCAGTACAAAGCACAAAAAACATGGATACGGTGAAATGTACCGGACTGTTGCGTTGTTTGCGAGCACTAGTGGCTTGTAAACACTGCCTGAGGCCACACGTGGGACGGCATCCCGGAAGAATCGTGTGAGGCGAGGCAAAATTTTTGCATTCAATGTATGTATGGCGGAATATATTTAACGTAACGCCGATGCCATCGTAAGGCGGGGGGTCCTTGTATTACTATTTGAAAGGAGAGGAAAACTTTGTTTTTTCCTTTTGGCCAACCCCACCTCGGTAGGATGGGGGGGCTACGCTGGTACGTTGAAAGATGCAGCAGCCTTTTCAGGAATATTGTTTGATTGTTTTAACTTATATCATTACTTTCTTGCATTAATTTTGAAAAAAATACATTATTGTCTCCTGTTATATTTATATTCTATATTTTCATTTCAGGAAGCACTAAAATGCCTCGGGGCAAGGGCCTAGTAACCTCTACTTGTATAATTTACAATGGTTGCTTAATATTTGTAGATGAGGTTGTAAGAGAAGTAAATGCGAGGGTTCTCTTGGCAAGAGGCGTGGGAAGTTAAAAGATAAAGAATCACACAAAATGTGGGAGTTGTTCACAGTTGCTCTTGCCTGATGACACTGTGACTCTTGGGAGATTCTGAAGAGAAGTTGCAGAGATTGGTGGATGAATTTGGTTAGGGTATGCAAAAGAAGAAAATTAAAAGTGAATCCAGGAAGAGTAAAGTTATGAGGATAACATAATGATTAGGTGATGAAAGGTTGGATATCAGTATTGGGTGGAGAGAGTATGGAGGTGGTGAATGTATTCAGATATTTGGGAGTGGAGTGTCAGCGGAAGGGCCTATGAAAGATGAGGTGAATCTAGCAATTGTATGAGGGAAAAGGGGTGAGTGGTGCACTTAGAGTCTGTATAGCGAGACAAGAACTTTTGTCCTTGGAGGCAAAGAGGGGTATGGTTTTTTTTTTTTTTATGAGGAGTAGAGTTTTACCAAAATGCTCTTTATGGTGTGAAGCATGGGTGATGAATGTTGCAGCGAGGAGAAGGCTGGAGGCAGTGGAGATGGTCATGTCTGAGCCGCATGTGTAGTGTGATATAATTGGCAGAGAATCGTAGTTTAGTTTGGAAGTTAGGAGGTGGTGGGGATTACCAAAATGATGTCCACAGGGTGAGGAAGGGTTGTTAAGTGGTTCGGAATGTTGAGAGAATGGAGCAAAACAGCAACGACTTCAAGAGGGTATTCAGTCTGTAGTGGAAGGAAGGCGGGGTAGAGGGTCGACCTAGGAAAGGTTGGATTGATGGGTTAAAGGAGGTTTAGGTGCGAGGGGCTTGGACTTCCCGCAGGTATGGTGAGCGTTGTTTGGTCAGGAGTGAATGGAGGGACAAATGGTTTTTAATACTTGGCGTGCTGTTGGAGTGTGAGCAAAGTACTTTATGAAGGGGTTCAGGGAAACCGGCAGGCTGGACTCGAGGTCTGGAGATGGGTTAGTACAGTGCCTTGCATCCTGAAGGATGGGGGTGTTAATGTTGCAGTTTAAAAACTGTAGTGTAAAAGCACCTTCTGGCAAGACAAGTGATGGAGGAATAGGTATGGTGAAGTTTTTCTTTTTTCGGGGCCACCTGACTTGTCTATTAGTTGGGAATCGGCCAGTGTGATTAATATAAAAAAAAAATTAAAAGGAGGAATGGTTCTTTCAAATATCCTTCGAGGGTCTGAAAGGGCAGTTATACCTTCACATCCAGGCTTCTTCTCCCTATAATATTAACCCTTTGACTGTCGCGGCCGTATATATAAGTTTGCGATCGGTACCGTGTTTGACGTATATATATCATAAATTCTTAGCCGGCTTCAAATCAGGTCAGGGAGAAAGCTAGTAGGCCACATGATGTGAGGAGGAATGGGTCTGTGTGGTCAGTGTGCACCACATAAAAAAAATCCTGGAGCACGCAGTGCATAATGAGAAAAAAAAAACTCCGACCTTTTTTTTATTAAAATGCGACTTTGTGGTCGTTTTCTTTTAGGATTTGTGGTTGTATTCTCGTTTTATTGGTCTCCATTTGATAGAATGGAAAACTATATTATAGAAAATGGAGGTGATTTTGATTACATTTTAACTTATAAAAGTACTGGAAAATGGAGCACACAAGTACAGGAAATGTTTGATTTTTGCCGATGTTCAAAGTGAACAAATGATGTCTCATTGTCCAATAAATGTCAAAATAGCCATTCTAATACGCCAAGTCTGAATGGGTGATGTAATTTTTACAATTATACAGTATTGCAGTAGTCAGCATAACAGGTAAAATTTATTTTTTGTTTGAAAAAATATCAAAAATAAAAATGCAAAGAGTATTATCACAGGGACCTGGAGACATGAACTGATGAACCAAAGAAAATGTTATTTAGAGCGGAATGTCGCATTGTTCATCTGGACCTATTTTGAAAATGTGTCGTATTTTTTAATTTTCAGTGAAATTGGCCAAATTGCAAATTTCTGACACTGTTATTGGGTAGTTGAAATCGGTTTAACTGGGCATGAGTTTCTTGTACTAATCACACGATAGAAAAAATAGAGTTCTGAAGAAATGGTTATGAGTTTGGTTGATGGAATAACGGAATTAAGCCGAAAATAGGGCTCAAAGTGGGAGTAATTGCCGATTTTTAAATATCGCCGAAGTCGCTTACTTCGCGAAGAGCGTAATTCCGTCCAGTTTTCATCAAATTTCGTTTTTCTGGTGTCTTTTACAATCGGGGGAAAAAGATTCTCTATCATTTATAAGAAAAAATATTTTTTTTTTTTTTCGAATATTTGCGACACCAGAAGCAACTTCAGATTTGGCCTTCGACAGTCAAAAGGGTTAACCCTTTGAGGGTTTTCGTCGTACTAGGACGTCTTACGCGTAGGGGTTTTTGAGTACATAGTCGCATAAATTCTATAGCGGCCTCAAATCTCGCTGCGGGAAAGGCTGATAGGCCTAGGTGTGAGAGAATGGGTCTGCGTGGTCGTGTGCGCGGGTAGAAAAAAAATCTGGGGACCCAGTGGTGCATTGTGGGAATGCCCTCTAGAAAAACAATGTCACCATGCCTCGGTAAAGAAGCTCCTCACTCCTCGGCGAATTAGGAACTTTTGCTTCCCCAGTGACAGTTCTAATAGTGATGGAAGTGCCAGTGAAGATGAGTTTCGTGCTGGTTTAGTGAGGTATTGACCGATACTAATGACATATATCGGTTATAGTTGAAGAAAACCCAGACGGACCCTCAGCCTGTCACACCTCTGGTGCTGGGCCCTCGTGTTCAGTTCAGTTGTTCCAGGAACCCAAGAGGGAAACTTCTTTTTCCCTAATCCCAGACTCAGATGAGAGCATGGGTGATGACTAGTGATAGTGAATATGAACTACAAGCTCTTTCAAACTAGTTCCAGTAGTGATAGTTGAAGTGAATATTACCCGTGAAGCGTCAGTATATACGGACGATATATGCGCTTGGACGTGTGCCATATTGCTATTCCCAAGGGGGTAAAGGTGTGTATCTCGGAGTACATCCCGTGGCTGTACAACAGGAACAGACAGTGAAAATGACGAAGATTACTGTTGCCAATTGGGATGGAAATAGTGCGTGGTGGTAGTGGTGCCGGCGGTGAGGCCCAGCAGTGGGCCAATGCTGCCACCCACGCTGCCACCCACGCCGCTGACTCAGCTGATCTAGAACAAAGGACACCAGCCCCCACTCCCCCACACACCTGCCTCCCACAACCTCAACCTCCACAACACAACCTCCACAAACACAACCACCTGTCATGGTCAGTACCCACCAGCAGACCGCACTGGGATTGCAGGAAGCTGTCAATTTGTTCCAAATCCCACCAGTTTGATGGCAGCAAAGTGGAATCGGCCATCTTGTGCACTTGGGAACTAATTGCCACTGAACTGGAATGGGTTCGAGTTATTTCTTTGACGAACCACTGATGAAAAGTATTGTCATGGAAAGCAACACATACTACGGAGTACACCTTGGCAAACACAATACTTTCTCCAAATCAGTCTAAACCAATGGAAGGAGGCCAACTGTGGCTGAGCTGTATCTTTTCTTGCCACAATAATGCTTATGCCACATGTGTAATAAAGCACAAAGTGAATCATACTGGTCATACAGACCCCTGATTGCAACACCAGGTTTTCAGTGATATAATGCCCGTGAATCGAATTGTGCTTTGTTACGTATGCTTCACTTATCAGATAAAACAGGCCTGGACAGAATGACAGGTTATATAAAGATTAGGAATGTGTTTGTGTATCTGAAACAGAAATTCAGTACTCTTTTTTCCCTTCAGGAAGCTTGTAATTGAGAGTCTTGATTCGTTCAAAGGAAGACTACTCTTTCATGCAGTACATACCAAGCAAGAGGAAAAAGCTTTTGTTATAAAGTTGTTTGTGCTTTGTGATCGTTACAGTGTCTGGTTTTGGATATTATTGTGTACACTGGATGGTTTTACATGGCAATTACCAGGAGTTTTTGGGCTCTCTGTGATGTGGGTTCGAAACAATGATAGAACATACCTTTGGTAAGGGGCATATCTATTTATATACAGATAACTGGTTACACATAGGCCCCTCCTCAGTGATTTTTTGCGAGTGAACTGACAGATGTGTGTTGCACAGTGCGTTGCAGAAATCGAAGAATATGCCCAGGTTTGGTTGATGCCTGGCACTCGCAGAGGTGGGTGCGGCGTTTGCTGCAATGACATCATGGCATTTCGGTTGGCATGACAAACGGAGATGTTCACATGTTGTCATCAATGCACCTAATGAAATGGCAGACAGTGGGCGGCTGCATAGAGAGAGAATGAACCCATTCTAAAAACAGCAGTGTATTGGATTACACCTTCAACATGCATTCAGTGGGACAAATGTGAGACATGCAGATTGGGTTGCTGATTGTGTTCGCAGAGTTATAAGTGGTACATCAAACTGGTTTTTCATCTTCTGGACCATTTCCATGCTCAATGCTTGTATTATGTATAAGATGAGCACCAGAAACAAACCCAGTACGGCGAATTCTGTTTGTCTGTCATCAGACAAACTAGTATGCAAAGTACCAAGGAAATGCACCTGCAATTGACCGTCCCACCAAATTATCAAACAATACCTGCTCGTCTGAGGCATGATGATCACTTCATGGTAAACTGCTGCTACTGCTTTGAAGAAAATGGCTCAGAAGAGGTGTTACGTCTGTTACATACAAAAAAACGCCCACGGTCACGCGAAGACACTCGTTTTTATGTGTTGAGGAGTGCAAAACTACCACTGTGCATGACACCATGTTTCAAGAGTTCCACAGGCTGCAGTAACTTCTTGAAACATGTCCTGTGACTGTTTATGTGTATATAAAATATAGAAAAAAATAGTAATAAAACATTTCATATTGTTTGTTTGTTGTTAAATTTTTCTGTAAACAAACTAATGAACAGTGTTTACGCCCTTATTGTGTAATATTGAAAGATATAACTTACAAAATATGTCATGTTGGCCTCAGAGGCATAAAAAAGTTACGCAGAAAAAGGAAAAATTGAAAAAATAAATTGAAAATAGTACATAAAAAAGTATAATAGAAAAAATAGGGTGACGGCAGTCGGCGATGTTTACCATATGTTGTTCAATTTTGGGAAATTAAACCTCCATATCTCGGTAAGTATTGGACGTAAATTTTTTTTTGTTTCAGCTATTAATGTTTATGAAAAAAATACTTGTTTTATAAGAAAAAATAATTTTTTTTTTTTTTGAAATTTGGCCCGACCCTGAGAACGAGTTTCGGAGAGGGCCTGTCGACCCATCAGGGGTTAAAGGCCCATGAGAGTGGGTTTCATAAATTCATGATGAATATGGAATTTCCACAAATTCAGGCCAGGAGCAAGAATGCATGGCATTCTGTCAATTGGCTTCTTTGCATAGACTAGATAGAAAGATTTACATCAGAACTGGTGGATATGTTAGCAGACTGTTTTGAGGTTTTTCCAAACTTTATTTAGGCTTTTTCCTTTCATCACATTGCTACTCCATTCATCCACTCTACTGTACATCTCTTTTACAAATGTTTTATTTCTTCATTTCTTTACCTGCTCAATCTAACTTGTATGTGATTCTTACTTTCGACTCTACTCTGCCTTTCTTCATGTATTACACTGTACTAAATTTTTAGCTTTCATTTGTAGCCATGTTATCTCCAAGCATCTATATTTTTTATTGATGGACAGAAAATGAGCATCTGCTGTTTGAAAAAACGATCAGTGTTTAAAATTGTTATAAAACAAAATCACCATGCACATCTATTCTCATCCAAAGCAAATGGGACCATTAGTACAATAATTAATATTTACATTGGGCTTGTACATCCAGCAGCATTGTGGAGTGTATGTTAGAAGTGAGCAAATGTTTTTTTTTTTTGACCTGATGAGCTGTTGCGTTTGAGCAAATTAACATTCCATGAAGGGATTCAGAGAAATGGTTAAATGGACTCAAGTTGAGGTAGGAAGTCATACATGCTTTCTAAAGTTGTAGTAGTTTCTATGATCTCTGCAAGACAAGTGATGTGAATAATGGTAATTAAAAGTGTTTCTTTCTTCAGGGTCACCCTACCTTGGTGGGAGCAACCAGTATGGGGAGGAAAAAAAAAGGTAAACTAACGAGAAGATTTTTTTAAAACATTCATTATTTGCAATACTTTATCAAGATAATTAGATAATCATTCAAATAATTAAGAGAATTAAGAATAATCATTCAATAAATTAAGATAATTAAGAGGAATATTTAATTAGATAACTGCAATAGGCTTGATACCAGATGATTCTGGAGAGTCTGTGGGTTGACATGCGGCAGCCACGTGCCAGAGTACTGTTCCAATCTTGCCGCAGAAGCCAGGATTAGTCAGGTAGGCGGAGGAAAGGCTTTAGGGGTCTGAAAAATACTTCCCAGATTAAGTAATAAAAAAAAAAAATGTAGCAGTAGTCTTTTTATGACAACTCAGAAATAGTGAAACTTATCCCACTGTTCCTCGCAAATTCAAATTCATTCAACATCCATTAGTGGTAAGTGAAAGTTACCTTAATTTGCTACACAAAGTCACACACATTCTCTCATTTCCTAAAACCAAGACTCGTATTACTCCACAATTTTTTTTTTGCCATAAATACATGAAATTCACTCACATACAATGAAATATTGACAAAAATTTTTAGATTTACTGTGGACATGGTTTGTACTCTTAACACAAGCAAAATTACATCAATTCAATCAGTAATACACTACTTCACAACTGTGAAGGTTATTTTCTCATATCACAACACACAACACCACACACACACACACACACACACCACACCACACACACACCACAGGCACTTTCTTTTTCTCACACTTACAAACATTTCTACTTTCTCACAAACACACACCATCAACAAGTGCCTTTTGATAACCAGTAAATTAACACAGGATAGGTAAAAGAGTCATAACATTTTCATAAAGAGAAATTTATTTAATATTTAAAACCCCCTGACTGTCGCAACCCCCCAAACCTGAGGTGTCTCCTGGTGACTCAAATTTAAAAAAAAAAATTATTTTTTCTACGAAACGATAGACAATCTTTTCCGATTGTATGACAAAAAAATGAAATTTGATGAAATGACGAATTAATGCTCGTGCAAGTTAGCGACTCGGCGCTGTTTACAAATCGGCGATTTCGCACCACTTTGAAGCCCTATTTTCGGCTAATTCCTTGTTCGTCGCCCTAAACCCATAGCTATTTCTTTAGAACTCCATTTTTTCATGAGTACAAGAAATTGCCCATTACCGACTCAACTACCTAATAATGTTCAGAAATTGCAATTTGCCCATTTCATCAAAATTAAAAAAAATGACAATTTCAAAATAAGGTCCTAGAATGAACTAATTGCAACAATTTCTGGACTCTAAAAATAACATTTTCTTTTTCATCAGTCATGTCTCCAGACCCCTCTGATATACCTTGCTTTCTATTTTGAATTTTTACCAAACAAAAAATAGAAACTTACTATTATGCAGACTACTGCAATACTTATAATTGTATAATAACATCACCCTTCATGACTGCATATTATGAATGCTAGTTGGACATTTATTGACAATGCATCATTTATTTACTTTTGAACATTTGGAAAAATCAACATTTCCCCTACTTTGAGCTCCATTCTAGGGTTCTTTATTATGTAAATCATAAAAATACACCTCTATTTCTATTAATATGTTTTCATTCTATCAAATAAGACACGCAAGAAACGAGAATCAATCATCATACTAATGAAAAAGACACAAATTGGCATTTAATTAAAAAAAAAACGGTCGAGTTTTTTTTTTCTCTATTATGCACTGCGTGCTACAGGATTTTTTTATATGGTGCACACTGACCACACAGACGCCATTCTCTCACATGTGGGCCTACCAGCTTTCTCCTGCTTGATTTGAAGCCGCTAGAATTTATGAGTATAATAAACGTCAACACGGTACCGATCATAAGACGTATAAATACTGGCCTGGCACAGTCAAAGGGTTAATATTTATATTAATAATTTATTTAAATATTTGTAGGTAGTAGGTGGTAGACAGCAACCACCCAGGGAGTACTACCGTCACTGCCGATGACTGTGAAAACAGAAACTCAACTGTTTGCATGATGGTAGATTGCTGGTTTCTTTTCTGTCGATAAACACCAGATAACAGGGATATCTTGCTACCTTCTTACATTTGGTCACACTTCACAACACGCACAGCATATATATATTCATACATCTAGGTTTCTTTTCTAACAGCTCTTGTTCTCACTTTATTCTTCTATTGTCCAGGGAAGTAGAAAAGAAACTTTCTCCGTAAGCCATGCGTGTACGCATGAGGTCGACTAAAATGCCGGAGCAATGGGCTATAACCCTTCTCCTGTAACATTTACTAAAAAGAGAAGAAAAACTTATAAAACGGGATCTTGAATGTGCGGCTGTGCGATGACAAAAAACCTCGATGTTAAGAATGAAAAAGTTGGGCCTGGCCCAAGCAACCAACTGAAGGGTTAGGGAGTTTCGTGAGGAAATAAATGGATTAAATCGGAGTACTGAGAGAGTTAGAGCAAAGGAAGGTACAGTAATGTTGAAGGATCAGTAATGGAAGAAAAAGAGAATATGAATGTGTAAAATCAAGAATTATGTGGATTAAAGTAAAGTGGATGCGAAAAGTGGTCCAAATAAGCGTGTATGCACCTGGAAAAGAGGAATGTAGAGGAGAGAGAGAGATTTGGAGATGTAAGTGAATGTATAGGAGCCTTTGACCCAAGTGAGAGAGTAATTGTGGTAGGGGACCTGAATGCTAAAGTAGGAGAAACTTTTAGAGAGGTGTGGTAGGTAACTTTGGGGTGCCAGGTGTAAATGAAAATGGAGCCCTTGATTGAACTTGTATAGAAGGGGTTTAGTATAGTATACATATTTTAAGAAAAAGAGGATAAATAAGTATACAAGATATGATGTAGGGCGAAATGACAGTAGTTTGTTGGATTATGTATTGGTAGATAAAAGACTGTTGAGTAGACTTCAGGATGTACATGTTTATAGAGGGGCCACAGATATATCAGATCACTTTCTAGTTGTAGCTACACTGAGAGTAAAAGGTAGATGGCATACAAGGGGAATAGAAGCATCAGGGAAGAGAGAGGTGAAGGTTTATAAACTAAAAGAGGAGGCAGTTAGGGTAAGATATAAACAGCTATTGGAGGATAGATGGGCTAATGAGAGCATAGGCAATGGGGCTGAAGAGGTATGGGGTAGGTTTAAAAATGTAGTGTTAGTGTGTTCAGCAGAAGTTTGTGGTTACAGGAAAGTGGGTGCGGGAGGGAAGAGGAGCGATTGGTGGAATGATGATGTAAAGAGTGTAGTAAGGGAGAAAAAGTTAGCATATGAGAAGTTTTTACAAAGTAGAAGTGATGCAAGGAGGGAAGAGTATATGGAGAAAGAGAGAGAGGTAAAAGAGTGTGAAGCAATGTAAAAAGAGAGCAAATGAGAGAGTGGGTGAGATGTTATCAACAAATTTTGTTGAAATACGAAAAAGTTTTGGAGTGAGATTAACAAGTTAAGGAAGCCTAGAGAACAAATGGATTTGTCAGTTAAAAATAGGAGAGGAGAGTTATTAAATGGAGAGTTAGAGGTATTGGGAAGATGGAGGGAATGTTTCGAGGAATTGTTAAATGTGATGAAGATAGGGAAGCTGTGATTTCGTGTATAGGGCAAGGAGGAATAACATCTTGTAGGAGTGAGGAAGAGCCAGTTGTGAGTGTGGGGGATAGTTCGTGAGGCAGTAGGTAAAATGAAAGGGGGTAAGGCAGCCGGGATTGATGGGATAAAGATAGAAATGTTAAAAGCAGGTGGGGATATAGTTTTGGAGTGGTTTGGTGCAATTATTTAATAAATGTATGGAAGAAGGTAAGGTACCTAGGGATTGGCAGAGCATGCATAGTTCCTTTGTATAAAGGCAAAGGGGACAAAAGAGAGTGAAAAAATTATAGGGGGATAAGTTTTGTTGAGTATACCTGGTAAAGTGTATGGTAGAGTTATTATTGAAAGAATTAAGAGTAAGATGGAGAATAGGATAGCAGACAAACAAGGAGGCTTTACGAAAGGTAGGGGTGTGTGGACCAGGTGTTTTACAGTGAAACACATAAGTGAACAGTATTTAGATAAGGCTAAAGAGGTCTTTGTGGCATTTATGGATTTGGAAAAGGCGTATGACAGGGTGGATAGGGGGGCAATGTGGCAGATGTTGCAGGTGTATGGTGTAGGAGGTAGGTTACTGAAAGCAGTGAAGAGTTTTTTACGAGGATAGTGAGGCTCAAGTTAGAGTATGTAGGAAAGAGGAAATTATTTCCCAGTAAAAGTAGGCCTTTGACAAGGATGTGTGATGTCACCGTGGTTGTTTAATATATTTATAGATGGGGTTGTAAGAGAAGTAAATGCGAGGGTCTTGGCAAGAGGCGTGGAGTTAAAAGATAAAGAATCACACAAAGTGGGAGTTGTCACAGTGCTCTTTGCTGATGACACTGTGCTCTTGGGAGATTCTGAAGAGAAGTTGCAGAGATTGGTGGATGAATTTGGTAGGGTATGCAAAAGAAGAAAATTAAAAGTGATATACAGGAAAGAGTAAGGTTATGAGGATAACAAAAAGATTAGGTGATGAAAGATTGGATATCAGATTGGGGAGAGAGAGTAGGAGGAGGTGAATGTATTCAGATATTTGGGAGTGGACGTGTCAGCGGATGGGTCTATGAAAGATGAGGTGAATCATAGAATTGATGAGGGGAAAAGGGTGAGTGGTGCACTTAGGAGTCTGTGGAGACAAAGAACTTTGTCCTTGGATGCAAAAAGGGGAATGTATGAGAGTATAGTTTTACTAACGCTCTTATATGGGTGTGAAGCATGGGTGATGAATGTTGCAGCGAGGAGAAGGCTGGAGGCAGTGGAGATGTCATGTCTGAGGGCAATGTGTGGTGTGAATATAATGCAGAGAATTCGTAGATTGGAAGTTTAGGAGGAGGTGTGGGATTACCAAAACTGTTGTCCCAGTGGGCTGAGGAAGGGTTTGTTGAGGTGGTTCAGACATGTAGAGAAAATGGAGCGAAACAGAATGACTTCAAGAGTGTGTCAGTCTGTAGTGGAAGGAAGGCGGGTAGGGGTCGGCCTAGAAAGGTTGGAGGGAGGGGGTAAAGGAGGTTTTGTGTGCGAGGGCTTGGACTTCCAGCAGGCATGCGTGAGCATGTTTGATAGGAGTGAATGGAGACAAATGGTTTTTAATACTTGACGTGCTGTTGGAGTGTGAGCAAAGTAACATTTATGAAGGGGCTCAGGAAACCGGCAGGCCGGACTTAATTCCTGGAGATGGGAAGTACAGTGCCTGCACTCTGAAGGAGGGGTGTTGATGTTGCAGTTTAAAAACTGTAGTGTAAAGCACCCTTCTGGCAAGACAGTGATGGAGTGAATGATGGTGAAAGTTTTTCTTTTTCGGGCCACCCTGCCCTGGTGGGAATTGGCCAGTGTGATAATAAAAAAATAATAGTAAAAATATTTAACCTTCCTGTGTTATTTAATACCCACTGTGCAAAAAGTATTCCTTTATATACTGAACATAAGTTATTATTGTAGGTAGTAGGCTGGTAGACAGCAACCACCCAGGGAGGTACTACCGTCCTGCCAAGTGAGTATGAAACAGAAACCTTTAATTATTTTACATAATGGTAGTATTGCTGGTGTCTTTTTTCTGTCTCAAACATTCTAGACAACAGGTATATCTTGTTACTTTTTCTTACACTTAGGCCACACTACACACACATGCACATGCATATACAGTGGACCCTCAGATATCAGCCGTTCCACTTATTGGCCAACTCGGTTATCGGCCGGTTTTCCAGCTGTTATTTTGCTTATCGGCAGCTGTGGACGCGTCCACCGCCAGCCACTTACGCGTTCCTGAGTCAGTGTGGCTGTCTCTGGGCAAGTGAGAAAGCTTCTGCTCATTCATCCAAACATTTTGCCATAATCCATTGTTTTTGGTTATTGATTAAGTGCAACTGCAAAAATAAGTAACCATGGCCCAAAGAAAGTTCCTAGTAAAGTTCCTTTGGTAAAGAAAGTGACAAACACGATAGAATTCAAGGAGGCATAGAGGCAAGGAGTGTAGCAGGTATGCAGGGAGTGTAGCAGGTATGCAGGAGTGTAGCAGGTATGCAGGGAGTGTAGCAGGCAGGCAGGGAGTGTAGCAGGAATGCAGTGAGTGTAGCAGGAAGGCAGGGAGTGTAGCAGGTAGGCATAGAGGCAAGGAGTGTAACAGGCATGCAGGGAGTGTAGCAGGAAGGCAGAAAGTGTATCTGGAAGGCAGAAAGTGTATCTGGAAGGCAGAAAGTGTAGCAGGAAGGCAGGGAGTGTAGCAGGAAGGCAAGAAGTGTAGCAGGCATGCAGTGAGTGTAGCAATGTTTATATGCGATGCATGTTTAATAAATAATCACTCCTGGGCACATTAAATGTCTTATTTTAGGTTAATATAGACATTTTCATTAATCCATATATATTTTTCTTCAAAATTTATATAAGAAATGCAAAATATAGCACATAAACATAGTATATAAACATGCAATGTTTTATATGCTATCGAGTGGAGAGTCAGGTGGAGAGTAAACATTATGTTTTTCTCTGATTCAGCATTAGAGAAAACTGTGAATCTGGCGTCTCGCCCAGTAACCACTCATCATATGCGTTTGTTTACAATTCTCAGCATGAATTATTCATTACTTCTTTCTTTGTTTATGATGGCATCTAAAGGTAGTTGTTCGAAACGATTAAACTCGGTGAACATGATAATAATATGGCTGTGTAATGTAATAATATGGCTGTATAGTGTAGGCCAAGGAGGGCTACATACGTTACTGTACCTACATCTACCACTGCCTACAATGACTTCCTACAAATAAATACTACTCACCTCTTGCCCTACATTAAGACTACAAATATTTTAAGGTAAGAGAGAGAGAGAGATGAGATTTTGTTCGGATTTTTTAACCCTGGAGGGTTAGCCACCCAGGATAACCCAAGAAAGTCAGTGCGTCATCGAGGACTGTAACTTATTTCCATTGGGGTTCTTAATCTTGTCCCCCCAGGATGCGACCTACACCAGTCGACTAACACCCAGGTACCTATTTGCTGCTAGGTGAACAGGACAACAGGTGTAAGGAAACGTGTCGAAATGTTTCCACCCGCCGGGAATCGAACCTGGGCCCTCCGTGTGTGAAGGGGGAGCTTTAGCCACCAGGCCACGGGCCACATAGTTTTCTGTATGTAAAACTATGTATAGTTAATCTTTAAAAAAATTTATTTTTTTGCTAATTTTTTTTTTGGATGTCTGAAATGGATTAATTGGACTTTTCTTATGAAAAATATTTAGGTTTTTGGCCTTTTCGGTTTTAGGTGGAGCTTCTGGAACGGATTAGAGTTGATAACCAAGGGTCCACTGTATATACATACACACATCTAGGTTGTTTTCTTTTTTTAACCCTTTGACTGTCGCGGCTGTATATATACGTCTTACGAGGTACCGTGTTTGACGTATATATACTCATAAATTCTAGCAGCTTCAAATCAAGCAGGAGAAAGCTGGTAGGCCCACATGTGAGAGAATGGGTCTGTGTGGTCAGTGTGTACCATATAAAAAAAATCCTGGAGCACGCAGTGCATAATGAGAAAAAAAAAACTCCGAATGTTTTTTTTAATTAAAATGCGACTTTGTGGCCTATTTTCATATAGTATTTATGGGTGTATTCTCGTTTCTTGGTCTCATTTGATAGAATGGAAAACATATTATAGAAATAGAAGTGATTTTGATTGATTTTACTATAAAAAGAACCTAGAAATGGAGCTCAAAGTAGGGGAAATGTTTGATTTTTGCCACTGTTCAAAAGTAAACAAATGATGCCATTGTCCAATAAATGTCCAACTAGCCATTCTAATATGCAGTCATGAATGGGTTGATGTTATTTATACAATTATTACAGTATTGCAGTAGTCTGCATAATAGTAAGTCTTCTATTTTTTGTTTGAATAAAAATTCAAAATAGAAAGCAAGAGTAATATCAGAGGGGCCTGGAGACATGACTGATGAGCAAAGAAAATGTTATTTTAGAGCAGGAATGTCTGCATTGTTCATTCTGGACCTTATTTTGAAATTGTCATAATTTTTAGTTTTCGTGAAATTGGCCAAATTGCAAATTTCTGACCACATTATTAGGTAGTTGAAATCGGTAAATGGGCAGTTTCTTGTACTCAATCGATAGGAAAATGGAGTTCTAAAGAAATAGCTATGAGTTTGGGCGACTGGAACAATGGAATTAGCCGAAAATAGGGCTCAAAGTGGGCGAAATCGCCAATTTACAAACAGTGCCGAGGTCGTTAAAATTCGCGAGAGCTAATTCCGTCGTTTTTCCATCAAATTTCGTTTTTTTTTGTATTACAATCGGGAAAAGGA
>NC_069399.1:117447637-117467388 GCF_026875155.1 Cherax quadricarinatus
TGATTTTTCCCTTTCTCCTAATACGTGTTTATTTTTTCCCCTTTAATCTCCCTTTGGGCCCATAATTACTATCGCATTTGCTATGTCTGTTTTCCGTAAGGTGAAGTCTAAGATCTTTCCTTAATTCATGGTATAACTTAAATTTTTGAGGACAATTGTGCGCAGAGGTCTGAGATTTGCTCGACCTCTCAAAAATTTGTTAATTTTTAAAACATGAATTAAGGAAAAAACCTAGACTTAACCTCAAAAAAGCAAAGCAAATGCGATAGAAATTTATGGACGGTAATTTTGAAAGGGAAAAAAAAAAAAAAACAGGGAACAAACATCCCCCTTAAACTGTCACCCTCCCCCTCGCCCCCAAACCATTTCTCTAAAAACCCCCAAATCCCGTTAACGGGAAAAATTCCAAAGGTTTTGACGTGCACTGCAATAATATGGTGACACAGCAGGCAGATTGCCCATTCCTGAAAATCTGTTTTGGGAATCTGAAATTATTTTTAAAATCAGGGGGGAGAGCTAAACCCGTAGGTTTATACAGCGCATGTGGGGGTGGTGGGTTGAAGGTATTCAGACAAAAATTCAGGGAAGAAGCACAGATAAAATTTCCCCTAGATCAAGAGCCCCTCATCGCGCAAGGAAACCCTCCCTTGAGGGGAAATCTGCAGTACATGGTATTATTATAATCAAGGGGAAAGCACTAGCCCCTAGGATTATACAGGCCTGGGGGGGGGATGGGGAAGGTTTTCGGTTTTTAATTCAAGAAGGGACCCCAAAATCCATTCCCAATCAAGCCCCCTTTCACCACATCGGGAAAACCCTTTCCCTTGGGGGGGGAATACCCAATGATCTATATCCAAATTATACGTTGACGAGAAACCCTAAGGTATCTATTTTGCTTAAAAATCGAGCTTAAAAGACTTTTCCCGAGGTAACACTTTCCCAACCCTGTTCTAACTTTTACTAACATCTTTAGAGGTATTCTGTTTCCTTCCCAACAACTTCAAGAAATTCCGAACTCACTAAAACCAAGAGTGTTCTACCCTTTCTAAAACCTTGCAGTGTTCTACCCTTGCTAACACCTTGCGTGTTTTTGACCCTTGCTAACACCTTGCGTGTTCTGACCCTTTCAACACCTGAGTTTCTGACCCTTGAAACCTTGCAGTGTTTGACCCTTGCTAACACCTTGCAGTGTTCTGACCCTTGCTAACAATTTTCAGTGTTTTGACCCTTGCTAACACCTTGCAGTATTCTGACCCTTGCTAACACCTTGCAGTGTTCTGACCCTTGCTAACACCTTGCAGTGTTCTGACCCTTGCTAACACCTTGCAGTGTTCTGACCCTTGCTAACACCTTGCAGTGTTCTGACCCTTGCTAACACCTTGCAGTGTTCTGACCCTTGCTAACACCTTGCAGTGTTCTGAGCCTTGCTAACACCTTGCAGTGTTCTGACCCTTGCTAAAACACCTTGCAGTGTTCTGACCCTTGCTAAACACCTTGCAGTATTCTGACCCTTGCTAACACCTTGCAGTGTTTCTGACCCTTGCTAACACCTTGCAGTGTTCTGACCCTTGCTAACACCTTGCAGTGTTCTGACCTTGCTAACACCTTGCAGTGTTCTGACCCTTGCTAACACCTTGCAGTGTTCTGACCCTTGCTAACACCTTGCAGTGTTCTGAGCCTTGCTAACACCTTGCAGTGTTCTGACCCTTGCTAACACCTTGCAGTGTTCTGACCCTTGCTAACACCTTGCAGTTGTTCTGACCCTTGCAGTGTTCTGACTCTTGCTAACACCTTGCATTGTTGTTCCTTGATAACAGCTTGCAGTGTTCTGTTCCTTAGTAACATCTTCCAGATTATAATAAAAAACAAGCTCTAAAACCCACGAGGGTCATACAGCGCTAACACCCTCCAGTGCGTTCTGTTCCTTGAAACATCTTCCGATGTACTGTACCTTGCTAACAACTTGCATATTTCCTGTTCCTTGATAACACTTTGCAGTGTTCTGATTATTATTATTATTATTATTATAATCAAAAAGAAGCGCTAAGCCACAAGGGCTATACAGCCAGTGTTCTGATACTTGCTAAACACCTTGCAGTTTTCTGACACTTGCAAATATCTTCCAGAATAGTTCTGATCTTTTAACACCTTTTGTGTTATTCTATTCCTTGCTACCACTTTCCAGAGATGTCCTGATACTTCTAGAGTCGTTTTAATCTTGCTGCCAAAACAAAGGTTATTATATTCATATTATAATTCATAACTAAGTGCTAAACTCCCATAAAGTTCATACAGCGCTGCAGGGTATGGTGTGCTAAAGGTGTAATATACCTGATCAGGTTATAATAATCACAACTAAGCATTAAGCTCACAAGGGTCATACAGTGCTGATGCTTGCTCAAAGACCAGCGAGAGTGAAGAATTTAAGAGGTAGAGTTAGGAAGAGTAGTGAGGAGTGCTAAAGGAAATATAAAGTTGGTGTAATTAAAGCTGTCGCATCTATGAGGTAGGTACATGTCTGATATAAATTATTATAATCATGGGGGGAGCGCTAAACCCGTAGGATTATACAGCGCATGTGGGGGGGATAGAAGGTATTCAGGCTCAATTCAGGGAACCGGAGCACAAATCCAATTCCCTAGAGTCTGATATATTATTATAATCAAAAAGAAACGCTAAGCCACAAGGACTATACAGCAGAGTCTGATATAAAAGGTGAGAGAGTATCGTCTCCCAAACTTGACTACAGTGGGAATAGGGCAAGAATCCCAATCAAGATGTAATAGAAAGCAATTTGTGGTGGTCCATTATTATTATAATCAAGGGGAAGCGCTAAACCCGGAGGATTATACAGCGCCTGGGGGGGGGGATGTGGAAGGCATTCAGGCTTAATTCGGGGAACTGGAGCACAGATCCAATTTCCTAAATCAAGAGCCCCTCACCAACATCAAGGAACCTTCCTTGAGGGGTGTGGTGGTCCAATTCAGAACAACATTGTTGCCAGCAGTTGTGGAGTGGAGAACACTGAAAAAATGCTCTTAAAAGGAATACCCCTCTTCAAAATTGGGAGGAAGGGGTCATACAACACCTGGGGACACGAGAGGTATTCAGGATTGATCCAAGAAGACCCTCACCACGTCATGAACAGATGACCAAGCAGCTGAATCTGCTTGTTCATTGCCCTGAATACAGGTGTCAAGGGACCCAGCAAAAAACAACTGTGTATACTAGAAACACGTATATGGAAGATGGGCTGAAAGAAGTTGAATTTGAGAGTTCAAAACTATGAAAGACGAGGTGGACACGTCACAATGTGCATGAGGTGATGAGAATTGCAAATTACTTTGCTGTGAAAATACTGACCGATTCTAGTAAATGACCCTAGATCATTCTTGCAAAAACAAAGCTGCATACCCGACACCAAGAGATTTAGAACCATGGGTACATGGCTATAGCAGGAAAATGAGATTGGTAGTGTTTAAGAAAGAGTGAGTATAAAGTTGTACTAGGCAAGTGCACTTTTGTGAATGGAAGTTGATAGGAACAAACATGAATTGTTGGAACTTTCCAAGGAGGGAGGGAAAAGCAAAATGCAAGGTGAACATAATGGGGAGGTAAATTAAGGGATGTCAATAGAGTGAATATGGAGAAGGGGTATAATAAATGGGGGGCATCAATTACCATAATTATTTTAATTATCGGGAGCACTAAACCCATAGGATTATACAGCACATGGGGGGGGAGGTATTCATGCTCAATTCAGGGAATTGGAGCACAGATCCAATTCCCTAAATCAAGAGCCCCTCACCAATGTCAAGGAACCTCCCTTGAGGGGACAATTACCGTAAATCTCGCACACTACATATTGTTACTGTTCTATACATGGTAGGTTCATGAAGGTCATGGAAGCAGACAAAATAATGGAAACAGGTCATTTGCCTCAGAGTAAATAGTAGTGGGGGGAGGCTAAAGAATAACCGGTCTGCATAGTCTAATTTATTATTATTTCAACCTGCTTATACAGCAGGTTATGTTCTGGGCTGCTGCTGTAAAGTAAAAATTGATATAAAGTGAAACAGCCTTCTTTCACTTTCAAATGCATATAAAAGCTTAATAACATGTTTACACTATCAATATTAAGTGAGCAATAGAGCTAGGCTTAAAAAATGCATATACAGGACACACATCACCTACCTTAAAATATTTTCATCCTAAGCTTATAGTGAGTGATGAATATTTATTTATTGTAGGAAGTCTGAATAAATGATGAAAGGGTATAATTGAAAACACTTCATTGGTGAAATGCTGTAAAGCGAGGCACTCCTGTAATGAACTTGGAAGGGTCATACAGTGCTGCAGGGAATTATAATAATAAAAAAGCAGCACTAAACCACAAGGGCTATACAGCGCTGCAGGGCAAGGAAGGACATGAGGGTATCGGGTAGCAAGTAGGTTATGGAGTATAGCGGGGCAGTGGATAGTGCAGGGGTAGAGGGTAGCAAGAGATTGAGGTAGAAAGGGCTGAGGGGAGTGTTAAAAGTATCATGCAGCAGAGCGGACACGAAGTTGGAGGTAAATTCTGCATGCTCGTTGATAGAGCTGGCAGTCCAACAAATTGTGGCTAACAGATACTGGAACTGGACAATTCTCACAGAGGAACAGGACTCCTCTCCACGAGTTACCCGCGAGTAAGACGAGTGTGGCCGATGCGAAGACGGGAGAGAGCAGTCTGTCAACCTCGACATTGATAACAAGAAGATGCCTAGTAACCTATACTTGGTTTAATAGAATGAAGTTTGTTATAGAGCAGATCAGACCAGCGTTGTTGCCAACGGGTGTGAAGGTGGGTAGCAATTACAGCAAAATAGTCCGTGAATGGAACACCTCTATATGAAACTGGGAGGTCATGTACTGCTGACCATGCAGCAGCGTCCGCCTGTTCATTGCCCTGTATGTCAACATGACCAGGGACCCATCAAAAACCAATATCTTTGTGCTTGGTAGAGATACGGCATAACCAAAGTTGGATACGGAAAACTAGGTGTGGTGTATCAAATTTTTGTATAGTCTGTACAGCACTAAGGGAGTCTGAAACAATCAAATGGTGACACAGGCATAGATGCAATACGGATAACTGCTGCAAGAATGGCATACAATTCAGCAGTAAAAATGCTAGCCGAGGATGGTAAATGCCCTTGCACGACACTGTCCAGAAACACTGCTGCGAATCCGACTCCGTCAGAAGACTTAGAACCATCTGTGTACACTGCGATGGCATGAGAATGAGAGCAGAAGTGGTCAAGAAAAAGAGAGTGGAACGCTACCATAGGCAGTTGGGCTATCGCGCATGGCAGTGAAAAAGAACAGACAGGAACAGCTGGAACTTCATAACGGGATAGGGAAAAGTGAGATGCTACATGAAAACAGAAAGGTCGTAACTGAAGGGAAGAGCAAATGTAGGCAAAGAGAAAAGGGATAGAGTAAACAGGGGTGACAAACAAATAAAGAATGTCTACTAGCATCAGTGACTATTCTATATGTATATGGAAGGATTGCGGAGATCATGAGAACGAACATAATAACGAAGGCAATGGACATCACGACGATCGGACAAAGATGGAATATTTGCTTCTTGATAGAGACTCTCAACAGGTGAAGAGCAAAAAGCACCAAGGCATAAACCTAATCCCTGGTGATGGATAGGATTAAGGCTAGAGTAGCAGGAGAGGCCGCCGAATAGATCTGGTCACCATAATCAAGTTTTTGATAAAATTAGGGCTGAATGTAGGTGAAGGAGAGTTCTACGATCAGCTCCCCATGAAAGATGAGCGAGGGTTTTAAGAAGGTTCAGCCGGCTGTGACAAGTTGCCTTCAGAGACGTAATGTGAGATTTCCTGGATAACCTACGATCAAACAGAAGGCCTAGAAACCTGACCATATCACGTTCTGGGACACGAGAGCCATAGAGGTACAATGGATAATCAGATGACAGAACGTCTAGTGAAAGTAATTTGGAGAGTTTTAGTACTGGAAAATTTAAACCCATGTGTGGTGGCCCAATTGGAAACATGGTTGACCACATGCTGGAGAGAAACTGCAATGAGGCGACAGTCAGCTCCTGCACAAGCTATAGCAAAGTCATCAACATGGAGTGATGACCAAATATTGGATGGAAGAAGAGAGGCCAAATCATTTATAGCAAGGAGAAAAAGTGTTGTGCTCAGAACACATCCCTGGGGGACACCTTCAGTTGGAAAAAAGTCTGGGGAGAGCATATTATTAACCCGAACCCCAGATATGTCTGTCAGCTAAGAAGTTCTTAAAGAAGGATGGTAGATTGCCTTGGGGGCCTAAAGAGGGGGTTTTGGGCCAAAATATTATACCTCCAAATTGTGTCATAAGCCTTCTCAAGGTCAGAAAATATGGCAATAACCGATTGGTTTTTCGCAAAAGCATTATGACATACTTATCCAAGCATAGTAAGGGGCCAATGGTAGAACGGCCCTTACGAAAGCTATGTTGATTAGTGAGAAGAACTGTTGTGTCTCTTGAAATCCCACATTAAATGTCAATTTACCAGACGTTCCATCACCTTGCAAACTCCACTGGTAAGAGCAAGGGGATGATAGTGGGAGGCATCATGTCCCGTAGTACCCGGTTTGCGGAAAGGGGAAAACAATGGAGATTTCCACAGCTAGGAAAGAACTCCTTGTTATCAAATAAGATTAAAGAGTTGTAAAAGGAGGGAAAGTTTTGACTGATGTAAACGTTGAAAACATCTGAATATGAATGCCGTCAAGCCCAGCTGCCGATGATCGGCAAGCTGAGAGTGTTCCCCTCCAGTTCCTGAAGTGTAAAAAGGCACATTAAAAGATTCTTCTTTGAGAGAAAAAAAGGGTCTAAGGGCACTAATCTCTGGCAGACTTTGAGGGAAAAAACGAGGGGCATAGATGGGCCCGAGAAATACGGACCAGGTGATTACCAATTTCAATGGTACGTCAAGAGGGTTTGCTATATCAAAACTGGCAACCCACGGTGCTGCAGGGAAAGATCTGCAAAGTAAGAATTTATTATAATTAACCCTTAAATGGTCCAAACGTATATATATACGTTTTTTCAACATCTGAAAGTATGTAAAAAAATGTAGATCCTTCATTTTGTTTTACATTTGAAAACGTGTAGAAAACTTTTATCTACTTTTTTTTTTGTTATATTTGAAAATATGTAAAAAAAAGTAAATCTCTTTTGTAGCACTACGAATTTGAACATCGATCTGTTTTGACCGTTTAAGGGTTAATACTATAATCATAGGGGAGCACAAAACCCCTAGGATTATACAGCGCATGTGGGAGGGGGTGGGGATGGAAGATATTCAGGTTCAATTCAGGGAACTGGAGAACAGATCCAATTCCCTAATCAAGGAACCTTCCTTAAGGGGTAAAAGTAGAATGCGTGTAGGTTGAGAGTGAGCGAAAAAACAAGTGTGTGCGGGTAGGGTTTTGTGAAGTTTGGGGAAAGTACTAGTATTATTATTATAATAAAAGAGAAGCGCTAAACCCCAAAAGGGGTATACAGCACTGCAGGGCAGGAAGGAAGCGAGGGTATCAGGTGGCAAAAGGGAGATGGACGAGTAGTAGGTTACGAGAAAAGCGGGCAGTGGATAGTGAAAGGGTGGAGGGCAGCAAGAGATTGAGGTAGAAAGGGCTGAGGGGAGTGCGAAAGGTATCATTATCAGAGTCTGTTGAGTAAAACAGTCGTTGTCAAGAAGTCAATGAGAGTGTCAGGATTAAAGGAGGTCCATCAGCAAGAAGGGAGAGAGAGTAGTAGAGCAGAGACGACGTTGGAAGTAAAATTTTGAGTGCTCCTGATAGAGAGGGCAAATCTAACAGAATGTGGCTAATCGATACTGAACTTGACACTTCTCACAGAGAGGAACAGGGTGCCTCTCCACGAGATACTCATGAGTAAAAACAGTGTGGCCAATGTGAAGACGGGAGAGAGTAGTCTCCCAACCTCGGCACGATGACAAGAAGACGGCCAGTAACCTATGCTCGGTTTAATAGAATGAAGTTTGTTACCAAGTAGAGTTTTCCAACGTTGTTGCCAAAGGTGTGAAGGTGGGTAGCTATTACAGCAAAATAGTCCGGAAATGAAACACCTCTTATATGAAATTGGTAGGTCATGTACTGCTGACTGCGCAGCAGTGTCTGCCCGTTCATTGCCCTGTAAATCAATATGACCAGGGACCCCCAAAAAAAAACAATATATTTATGCTTGGTAAGATACGGCGTAGCCAAAGTTGGATACAGAGAACTAGGGGTGAGGTGTATCAAATTTCCGTATACCTGTAGAGCACAAAGGGGATTAACAACCACAAAGTGCACAGGCATGAGAAATATAAATAAGTGTCAAAAAGGGCATACAATTCGCAGTAAAAATGCTACCCGAAATATAAATCCTTTTGCACACGCTGTCCAAAAAACACTGCTGCGAACCCGACTCTGTCAAAGATTAGAACCTCTGTGTACCTCGATGGATGAGAATGGGGGGAAGTGGTCAAAAAAAAGACGGGAAGCACCATAGGCATTGGGCTTTCGGCAAGGGAGTGAGAAAAGAAACCCCGAACACTAAAACTTCCCTGGGTAGGGTTTTATTATTAAACAAAAAGAAGCGTAAGCCAAAAGGGCTAACAGCGCTGCGGGTAGGGAAGGGAAAGAAAGGGGAATTGGTGGAGAAGGGAGGGGGGGATGATCAGCATTACAGAAAACAGCGGGGCAATAGTAGGGGGGTAGAGGGGAAGCAGAGATACAAGTAAAAAAGGCTGAAAGTACCCAAAATTTGTGGGGTAAGTCAGCGTTGTAAAAAAGTCAATGAGAGGGCCCCGGTAAAAGGGGTATCAGGGAGAAGGGAAAGGGGAAAGGAGAGCAGCGGGGCGAAGACACGCGAGGTAAATTTCTGCTGTGTTATAAAGTGGGCATTCCAACAAAATGGGCTGACTGATAATGGATTTGGCAACCCACAGGGGGAGCAAGAGCCCTCCAGAGTTTCCCATGAGTAAGCGAAGGGCCAATGCGAAGACGGGAGAGAGTGTCTCCCAACCTCGACACTGGTGAAAAGAAGGGCCATAACCTATACCGTTTTAATAGACGAATTTTTGTTGCGAGCTAGTAGACCAACGTTGTTGCCAAGGGTGTAAAGGGGGAAGATATTACAAAATAGCCCGTACAGGGAATACCCTAAAGAAACGGGTAGGTCTGACTCTGACCGCGCAGCAGTGTCTGCCTGTTCATTCCCCTTACGTCAACATGACCAGGGACCCAAAAAACAATATTTTATGCTTAGAAAGAGGGGCGTAGCAAAGTTGGATACGAGGACTAAGGGGTAGGTGATAAAATTTTTTTGTATAGCCTGAAAAGCTAAGGGAGCGAGACAACCCAAATGATGACACAAATAGATGCAATACGGAAAGTGCTGAAGGATGGCATAAAAAAATTCAGCAGTAAAAATCTAGCGAAGATAGAAATGCCCTTGACACGCTCCGGAAACAGCTGCGAATCCTACCCCGCAGAAGACTTAGAGCCATCTGTGACACAGAAAGGCATGAAATGGAGTGAAAGGGGTCAAGAAAAAAGAGGGGGAAGCGACCGAACATTTGGGCTTTCGAGCAAGGGGGGGAGAAAGAACAACTCGAAAGTGGAATTCCCAGGGGGGGGGAAAAGTTGATGCACAGTACTAGAAGGTGGTAGTTGAAGAAAGACAAGAGCGATAAAGGGCGAAGAAAAAGGGACGGAAAAGCAGGGGGGGGCGAACAAATAAAGAATGTCTACTAATATCGTGACCATTCTATAAAGGGAAAGGATTGCGGAGTCATAGAGCGTAATAGTAGCGCAGGCAAGGGGCATCACGGCGATCGGATAAGGATGGAACTTTGTTTCATAGAGGCTTTGACAGGGAAGAGCGAAAAGCCCCAAGGCATAAACGATTCCTTGGTGATGAATGGGGTTAAGGCTAGAGAGAGTAGCGGGAGACCCGCTAAATAGACTGGTCACCATAATCAAGTTTCGATAAAATAAGGGTGGAATGTAGGTGAAGGGGGTTCGCGATCAGCCCCCACGAAAAGAGAAAGGGGTTTTTAAAAAGGGGTCACCCGGGCTGTGACAAGTTCCCTTCAGAGATTTGTGGGGTTTCCCGGGAAAACCCTACCAAAAGGGGGCCCCAAAAACTTGACTGTATAAACGTTCGGGGATACGTGAGCCATAGAGGTAAAAGGATGATCAGAGATGACAGAGCTTTAGTGAAATGATTTGGTGGGTTTTAGTGCGGGAAAAATTTAAAACCCTTGTTGGGGGCCCAAATTTGGAAACACGGTCGACTGCATGCTGGAGAGAAACTGAAAGGGAGGTGACAGTCACGCCTGCACAGGCCAATAGCAAGTCCAAAAAAGAGTGATGACCAAAATTTGATGGAAGACAGGGGCCAAAATCTTAAAGCAAGGAAAAAAAGTGTTGTGCTCAGAACACACCCGGGACCCTTAGCGGGATAAATCCGGGGAGAGCACATTTTTAACCCAAAAAGGGAAACCGTCATTAAAAAGTTCTTAAGGAAGGATGGTAGATTGCCTCGAAGGCCTAAGGAGTGGGTTGGGCTAAATTTTTTCCCTCCAAGTTGTGTCATACCCTTTCTCAAGATCAAAAATATGGCAATAACTGAGTGGTTATTCGAAAAGGCATGAACTACTATCCAAGCGCAGTGGGGGGTCATGGTAAAACGCCCTTACAAAGCCATATTGACGGTGGAGAGATGTTGTTGCTCTAAATACCATTTAAAATCTTTTACTAACGTTCCATTATTTAAAACTCACTGGTAAGAGCAAGGGGACATAGTGGGAGGTTTCTTTCCCGTAGTCCCGGGTTTGGGGAAAAAGGGAGAACAAGGCGGATTTCCACAGCTGTGGAAAACCCTGTGACCAAAAAAGATTGAAAAGGCGTAATGGACTGCAAGGGCTGACGAGAAAAATGTTTAGCTACGAATATAATGCCCGTCGGGCCCACTGCCGATGATCGCAACTGAGTGTGTTGCCCCCTTTTCTTGAAATGAAAAAGACTTTTTAAACGTTCTTTTCTGAGAGAAGAAAAGTCCAAGGTGCAAACCTTGGGCAGACTTGGGGAAAGAAATGAGGGGCATGATGGAGTCCCGAGAAATACGGACCAATGTTGCCAATTTCTTTGGGCAACACTAGGGGTTTGCTTATCAACACCGCAACCCGAAAAAGGGGCCCGGGGGTCGGAGAATATTTACCACTCAGTTTTCGTACTTTTTTCCAATGCACCATAGGGGAAACAGAGGTGTGGTGGAGAAAAAACTCCCCAGCAATGCTTTTTTTGGTCACGGATGACAGGGCAGCGATCGCACGCTTTGTTTAAAAAAAAGGAGTCGCTCTGTGGTTTTTGTACCGGTACCTGCCCCATGCAGCGCGTTTCAAATACTGCACGAGCACAAGCGGAGACCCCCCAAAAGCACCATTTCTGAGAATGCCTGCCGAATTTGGGGTAAGAATGAGAAGCGCGGGAAAACGGAGGATGAGAAGGGGTGTAAAACTCATCGATGGAGGACGAAAAAGGGAAAACCTTTTTAAAAAAAACAGTCGGGTGTGAGAAAAGGTTCCAATTTGCCGTTAAATTGCCAGCGGGGTGCGAAGAGGTGGCGAATATAAAGGGGGAAAGTAAAAGATTGGGAAATGATCACGTCAGTAAGCCCGGGGGAGAACAGACCAATAAGTCTAATGCGGCGGAAAAGAGAAAACTGAGAGATCGAGAAAGAGAGAAAAATAGTCCGAGGATCAAAATGGGTGTGAGTACCTTTTTTAAAAACATGGGGGGGGGTGGGGGGAAGAAAACCCTCTAACTGAATTCCACGGAATCACGTGAGCCCCTCCCCAGGAAATGGGGGGGCTTTAAAAATCACCAAAGTAACAGAATTGGTGGCGGAAATGACGAAACAAGGAAGGCAAAATCCGGATAGATAACCCGAGAAGGAGAGAGATATAAAGAACAGACGAACCCCTTTTTAAAGTGGATACGGGTGCGGGAAATGCAGCGAAGATGAACAAATGCTGATGGTACGGAATATCAGTGCGGAGAAGAAGGGCACTTTCATTAAAGGTCCCCCAGGGAAAAAATCTGAAAAATACAATAAATTAACCCAGATGTGAGAAATAACAGCGAGTGTAATTTTGGTTCCCGTAAGCAAAAAACCAACAGGGGCAAAAAGGAGAGTAACATTGAAACCACCCCATTACCCCCAGGCCACGTATATTCACTGTAAAAAGGCCCTGAATGGCAATGATAAAAATACTTGAAATCCCCAGTAAGGGTTCCTACGGATAGGAGGGTTAGAAAAGTCCCCATGCGGAGGCAGTGGAAAATTTTCAAGCAGCGAAGGAACGGTGGCTGTGAAGAAAAAAGGGTTTCGCAGATGGAGAGAGGGGAGAGAAAGAGCGGAAAGGGGGATCTGTCCTTGAAGGGTTTTGGGCCGCAAATATCAGAGATTGCTTTAAGTTTTTCAGAAATCAAGAGTCGTATGGGAGACAAATTGGGAAAAGGTGGGGAGGGTGGTAAAAATTGGAACTGTATTGGATTTTCAAGGTAGGGGGGGGGGGGGGGAAAGGGTGGAGGGAACGGGAAGCTGGCAGGGACAGAAAAGACAGGAACCCGGGAGGTGGCAGAAGAGGAAGAAAAATTGGGAGGGGGGCAGGGGGGAAGGTACATTACGAGGAGGAGGGTGAACCTCTGCACTTGTAACTGAGCCAGTGAGAGGGGAAAAATAGGGGCAGAGACAGGGGGGTAAAATGAGGGGGGAAGTGGGGAGGAGGTGTTACCGGACCTTTTTTTTATTTGGAATAGGGACGATTGGGAAGAGGTGTGTACAGGGCCCCGATACTGGGCTTGTAAGGAGAACTCAAAAAAAGCGAGTTAACTGAGGCGTTTAAGTAGGGACGTCTGACCGAGGACACAAAAGGATTAGAAAAGGAGTGATTAGGGGGAGGTAACCACAGAGGGGGTGTAGAAATGGGATACCAGAATGGGGGGACGTTTTGAAACACGGGAAAAAAGAAACACTGGGAGTTCCCTTTGGGGGCGGAGTGAAAAACGCCAGGCATAAGGGGGACCTTTTTGTTCTTTGAGGTTTAAAGGTTTCCCGCTGTTTAAATAGACCCGACAACGGCGAGAGTACGAAGGGGGAGCCCATGACAGTTAAGGAAGAGGGAGATCGATTGCAAGACGATTAGAATGGTCATCGGGACCACAGACTGGGGTTCGGCGATAGATCTGCAATATTTCGCTGGTGGCCAAATCGCAGCAAATTTCTACATGTTGTGTGTAGGGATACCTTTCGAACTTTTAACCGATGTCCCGCTATATAAATGAGGATGGGGGGTTCTCGGCTTCAAAAATTAAAAGAGCCACATTTCTAGGGTATCGTTTTCCCCCCCGGGGAGGAAGAACGTAAGTGTCTACCTTGAGGATTGGGAGATCTTTTGGGGTTCCGTGTTTTTAAATGCGGTGCCACATGTCTGGAAATTTGTTTAATATGGTATGGGGGAGAATAACGGTACCACTACAAGAAATTGAGGGAAGATGTTTTTCAAGGGACAGGAACAGTACTTAAAAGGGGAAAAACAGAGGCTCACAGCCTGGGTAGCATTCTTACGGTAATGATGCCGAAACCCCTCTTAAGGCAGAAAAGAAATTCTTTCCAACATGGCGTAGGAGTGCCTTGCCAATACTATGGTCAGAAAATAGGCATAGAGGAAGTTGGTCCCTAAAGTGAAGAAATTTTTGTCCACTGTTTCAGTCTGAAAAATGAGCGTGAAAGGTAGTGAAGGAAAGGTCCCCATCTTTTCTAGAAGAACAGAAGGTAAGGGGAGAAGTATCTCAGCAGGTAATTTCGTTGAGTTTAGGCGTGGGACCCGAGTTGGGCCGACTGGAACGGGTCGGCGATTTGAAAAAGGCCCCCCGTAAGGGAGGCCGGGAAACATAGTCAGAGGGGACGAAGGGCTGATAAAAACGAAGGAGTCTCGAGGGCCTCATACCTGAAGCAGGTGAGGGAAAAAGACCGCAAAGGTAAGAACATGGGAATGTCTGAAGAGTGGTCCAAAGAAGGCGGGGGCAAACGGGGGTGCGGGAAACAGAAGGGGCCCGGGGGACCGGGTTTTGGACGGGCTGCCAGGTTAGGTTACTTCTTTCTTTTTTTTTTTAAGAAAAAAAAAGAAAAAAGAAAAGAAAAAAAAAATAAAAAAAAAGAAAAAAAAGGGGGGACCGGGAGGGGTAGTTCCTGGAGGAATGAAAGGGGGCCAAAAACTCCCTCCGCGCCCAAAAGGGCTCACACCGCTAGAGCGCAGATGCAGCATGGGCCCGTGCCCCACCCCACCCTTTATGCCAGTAACCCGCAATCTGGGTAGCAACCTCACACTGCCAGCTACCCCGGGGGACAAAAGAGAGGCGGCCGGATACCGCCACAAAGCTTCCTCTTCAGCCCCACCCCCGAAACCGAAAGGTGGCTTCCCGAGAACACCCGTCCCCAAAAGACACCCAAAACTATTCCCGGGGTACCGGAAGGGATCGGGAATCCCTAGGGAATCAAGATTTCCCCGGCAAACACGCCACCGCCAAGAAACCTCCGGAAGGGATCGACCCCCGGGGTCCTTTTTCCCCTACCTAGGAACTCGTGCCTGTGGGAGAAAAACCCAAAGGGCAAAAAGAGGAAGGGCAAAAGGAGGGGGTGGGGGGGGAGGAGGAAAGGAAAAAAAGGGAGGGTGGGAGGATGGGGGTAGGGGAGGGGAGTTGGGGGGTAATTAGGGTTCGGGTTTAGGAAGAAGCCGATAGGCTAATTCCTAGACCAAAACCCTTCACCCCGCCAAGGGGGCCCCCCTTGAAAAGGAGTGGGGTAGGGGAAAAATGAAGCTACATGAACATATAAAGGGGGTAAAGAAGGGAAGATAAGAGCGAATGTAAGGAAGAGAAGGGGGAAAGTACTAGTTTAAATTTTCAAATGAAGTTAGTGCAATAGATTAGCTTGTTAAGAAGTCATAAAAGTCGCATCAAAGTTGGGACTGTCAACGAGGTGGCCCTCACTGACAGTAAGGAGCTCCTGATCCAAGACACTGAATTTATCTTCCCCTTCCTTTGGGATCAAAGCTGAGTGCCTATTTCAAGGCACATAGGGACCAACGGGTTCAGTGCTTCCTTTATTAAAATGTTTATAATAAAGATTCAAAGGAAACAAGACAAGCATGCAAGAATGGAAGCATTCATTGCCAGTTTGCCAAGGAGATAAAGTGCTGGAGAAGCTACTTCCAAACTGTAAAAAGAGTGAATTTTCATTATATTCATTAAAGTAAAATATAGAAGGTAGGTCTAGATAGGTGTTACGATGCAGAGCTCCAGGTACCATCAAAAGAAGCGAAGATCAAGGCAATAGAAAATGCAGGTGTGCTATTTCATCTATCATAGATGGTGGGCACTGCTTTGTGGATTATCAAAACTTTGCTCGGGCAGAGGCCTCATCAGGTAGACTTGGTGCAGTGGTGCACTTCAGGTAGACTTGGTGCAGTGGTGCACTTCAGGTAGACTTGGTGCAGTGGTGCACTTCAGGTAGACTTGGTGCAGTGGTTGCACTTCAGGTAGACTTGGTGCAGTGGTGCACTTCAGGTAGTGGACATGTGCAATTCTGAGCTTAAGTAAACAATTGTTGTGAGGTCAACTGTTTAATATAACTTGGTGAAACACAGGTACTACTGTGGTGGCTACCCTCATCTAGCTGAGCTAGATTAGGGGAAAGTGTCAGAAAATGAAACACAGGACTGGAGACAATTCACTATTCTAATCTAAGCCAGTAAAGTATTTTCTCACTTAACAATTTTAGCTTCAGTTTAACCCTAGATTTACACAAGTTACTTTAAAGCTAATTATATCAGTCATGTCTCGTGTGACTGGACTTAAATACATAAAAACAATCATGAGAAAAAAAGTCATATTAATGCAGTGTAAAAATTTTTTAAGGAGGCACAGAGAAGAAAAACCATGAACTTGCCAATTGTCACTATCTTGTAAAACAACCAAAAAATTAGATCAAATTGGTCACAGTTTAACATAAATTTAATGAACTTTAAGGTGATAGCCAAGTTTACTTAGGTGCCAAATCACTTTTCAGGCATGACGACACAGTCGAACATCCCTTTATACTCAATGAGAAAAGGCAGAGTAAAACATGACAAACTCACCACTCTGACTAATACATATGACACTGAAGGAATATGAGCATTATGGTATGGAAAACAACTATAACCCCGGGCAATTTTTAAATTTGTTTTTAAAAAACCTCATATAAACCCATTTCATACAAAGTACAATTTTTGAGCAAGAATATTACTAAAAAATAAAAATAATACAATTGCATACTTTACTCCTTCAGAAAAAAAATTAAAAAAAAAAAATGGCATCAGAGTCTAAAAATGAATAAGAAAATGAAATATTTACTGTGGAGATTTTTTCACCAACCAAGCTTTTTATTTATCCAAAAAAAATAATCTGAAGCATGGGAAGACTAAGTTATTTGAGGAGATCAACCTTACATTGATAAAATCTGTTCATCAGTGGAAGACAGAGTAGTTAAGCTGACATTTTTTCAGCCTTAAAAAGATGTTCTTTTCAAGACTTAATGACCTGGAATTAATATCGTGAAACACCACCAAGGATACCCATTACTACATATATTTACCAATAAATTTAATTTTTAAAAACGCACTAGGCTCATCGTGAGGGGGTTTGCTTTTTGTACAAATTTCGGTCCTTAAAAATGGGTAAATTATTTTTTGGGGCATTAAATTTGGGACTGATCACCCCCATCAAAAAAAGGGCGATCACCTCAAAATTTTTTTTAAATTTTTGTCTTCCCTCACCGTTCCCTTTCTGTACTGGACTGTTTAAATCACTGGCTGGGAAAAATGTCTCCCCAAAATTTCACAAAGTTGCACATGTCTTATTGTCTACTAAGATTCTGTATATCATTAATGGTCAAAATGAAAAAGCAGCACTACAGTTCACAAAATGAATAAATATCCATTTTTTAGAGAATCTAAGGCTATATGGGTTGAAAGAATGCTAATCAACTATTATAAAGAAGGGTTATAAAAGTTTGGGAAACTATTACAACACTCCTGCAGATGAAAAAGTTTTGTCCATATTTTTACACTCGGGTATTGGGGGATACATATTATTCAAAAAAACTAAGGCAACAATAGAACAATTATGTTCAGTGTTATATAATGTTAATGTTACAATGAGACTAATACTGTATATGCTATTTATCTAGACCACAGCCAGTTAGTAGTACCATTCTTCCGGGAAAACCCAACATGTTACCCAATTGCACTCTAGCCTGACTGGATAAAATATTTTTTATTTTTTTTCATGAAAAAAACTTAGGAATGCCAACAATAAGATGCAATAAGGAATGTAGTTCCACACCCAATACAACAGGATTAATTTATGCTTAATTTATGGGAGGCACATTTCTCTATTAGTTTTTGTCTGTCAATCATTACTATTACTATAAAAAATTAACTTATAGCCTATTTTTCATGTTAAACTTGTAAATCAAAAATAACAACTATAATTAATATATAAAAAAAAAATAATACAGTGTAAAGATTTGAATAAATATGGAGCTTTAAATTGTCTTTACTATATTAATTCCTTATTATATAGGATCTGTTCTTTGAACAGATAAGGTATACAATATGTATGTGTAACAATTTCAAAAGCAAAAAGGGCCATTTTCACTAAAACTGAGAATCTCCAAGTCTTTACCATTCAAACTGAATTACATAGGGACATCTCTAACAATCAATGTGATTAACATGGGGAACTATTTGGCAACTGGTATTAACAAAAACTTACTGTCCCCGTATGAGAAAGAACCCCTGAGTATAAAGAGACTTCATACACAGACAAGGTCACATTGCTAGACAAGGACACAATCTCCTATAATAACTCATACAAAAACTATTTACAGGTACAAAAAATATTTCTCTACTAACAAAAACCCATATTAAAGAACAGATGAACACAACTGTTTGAAACACTGAATCACTTATAACTAAATTACTAATTTAAAACCCAACAAATTATGCAAGACAGTAATTAATAATATCAAGAGTGTATTAAAAACATGCTCAGTGTACCTGCTGAATTATGCAATAAAAAATGCAATTTGTATGATGTACAAGTGAACATTACAGCCAAGTTTCAGATTTGCAAAAATAGAATTTACATTTTCAAAATGATACAAGAAAGCAAATAGTCAATGGCATAAATTCAGAAGCACCAAGAAAAACATTGCTTACCCTGTAACATTTTTTCCACTCAGTATTAAAAATATCTGAGTTAAATATTGAATTGTATACAACATTCTGTATGTTCATTATTTTGTTTGTGAATTTTATCCTGGTGTAAAAGGAGTTCAGACTTTTAAACTTTTTAGACAGGATATGTATCATTTAATCTGCCGATATCATTTGCTCACTTATTGGGTAAAATGATATACCACTGCAAGACTAAGATGGAAACCAATAGTTCAATTATTTTTTTTTGAAACTCAATGGACTTATCCCACCAAGGCAGGGTGGCTTAAAAAAAAAAAAAAAAAAAAAAAATCGCTAACATTCACCTAGGCCCTGTCATTCCAGAAGTGTAACATTACAGTCAGATTACCCTCCATACCACAACTTCCCCACCCCTTCCTCAGGGTGCAGGCACTGCTATTCCGGCTAACTGGTTATCCTGAATCCTTTCCTAATGGTCACTCAACTCACATTCCTACAGCATGGCCCTTAAATGTCACTTGCCTTCATGTACTCCTGTTTAAACATGCTCACACAAGCCTGCTTGATGCTCAAGCCCCTAAAACTCGAAGCCTTTTGTATCCAATCCCCCCCCTCCGACCATTCTTGAAATGACCCATACTAACAATTTTTTTCCATATTCTGTGCAAGTAGGAGTCGATCAATTTAATACTATATCGAAAAGCATTCTGACAGGATTTGCCTTAATAACATTCGTTGTGGATCACTGCTAATGAATTCCCTTGCTAGAGATTTGGGCAACAAAAGCAGGGCATACTGCTGATTGTAACCCCATCATTACTAGTATATCTCTACAATGTGTTTGTCAGCATCACTGCAGAAGTATGACAACATTTAACCAGGATATCAGACTCTCAAATTTGAATTCATTACAATTCTTAGTTTTACACTACATTATTCTGAGTTAAGAAAAGAATTTTCAGAGCTTGCTTTTACAATCACTGAAATGTAACAATTTTTTTCTTTGAATTTTATCAATGAAATAACAAAAGTTGTTTATATATGTCAGAAGAATTCAAGATAAAACTAAAACAGATATTTTGATTTTAATAAAGCTGAATGAAAGTAGTCAGCTTTTGTGAATTAATAGTTCCTGCAATGAGTGCAGCTGTCAAGCACAGCTGCTCTCCTTTCAAACAAATTAAACCTTACTCCTGAAATTCAAAGGTCAAAAAAGGACTGCAAAGCTTTGACCTATCAAGTGAAAAGCAACCACTGCAAAATTTTTAAAGCCAACTAAAATTTTACAGCAAAGTTACAGATCATTTACTAGAAAAATGAAGAATTCCATTGAACCATAAATCAACAAAAAAAAATTAGGGAGGGA
>NC_069399.1:117467888-117655388 GCF_026875155.1 Cherax quadricarinatus
TTAGACAGGAATGAAATCTTTTAATCTGCCGAACTTTTGCTCATTTTTGGGGTAAAATGTTTTAACCACTGCAAGACTAAGAGGGAAACCAATATTCAATTATTTTTTTTTGAAACTCAAGGACCATCCCCCCAAAGGCAGGGTGGCTTAAAAAAAAAAAAAAAAAAAAAAAAATCGCTAAACATTCACCTGGGCCCTGTCTTCCAGAAGTGAAAACATTACATCAGATTACCCTCCATACCACAACTTCCCCAACCCTTCCTCAGGGTGCAGGCACTGCTATTCCCCGGCTAACTGGTTATCCTGAATCCTTTTAATGGTCACTCACTCACTTTCCCCTACAGGCCATGGCCCTTAAATGTAAATTGCCTTCATGTACTCCTGTTTAAACATGCCACACAAGCCTGCTTGATGCTCAAGCCCCTAAAACTCGAAGCCTTTTGAAATCCAATCCCTCCGACCAATTCTTGAATGACCCATACTAACATTTTTTTCCATATTCTGTGAAAAGTAGGAGTCGATCAATTTAATACATATGGGAAAAGCATTTCTGACAGGATTTGCCCTTAATAAACATTCGTTTGATCACGCTAATGAATTCCCTTGCTAGAGATTTGGGCAACAAAAGCAGGGCATACTGCTGATTGTAACCCCATCATTACTAGTATATCTCTACAATGTGTTTGTCAGCATCACTGCAGAAGTATGACAACATTTAACCAGGATATCAGACTCTCAAATTTGAATTCATTACAATTCTTAGTTTTACACTACATTATTCTGAGTTAAGAAAAGAATTTTCAGAGCTTGCTTTACAATCACTGAAATGTAACAATTTTTTTCTTTGAATTTTATCAATGAAATAACAAAAGTTGTTTATATATGTCAGAAGAATTCAAAGATAAAACTAAAACAGATATTTTGATTTTAATAAAGCTGAATGAAAGTAGTCAGCTTTGTGAATTAATAGTTCCTGCAATGAGTGCAGCTGTCAAGCACAGCTGCTCTCCTTTCAAACAAATTAAACCTTACTCCTGAAATTCAAAAGGTCAAAAAAGGACTGCAAAGCTTTGACCTATCAAGTGAAAAGCAACCACTGCAAAATTTTTAAAGCCAACTAAAATTTTACAGCAAAGTTACAGATCATTTACTAGAAAATGAAGAATTCCATTGAACCATAAATCAACAAAAAAAAATATTAAGGGAGGGAGATGTTGCAGCTGAGGGGTAATAGAGCAACTTAATCAATGACTGTTAAAAAGTTTTCTTCTCTGATCACCCTGCCTTGGTGAAAGAGATAGCTGACGATGATAAAAAATATTCATCCACTGGCATTATCATAAAGCTCAATTTTTCCATGACATGACATTGTAAATAGTGCTTCAATAATCATACTTCCTTCAAGAAAAAGTACGAGATTGAACACAGCTGCACTAAAGCTCCAGCAGCAACATAAATACATGAATAGTGATCAATAAGTTAAATGACTACTTTATGAGGAATAAGATTGTAAAATAGATATCTGAATACATACATAGTGTCTCAGGACAGTACCACAATCAAAATTTTCATTTCACATAAAATGTTCAAGACAATGCTCAATTTTCCCATTTAAAAAGTTTACAGAGCAATTCTAATTTAAAATTTTGTTAATTTATGTGTCTCTATACAATATAACATTAATTATGTTATTTTTATGCACAATGTAGTTAAAATTTCAAATACACCATAATATTGCTGCATATTGTAAGTACGATATAAATGGCAGGAGATGCAATGATTTCCTGCATCACATTTCATGACAAGGGTCTAATGTAAGGTGAATATGTTAAAGACAGCTAACCAGTTAACCAGGGGGTTTGTACAAAACAGACTTGCAATACCATTAAGGAAGCCACGTGGAAGAAACCCTGATAGACTGTAGCCTTATGAAACAAATTTTTAGTGTACCAGACAATAATTGTGATAACACACACCACTATTTCTTGTGTATCAGGCATTCATTGTGGTACCACACACTACTAGTTTCTATTGTATCGGCATTCATTATGGTACCACACACCACTTTCTTGTGTGCCAAGCATTCATTGTGGTACCACACATTACTAATTCTAGACCAGGCATTCACTGTGTCTACCACACACCACCAAAATGGATGTTCTCTCCTGTATTCTATACAGCACTGGAGAAAAGAGGCTATTTGAAGGTCTACTTTTGAAGAGCAAGCATTCTTTCAACTTTTGCAACCTTAATTTTTATAAAAGTATCTTTAATCAATGTTTTGTTAACACCTCAAACATATTTCATCAACAACTAAATCTAATGTGTGTGTGCATGAATTCTTCACAAATAAAGCTTTAAAATACAATTAATAAATTATCTAATATCCTGAATAATATAAAAAATATTCTTCACTTAATACACAATTATGATGACCTAGCATGACCTTAATTACTGACCTGCCATCTTTTTAATATACATGTACAACCTAGTTATAATTAATATTGTTTCCTAACTATCATCCTATTTTATTCCTTTGAGCTCAGTGCCTGAGATTCAGCCCCCAGAGTGTTCTTCTTCACAGGAGAAGAGAAAGTGGGTAGGGAAGATTCTGGAAGATTGGAAGCAGTATCAGGGGATGTTGGAGGTGGGGTGCGCTGTGCTGGTGACATACTGGGCTTGTCAGTTTGATTGACTAGAAGATGAGTGGCATTGGCAGCTCCTCATCTGTGAATGGAGAAGTAAAATTAGTAGATGTTAAGGATTATAACAGCTAAAGAGATTAAAGGAATTAACAAAGCAAATACAGACTGTATAGTACAGATTTTTAAGGTCAAACTAAATTTCAAATACCACTATTGAAGAACCTTTTCAATAACTGAAGATAAATTAGACTCCCGCCCCAAAGTGATGCACAATCACCACTTTATAGGAAGATGCCATAAAGTGATCATATAGTATTAACCCTAAACGGTCCAAACGTATATATACGTTCTCTCGCGTAGTGCCCCAAATTTTTGGAGAAAAATTAAATCTTTTTTTTTTTAATAGGAAAAAAGCAACTATGGTACCCAGGCATCCCCAACTATTTTAATATGGCGCACGTGAGTGCGCACACCCATTCTCTCATGTCTAGGCGACTCGGCTTATTGTGGCAATGTTGAATGTATGACAAATAAAACGTATATATATGTATACGTTTGGGGGACTAGCGGTAAAAACGTATACAGTTGGACCCCCGCATAGCGACCTTAATCCGTGCAAGAGGGCTGGCTGTTATGCGAAATGTTCGGTACGCGAATGAATTTTCCCCATAAGAAATAATGGAAATCAAATTAATTCCGTGCAAGACACCCAAAAGTATGAAAAAAAAAAAATTTTACCACATGAAATGTTAATTTAATACACACAAACTGAAAAAAGGCATGCACAATTACATGACACTTACTTTTATTGAAGATCTGGTGATGATTGATGGGATGGGAGGAGGGGAGAGAGTGTGTTAGTGTTTAGAAGGGAATCCCTTCCATTAAGACTTGAGGTTTTCGAGTCCTTTTCTGGGGTTACTTCCCTTCTTCTTTAATGCCACTAGGACCAGCTTCAGAGTCACTGGACTTCTTTCGCACAACATATCTGTCCATAGTGGCCTGTACCTCTCGTTCCTCTTATGATTTGTCTAAAGTGGTTCACAACATTGTCATTGTAACAGTCACCAGCACGGCTTGCAATAGCTGTGTGAGGGTGATTTTCATCAAAAAGGTTTGCACTTCAAGCCATTTTGCACACATTTCCTTAATCTTTGAAGTAGGCAATTCCTCAATTTCTCTCTCCCCTCCTTTGAACCAGTTTCCCCAGGTCTGGCCTCTTGCTCTGAAGTTGATCTATCAGCTCATCAGTGGTTAGTTCTTCATTGTCCTCCTCCACCAACTCTTCCACATCCTCCCCACTAACCTCCAACCCCAAGGACTTCCCCAATGCCACAATTGATTCCTCAACTGGTATACTCCTCTCAGGGTTAGCCTCAAACCCTTCAAAAATCCCTTTTGTCTACACATTCATGGCCACAGTTTCTTCCCAAGCAGAGTTCAAGGTCTTCTTAGTCACTCCCTCCCAAGCCTTACCTATAAGGTTTATACAATTGAGGATATTAAAGTGATCTCTCCAAAACTCTCTTAGAGTCAGTTGAGTTTCTGAGGTCACTACAAAGCACCTTTCAAACAGAGCTTTTGTGAACAGTTTTTTGAAGTTTGCAATAACCTGCTGGTCCATGGGCCTGCTGCAGGAGAGGAGTGGTATTAGGAGGCAAAAACTTCACCTTAATGAAGCTCATGTCCCCATAAAGTCGCTCTGCCACGTCTGTAGGATGACCAGGGCATTGTCTAACACCAGGAGGCACTTAAGTTCTAATTTCTTTCAGTTAGGTAATCTTTGACATTGTGGGCAAATGCATGGTGTAACCAGTTATAGAAAAAGTCCCTAGTGACCCATGACTTACTGTTTGATCTCCACAGCTCACACAAATTATCCTTGAGGACATTCTTTTGCCTGAACGCTCTGGGAGTTTCAGAGTGATACACTAATAAAGGCTTAACTTTGCAATCACCACTAGGATTGGAACACATCAACAAAGTAAGCCTGTCTTTCATAGGCTTATGTCCTGGGAGTGCCTTTTCTTCCTGAGTAATGTAGGTCCTGCTTGGCTTTTTCTTCCAAAACAGGCCTGTTTCATCACAATTAAACACTTTTTTCAGGTTTCAGTCCTTCAGTTTCTATGTACTCCTTGAATTCCTGCACATATTTTTCAGCCGTTTTTGTGGTCCGAACTGGCAGCCTCACAATGCCGTATCACACTATGTATGCCACTACGCTTCTTAAATCTCTCAAACCAACCTTTGCTGGCCTTAAATTCACTCACATCATCACTAGTTTGCAGGCCTTTTTTTAATTAAATCCTCATGCAACTTCCTAGCCTTTTCGCTTATGATAGCTTGAGAAACGCTATCTCCTGCTAGCTGTTTTTCATTTATCCACCCCAAATAAGATCTCTCAACATCTTCCATCACTTGCGATCTCTGTTTCGAAAACACAGTTAAACCTTGGCAAGAACAGCTTCCTTGATTGCCTTTCTGTTGCCCACAATAGTACAGATGGTTGATTTGGGTTTCTTGTACAACCTGACCAGGTCGGTGATACGCACTCCACTTTCATACTTATCAATGATCTCTTTCTTCATCTCTATTGGAATTCTAACCCTTATTGCTGTAGGGTTGGAACTAGAAGCTTTCTTGGGGCCCATGGTCACTTATTTTCCAGAAACAGCACCGAAAACACTGTAATAATACGAAATATTCCGATTGTATGCTTGAATGTTACCGCGGAGGCTGGCTGGTAAACAATGCCACCGGCGGAACATATGAGGCTGGCTCAGGCCGCACATTGGACGCGTCTCGGACGAAGGGCGCTGAGCGGGTTTTTGGGCGGTATGCGAGGCAAAATTTTAGCGATCAAACCGTCCGGTATGCGGATTGTCCGTTATGCAAGGCGTCTGGTATGCGGGGGTCCACTGTATATGAATATACGTTTGGACCGTTTACGGGTTAATTTTTCTTAAAATTTAATAATGTACCTGTGTGTCCGCGTATGGGGAATACACACCCGTCCTACCACCACCATCCACACCCACCACCACCCACACTCACTACCCCCCCCCCACATCCCCTACTAACCAACCACACCCACCATCTTGCTAGAGACTTGCTTGCAATACATCTCAGATGCTCCTCCAAACTACAATATCCCTACCTCTCCATCAGTGCAGGCACTGTACTCCTCACCACCAGGCCTCAAATCTGGCTAACCATTTTCCCTGAATCCTTCATATATGTTACGTTGCTCACACTCATGTCAAATAAAAAAATTCACCTTCTCCACTCACTCCAATCTAATACACTCACACATGCCTGTTGGATATCAAAGCCCATGCATACAAAAACTCCTTTACCCTCTCCCTCCAAATTTTCCTAGGGCAACCCCTACCTCTCCTTCCCTCCACTACAGATTTATACAACCTCCAAGTCATCCAATTTTACTCCAAACTCTCAATGTCCAAACCATATCAATAACCCCTCACCACCACCTAATCACCAAACTACAAATTCTCTTCATAATTTTCACACACCACATTACCCTCAAACGTAACATCTCCACTTCCTCCAGCCTACTCCTTGCTGCAACATTCACAATCCATGCTTCATACCCACATAAGAATGTTGGTGCCACTACTCTCATATTCCCCTTTTTGCCTCTATCCAACTCTTTCCTCTTGTTAATTCTACAGCTCACCTTGTCTTTCACAGACCCATCTGCCAAAAAATCCACTCTCAAACATCAATACACATTCACTTCCTCCATACACCCTTTTTCAAATGTTATATCCAGTCTTTCATTACCTAAACTACTGTTATTTTCATCATCTTGCTCATTCTTATCTTCACTTTCAATATCCTTTTATATACCTTCACAAATCTGTATCAGTTTTTGCAATATCTCTTCAGAATCTCCCAAAAGAAAAGTGGCAACTCATTTTATATTAGTCTATCCTTTTAACCATTTGACTGTTTCAGTCATATATATACGTTTTTACGAGCCAATGTGTTTGACGTATACATGTCCAAAATTCTAGCAGCTTCAAATCAAGCAGGAGAAAACTGGTAGGCCCACATGAGAGAGAATGGGTCTGTGTGGTCAGTGTGCACTGTATAAAATTCCTGCAGCATGCAGGCATAATGAGAAAAAAAAAACTCCAATCGTGTTTTTTGGATTAAAACCCCGACTTTGAGGTGTATTTTTGTAGTATTTATTCTGTATTCTCATTTTTCTTGGTCTCATTTGATGGAATGGAAAACATATTACAAAAATAGAGATGATTTTGATTATTCACAGTGAAAACGACCTTGAAATTGAGCTCAAAGTAGTGGAAATGTTCATTTTTTACCAATGTTCAAGAGTAAGAAAAATCACACCACATGTCTAATACACGTCAATTGGAGAGTTTTATATTCTTTCACTACTGCACTGATATTATTTTACCATTTTACAATAATGGAAATAGTCTGCATAACAGTAAATCTTTTTTTTTTTTTTTTGTGAATAAAAAATCAAAATAGAAAGCATGAGTAATATAAGAGGGGCCTGGAGATGTGATTAATGAACAGAGGGTAAAGTTATTTTAGTGCCAAGAATGTCTGCATTGTTTATTCTGGACCCCTTTTGAAATTGACATATTTTTTAATTTTCATGAAATTGGCCAAATTGCCAATATCTGACCCCTTTATTGGGTTAGTTGAAATCGGAAAATGGGCAGTTTCTTGTACTCAATTGATAGAAAAAAAAAAGGAGTTCTAAAGAAACAGCTATGAGTTTGGCGACTGGAACAATGGAATTTTGGGCCCAAAAATAGGGGTCAATTCGGCAAAAATCTCTGATGCATACATATCACCCAGATCGCTAACTTCGCGGGAGTGTAATTCCGTAAGTTTTCCATCAAATTTTGTACTTTTGGTGTCATTATCATTGGAACAGATTCTTAAACATTTCATAAGAATTTTTTTTTTTTTTTTCCCAAAAATTTTTCGACACCAGGAGACACTTCAGGATTTGGGGGTTGCGACAGTCAAAGGGTTAATGGTGTTCAAACCTAGTTACTTTAGTATTTACTGGTAATGAATTTCAAAATTTGGGGCTCGTTACGTGCATCGAGTTTTTACACAGTGAGATATGGACATGGGGTACACCAAAAAGAAATCTGTCTCTTGTGTTAGGGTTGTGTGACCTGTTAAGGCTGGTGAGGAGAAGTTTGAGTGGAGGGTTTATATTTGAGTGTAGTATTCTATGTATGAAGTAGGGATATAAATAAGTATGAATGTTCTTAACGGTGAGCAGTTTTAGACTTGTGAATATTGGGGGAGTAGGCTGTCGGAAGTGGGAATTTGTCATCATTCGATTGCAGCCTTTTGCTGGATTATTAGTTGTCTTAGGCAATTTAATGTTGTTCATCCCCATGCACAAATTCCATATGCGAGATAAGGTAGACGATTGAATGATACAGTGCAAAGGAGAAACTGATTGTGGAACATAGCACCGTATCTTCGATAGTATGCCTACTGTCTTAGAGATTTTCTTAGAAATTTGTTGTACGTGTGTCTGGTAATTTTAGGCTACTGTCAAGGTGGATTCCTTGTGATGGGTGATCCGTTTTTTCGTAATGTTAAGTGGAACAGTTGCAGCTCTGTTTTCCAAAAATGCAAAGAAATAGGTTTTTGTCAGCACTGAGGGTAAGGTTATGTCATCATACAGGTAAATATTTTCTGCAATTCGGCATTAACAGTAAAAGCCAGTATGACTGGGTTTGGGTGAGAGAAAATGTATGTTGTGTCATCTGCAAATAATATGGGTTTGAGTAGCTGTGATGCATTCGGTAGGTCATTGATGTAAATGAGAAAAGAGGGTGGGCCAAGGACACTTCCTTGTGGGACACCAACTGTGATTGGTTGAGGTGGAAGAAGTTTGCTCCATTTGTGTACACCTCAACAACCCCTCTTCAGCCCTTTGCCTAATACTTTTATTAACTCTACACCTTTTTCCTAATTTCCACACTTCGAATTCTCTGCATAATATTTACACCACAACACTTCCCTTAGACAGGACATCCCAAAGCTTCACACCCATACAAGTGTGTTGGTACGACTATACTTTCAACACATTCCCTTCTTTGCCTCTATGGATAACGTTTTTTTGTCTCCACAAATACCTCGATGCACCACTCACTTTTTTCCTTCATCAATTTAAAGACTAACCTCATCCTTCATAAATGCATCTGCTGACACATCAACTCCCAATATCTGAGAACATTTACTTCTTCCATACTCCTCTCTCCAATCTGATATCCAATTTTTCTTTATCTAAATTGTTTGATATCCTCATCACATTACTCTTATCTACGTTCACTTTCAACTTTCTACCTTTACACACCCTCCCAAACTCATCCACTAACCTTTGTAACTTTTCTTTAGAATCTCCCATAAATACAGTATCATCAGCAAACATAACTGTGTCAACTCCCATTTTGTACTTGATTCCCCATAATTTAATCCCACCCCTCTCCCCAACACCCTAGCATTTACTTCTTTCACAACCCCATTTATAAATACAGTGGTCCCTTGATAATAGTTGGGCTCGATAGTCGTCCTTTTCGGAAATCGTTCGCGTTATTTTAGTCCAAACATTGACCACAAAGGTCGGTTGAGTCGCTAATCGCCATTTGTCCTGGCGTTACTTGGCTTGAGCCACGCGGCCCCCCCTTCCCAGCCATGTGCCATTTTTCCCAGTGGCGTGGTCCCCCATTTTTCAACAAAAATTTTCATAATATTCCATTCATTTTAGTGCTGGCAAGGCTAAATAACTCCCAAGGCCCCAAGAAAGCTCCTAGTCCCAAAAGCCTTTTTGGTAAAGGTGACAAATCAATTGAATTTAAATAAACATCATTGAACAATAAAAAGGGGGCGAGGTGGCCGAACGGGCCGGAGTATAACAAATCCCGAAACCATATTTTCCCATTTGGAAAAGAAAAGGAAAAAAGGGAAGCTGTTTTTGAAAAGGGGGTAAATAGTAACAAAAATGAGATCACCAGTACTCAAAGGGGTTTGAGAAATTTTATGGTGTGGATAAAGAGAAACAATTAGCAGGAGATCGTCTTTGATTCGATTATTTGGAAAAAGGCTAGACTTTTGCATGACGATCTGTAAAAAAATTTTGCCTGCAACAAGTATTGATATTTGTAAATTTAACCCTTTCCCAGGTGACGGGCCCTTTTCAGGGGGATTTGTTTCAGGGTCGCCAAAAATTTAAAAAAAAAAAAAAAAAAAAAATCTTATAAAGAAAACAGAGTTTTTTTCCCCAATCTAATGACACCAAAGATGAAATTTGATGCAAAACTTTGGAATTTTTCTCGTGAAGTTAGGGTCTCAAAGATTTTTAGCATCGGCGATTTTCCCATTCGACCCCTATTTTTGGGCCCAATTCCCAGGTAAGTAGACAAAAATCATAACTATTTCGCTAGAACTCTTTTTTTTCTTCGAATGAGTAAAAGAAACCCCCCATTTACGATTTCAACTATCCAAAACAGGGTCAGAATTTACAATTTGCCTTTTCACACAAATTTTCAAAAATCCCAATTTTCTAAATAGGGCCAGAAAAAAAAAAGAAAGACATCCTGGCAAAAAAATTTCATTTCCTCTGTTCATTGCATGCCCCCACGCTCCTTTACATTTTTTTGTTTTCCCCACTTCGAATTTTTTTTCTCCAAAAAAATAAAAGTTTATGTTATGCAGATTTGAAATTAGCGTGAAATGTAAAATAATTCAGGGCACTTGGGAAAAGAATATTAACTCCCCAGTTGAATGTATTGAATGCATGTTTTTTATTTACTTTCGAACTTCTGTAAAAAATCAAACTTTCTGTACTTTGGCTAAATTTCAATATTTTTTCATAGAAAAACCAGCAAAATCATTCAATTTCTGTAATTGTTTCCATTCTATAAAATGAGACCGGAAAAATAGAAAAAACAATAAATACCCTATGAAAATACGTGCAAAAATCGCAGTTTTAATCCAAAAAACACGGGCAAAATTTTGTTTTTTTTTCATTACGCACTGTGTCTGCAGGATTTTTTTTCATACCGTGGGACAAGACCCCATAGACCCATTCTTTTACATGTAGGCCCACCACTTTTCTCATAGATCTGAGGGCGTATAATTAAAAGGGGTATAGTACATCAAAAAAAACCCTGGTGGGAAACCGTACTAGTATGGCTGAAACCCCCAAAGGGTTAAGGCCAGCAAAGGTTGAATTGAGAGATTTAAGAACCATAGTGGCATATAGAGTGTGATAACGCATGGTGAGGCTGTTAGTTCGGACAAAAATTGCAGCTACAAAATTCATAAGTGAATTCAAGGAGTACACAGAGGCTGAAGGACCAAAACCTGACAAGTGTTCAATTGTAACGAAATAGGCCTCTTTTGGAAGAAAATTCCAAAGAGGACCTACATTACTCAGGAGGAAAAGGGACTGCCAGGACACAAGCCTATGAAAGACAGGCTGATGCTCATGTTCTGTGCTATTGCTAGTGGGGATTTCAAAGTGAAGCCGTTACTAGTGTACCATTCTGAAAATCTCAAGTGTTAAAAAAAAAAAAAAACATGTCATGAAGAGTAAATTGTGTGTGTTTTGGAGATCTAATAATAAGGCATGGGTCACGAGGGAAATTTTCGTCGAGTGGTGCAATGAAGTGTTTGGCCCTAGTGTGAAGAATTACCTCTTGGAAAAGAAATTGGATCTCAAGTGCCTCCAAGTAATGGACAATGCACCTGCTCATCCTCCAAACTTGGATGACCTAATTCTGCAGGAGTTTGGGTTCATCACAGTAAAGTTCTTGCCCCTGAATACCACTCCCCTCCTCCAGCCCATGGACCAGCAGGTCATATCAAACTTTAAAAAACTGTACACCAAAGCAATGTTTCAAAGGTGCTTTAATGTGACCTCAGACACTCACTTGACCCTAAGAGAGTTTTGGAAAGAACACTTCAATATCCTCCACTGCATAAGCCTTATAGGTAAGGCTTGGGAGGGAGTGACTACCAGGACTTTGAACTCTGCTTGGAGAAAATTGTGGCCAGGTTGTGTCCACAAGCGGGATTTTGAAGGGTTTGTGGCTGACCCTGATGAGCCTGTGTCAGTTGTGACATCTACTGTGGCATTGGGGAGTTCCATGGGGTTGGATGTGAGTTTGAAGGATGTGGAAGAGTTGGTGGAGGACCACAACGAAGAGCTAACCACTGAGGAGCTGCAAGAGCTTCAGCAGGAACAGCAACAGATCGCAGCTCAGAATCTTGCTGCAGAGGAGGAGGAAGAGAGATGGAAGTAGGTGCCTTCTTCAGAAATTAAGGAGATTTTTGAAATGTGGGGTAGGATGGAAAGTTTTATGGAGAAACATCACCCTGAAAAGGATGTGCAAGCCATTCAGCAACTTGTACAGTGACAGAGTCTTGGCCCATTTTAGGGAAGTTTTAAAGAGACTCCAGAAACAGAACTCTCTAGACACTTTTTTTTGTGAGACAGGACTCCAATGACTCTCAAGCTGGTCCTAGTGGCATTAAGAAACAGAAAAGTAACCCCAGAAAAGGACTTGGTACTTAAGGTGTTGATGGAAGGGATTTCCCTTCCAAACAGTAACTAATCCAATCTCTCTCCTCCTCCAGTCTTCCATACACAAAGAAGAATCCCCAAATTTAAAAGGTAAGTGTTATGCTGTTAATGTTTTCTTCTTCATGTCCCATTGTATTGTTTATATACAGCACCTGTTTTTAAAACCCTTTCAGGGTCCAAGGCCAAAATCTGAAGTGGTGCCCCCAGTGTCCAAGAAATTTTGAAAAAAAAAAAAAAAAAAAAAAAAAAAAAAAAAAAAAAAAAAAAAAAAAAAAAAAAAAAAAAAAAAAAAAAAAAAAAAAAAAAAAAAAATCTTACAGAATTAAAGAGCATATTTTTGTGAGGTAATAAGAAAAAAAAAAATTGATCATACTTACCGAGATACAGTGCCAAAAAGTTTGTCAAAAATGATGTGGGTGCGGGCAACATCGACGAATTCCACATACGCGCATTACATTATTTTGTGGTTTTAGTTGTTTTTTCTTTTCTTTTCCCAAATTTTTTTCTATTCCTACTAACATTTGGGGCCTGAGAGACCAATACTGTATATAATGTATATATATAAACTCACTGTATTGAACACAAAAACCATACTAAAGTTATTATCATATTATTGTTTACCACTGTTGTTTATTACAATAAACATGCACAAAAATTGTATAATACTAATGTTCTATCATATATTTACATATTACAATCACTGGACATGGTTTTAGAAAAATGCTGGAGCTTGTGGAATCCTTGAAACAAGGCACCATGCACAGAGGCACCTTACATTCCTCACCATATAAACCGAGTGTCTTTGTGTCTTTGTTGCCGTCGTTTTGTTTGTGCACAGACAATGCATCTCTTCTGAGCAAATTTCTTCTTAGTTGAGGAAGCTGTATTATGAAATGATCCCCCCTTCTTTTCCTCAAACGCTTGGGTATATCCTGAGGAATTCGAGGACCATGTTGTATAGCAAAGGGGTTTGTTACCTGGTACTTCATTATGAGTTGTCTGACAACAGACAAACAAAATTCACCATACGGTGGTCTGTTGCCAGTCTTTATTTGGTACATATTATATGCATTGAGCATTGAAATGTCCATGAGATGGAAGAAAAGTTTCATGTACCACTTGTAACTCTTACGAAACACAGTCAACAAAACCAATCTGCATGTCACCTTGTCAACCAAGCGCATGTTTTGTGTATAATCAAACACTGACACTGGTTTTCGAATACGTTCATTAGTCATTTAATCAATTTGCCACTGTCTTGCATTTCATTACGGTGAATGGTTGTCAACAATGTGACATCTCGTTTGTCATTTCCACCGTAATGCCAAGATGTCATTGGCAGTAAACACCTGCACGTCATCACCACGAGCACCTGCGTTGAGCCTGGGCATATGTTTACGATTAGAACGCACTGTGCCACACACATCGTCTTGTTCGCTCGCATGAAATCACTGAGTAATGGGTTGTGTACCAGTTATTGGTTTTATAATGTATTTCCTCTTACCAAGATAAGGTGCCATCATGTTTCTCACTACGTCACCTGAGATACCCCAATAATATCTTGGTATCTTTCAATGTTTTACTACCGTGTATAACACAATATCCAACACAGGGGCCCCTGTCACAATCACAGAGTACAAACAGTTTTATACCAAAGCGTTTCCTCTTGCTCGGGATATAGCTTGAATGACAGTCTACCCGAAAAAATCAAAAGACTCGTCAATTACAAAATTCTTTGAATGGATAAAAATATATCCTGAACTTTTGTTTAGATACAGGAAAACATTTCAATCTTGAAAAAAACCTGTCACTTTCTGTCGGCCCGGTTTTGTCAGAGAAGTGCAACATACGAAGAGTAAGATAACCCGTTCATGGTATTTCACTGAAGACCGGGGTAGAAATTAGGCCGATCTGTGGACCGTATGCTTTTTTAAAATTTTGCTTTTAGAGTGAGGGATAAGCATTATTTTTGCAAAAAGCAAATACATTTTTGCAACAGTGTTCTTTACCTGTGTGTCTTGACTGTGGGGATAAATCATATTTGCCATGGGGTACTCAAAATACTTATTTTTTTTCCTGACATAAAATTTATCTGGTGGCAAAAAAAATTCAAAGAATTCCAGTTTCATTGGCTGTGGTTCCAAGGGGAAAGTAGGGGAATTTTCCCCTTTGGAATCATCAAGTGGTGGGCTTGGGAACAAAATTGGGGTTTTGTGCAAACCCAATACGGTTTTTCTGGTGGATTGGACATCATAGGCTGGTTGTGCGGGGGGGGGTTGGGTTGTGGTGGGGTGGTGGGTGGCATCCCCTTTGTCCTTGAAAAATGACGAGTCAGCAGCGTGGGTCCCAGCGGGCATGTGAGTCACGCATGGCGGTTTTCCACTACCATCCCATAACCCATCCACTGATGCCCGTGGGGGTATCCTGCCAAGTGACCAAATCATCCTCACTATCATACTAAAAAAGGTGTTGGGCCCGGGGTACTCCGGGGGGTACTCCTCCCCCGGGGACAGCATAGGGGACACTACCCAGCACATGCGGCGGCGAAATACCGACGCTTCATGGTGAATATGATTCCTCATATCACTATCGATTGATCGTCGAGCGAATAAAATCCAGTCCCGTCATACATCTCATTACTGAAGTCAGAGGCCTGGGCCACGCGAAAATATTAGTTTTTTCCTTTCGATGAGGAACAACCGACCCTGAGCACGGGCCCCCCAGAGGGGAAAAAGGGTTTAGGATCGTCGGGTTTTCTGCACTATTTTCGTATCCTGGTTTTCTTTTGGGTCATAATGATCAAAAATGTAGAATTCGTCTTCATTTCCACTTATCAGTTCAGAACTATCAGATGGGAAGAGGAGAGTCCCAATTTTCCGGGGAGTAGAGCTGCTTGCGGACAAGGCAGGGGTGAACAAGGGTAACTGAGCCGGCGTTCCACAATGCTATCGGGGGGGCCTAGATTTTTGTTTTGGCGCAACCCCACGCGACCCGTTCTCTCACTGTACCCTATGAGCGTTTTCGCTTTTAATTTGAGGGCGTAAAAATTTTTGGGTTGATTGGGTTTGGGGACACTAAAACGTAAAGGGTTTTGATCAACGGGAGGACCTAAAAGGGGTTTAATGAAAAAAAAATTTTTTTTTTTAAAATACTTTGGGTGTCAGGAAGGATTAATTGATTTACATTATTTCTTATGGGGAAAATTGAAAAAAAAAATGTCTTTTTTTGATAATCGTTGCATTTCCCAGGAAGGGTTTTTAAAACAACGATAAATGGGGGGACCCTTATTTAAACAACCATGGTGACATTAACATCCTTGTTTATACCTATTTTTTTGGGAATAATCTCCCTCTCTCTGCCCCCCAAAACCTGAACCTCACTATCCCCTAAAACTTTTTTTAGCATTTATTAATTTCTCCCATTATACACTTTTAACATAGCCAACTGCCCCCCTACCCACCTATCATCTGCTTTTTAAACCCAAAAATGAAATGAAACTTCCCTCCTTTTTTAAAATACGTTCAATATATGCTTGAATGTAAACATTTGTTTTTAACCATACCCTCCCCACTCAAAAGTTTTTTCCTTAATTTTTCAATAATAACCCTACCTACACTTTACCTGGTATACTCAGAAAAAACTTTTTTTTTTTTTTTTTTAAAAAGTCAGCCGTCCCCCACCGAGGGGGTGCCCCAAAAAAAGAAAGAAAACCCCCAAAAAGAAAATCTTTCATCATCATTCAACACTTTCACCAACTGCCATTATCACTTTTTTTTGCAGAGGTGCTCAGAATAAACAGTTTTTGAAGCTATACGTAAAAAGTACACAACATATCCCCAAACCCCAATTCCCAAACCCCCCCTTTAAAGTGCAGGCATGTACTTCCCTTTTCCAGGACTCGAGTCCGACTACAAAATGATATAAAAATAACCATTTTCCCCAAATCTTTCACAAATAATCCCTGCTCCACTACAAAGTGTCAGGCCCCAAGTATCATTCGTCCCCATTCACCCCTTTCTAACACGCTCACGACGCTTGCTGGAAGCCCAACCCCCTCCCCCAAAAACCTCCTTTCCCCCTCTCCCCAAACCCTTTCGAGGACGACCCCTCCCCCTCCTTCCCCCCCTATGATTTAATGTTTCCCATGTCATTTACTTTGATCCTTCTCTCTAAATGCCAAAAAACCACCTCAACAACCCTCTTCTGCCCTCTGACTAATGTTTTTTAACTCCACACCTTCCCCTAATTTCAACCCCAAATTTTTGCATAATTTTACCCCCCACTTTTCCCCTTAGCAGGACATCTCCATGCCCCCAAACCCGTCTCCTCGTGCTGATTTACCCCCAAGTTTCACACCCATATAAGTGTTGGTCCCACTATCCTTACTTTCCCCTTCTTTGCCCCCATAGATGCATTTTTTGACCCACAATCCCTCAATGCCCCACTCCCTTTTTCCCCTCATCAATTCTATGATAAAATTTTCCTTCAAAAATTCCATCCGCCGACCCGTCAACTCCCAAGTACTGAAAACATTCACTTCTTCCATACTACTCCCTAAATTTGATATCCAATTTTTCTTTTCTAAATCTTTTGATCCCTCATCCCTTACTTTTTTCTATGTTCACTTTCAACTTTCTACCTTTACACCATTCCCAAACTCATCCACTAACCTTTGCAATTTTTTTTTTAAAATCCCCCAAAAGCACAGTTTTTCATCAGAAAAAAGTAACGGTGTCAATTCATTTTGAATTTGTTTCCCCCTAATTTAATCCCACCCCCCCCAAAAACCCCCTAGATTTATTTTTTTAAAACCCCATTAAAAATTTAAACAACCATTGCAGGTGTAGGTTGGTAGACAAACCCCCAAGGGGAAAGGGATCCGTCCTGCCCCCGATGATGTGAAACAGAAAACCCGTAAACTGTTTTGCATGTGGGAGGATTGTGGTGTTTTTCTGTCTCATAAAAAACCCCTAATAAGGGTATTTGCTACTCCCTTTCACTTTGGTCCCTTCACAGACCGCACTGCATATATATTCATACTTAGGTTTTTCTCCTTTTTCTAAATAGTTTTTTTCTTCTTTTTTCTTTATGTCCATGGGGAAGTGGAAAAAAAAATCTTTCCTCCGTGCATGCGTTGTATGAGGGCCTAAAAAAGCCGGGGCAATGGGTAGTAACCCTTTCCTGTAAATTTAATAAAAAAGAGAAGAAAAACTTTATAAAAATGGGATGCTTGAATGTGCGTGGAGTAGTGCAGATGACAAGAAACAGTGATTGTGATGTTATGAATGAAAAGAAGTTGGGTCCTGGCCTAAGTAAAAAAAGCTGAAGGGGGTAGGGGAGTTTTTGGGGGGGGGAAATAAATGGGATTAAATCTGGAGTATCTGGAGAGTTTTGAGCAAAGGAAGGGGTAGCAGTAATGTTGAAGGTCGTTATGGAAAGGGGGGGAAAAGAGAAAATGAAAGTGTAATTTAAGAATTTTGTGGATTAAAATAAAGGTTGGATGTGAAAAAATGGGTCATAATAAGCGTGTATCACCCGGAGAAGAGGGAAAAGTGAGGGGGAGAGAGATTTTGGGGAGTTAAATGAAAGTATAGGAAACCTTTAAAAAAGTGGAGGTAATTGTGGTAGGGGGGTCTGAATGCTAAAAATTTGGAGAAATTTTAGGGGGGTGGGGGGGTAGGTAAGTTTGGGGTGCCAGGGTAAATGATAATGGGAGCCCTTTGATTGAACTTTTTATAGAAAGGGGTTAGTTGTAGGTAATAATTTTTTAAAAAAAAGGGGTAAATAAGTATACAAGATATGATGAGGGCAAAAGCATAGTTTTTGGATTATGTTGGTAGTAAAAGATGTTGAGTAGACTTCGTATGTACATGTTTTTATAGGAGGCCACAGATATATAGATCACTTTTGTTGTAGCTACCTGGGGAGTAAAAGGTAAAGGGATACAAGGAGAATAGAAGCAATCAGGGAAGAGGGAGGTGAAGGTTATAAACTAAAAAAAGGGGGCGTAAGGGTAAATATAAAAAGCTATTTGGGGGGGCGTGGGGGAATAGGAGTAGGCAATGGGCGAAGGGTATGGGGTAGGTTTAAAAAAAAGTAGTGTTTAAAATGTTCAGCAGAAGTTTTTGGTTAGAGAAAGTGGGTGGGAGGGAAAAAGGGGGCGACTGGTGGAATGTGATGTAAAGAGAGTGTAGGGGGAAAAAGTTAGCATATAAGAGTTTTTACAATAGAAGTGAAAGGAGGGAAAAGTAAATGGAGAAAAAGAGAGAGGTTAAAAAGGGGTGGTTAAGCAATGTAAAAAGAGGCAAATGGAGAGTGGGGAGATGTTTCAAAAATTTTGTTGCAAATAAGAAAAAGTTTTGGGTGAGATTAACAAATAAGAAGCCTAGAGAAAAAATGGATTTTTCAGTTAAAAAAAGAAGAGGAGAGTTATTAAATGGAGGTTAGAGGGGGGGGGGATTGGGAAAATGGAGGGAAATTTTTTAGGAATTTTTTAAAGTTGATGAGATAGGGAAGCTGTGGTTTCGTGGGTTTTTAGGGCAAGGAGGAATAACATCTTGTAGGAGTGAGGAGAGCCGTTGTGGTGTGGGGGGAAATTCGTGAGGCGTAGGGGAAAATGAAAAAGGGGGAAGGCAGCGGGGTTGATGGGGTAAAGTAGAAAAAGTTAAAGCAATGGGGATATAGTTTTGGAAGGGTTGGTCAATTTTTTAATAAATGTATGGAAGGGGTAAGGGGGACCCAGGGATTGGCAGAGAGCATGCATAATTCCTTTGTATAAAAGGCAAAGGGGACAAAAGAGAGTGCAAAAATTTAGGGGGATAGTCTGTTGAGTTACCCGGTAAAAATGTATGGTTTTGAGTTATATTGAAAGAATTAAGAGTAAGACAGAGAATAGGATGAGATGAAAAAGGAGGCTTTAGGGAAAAATAGGGGGGTGTGGACCAGGTGTTTACACTGAAACAATAAGGAGCAGTATTTTGATAAGGTTTAAGAGGGCTTTGTGGCTTTTTGGATTTGGAAAAGGCGTTGGCAGGGTGGAAAGGGGGGAATGTGGCAGTGTTGCAGGTTTTGGTGTAGGAGGAGGTTTCTGAAAGCAGGAAGGTTTTTAGAGGATAGTGAGGGCCAAATGAGTTGTAGGAAAAAGGGGGGAAAATTTTTTCCCCGTAAAAGAGGCCTTGACAAGGATGTGTGATGTCACGTGGTTGTTTAATTTTTTTAGATGGGGTTGTAAGGAAGAAAGTGCGAGGCCTTGGCAAGAGGCGTGGATTTAAAAAAGATAAAAAATCACACAAAGTGGATTTGTACATTGCTTTTTTGTGTGACATGTGCCCGGGGGAGATTTAAAGAGAATTGCAGAGATTGGGGGAAAAATTTTGGGTTTTGGGTGTGCAAAAGAAAAATTAAAATGAAAAAGGGAAAAGAGTAGGTTATGAGGATAAAAAAAAGATTAGATGATAAAAAGTTTGGGATATCAGATTGGAGGAGATTGGGTGTAAATGTTGCAGCGGGGGAAAAGGTTGGAGGCAGTTGAGAGTATGTTGGGGCAATGTGTGGTGTGAATAAATGCAGAGAATTCGTAGTTTGGGGAATTAGGAGGAGGTGGGGGGATTACCAAAATGTTGTCCGAGGGCTGAGGAAAGGGTTTTTGGGTGGTTCGGCGTAGAGAAAAAATGGAGCGAAACAGAATGACTTCTAGGTGTATCGTCGTGTGGAAGGAACGGGGGTAGGGGTCGGCCTAGGAAAGGTTGGGGGAGGGGGTAAAGGAGGTTTTGTGTGGAGGGGCTTGGGGGTTCCAGCAGGGAGCGTGAGCATTTATAGGAGTGAATGGAGAAAATGGTTTTTAATACTTGACGTGCGTTGGAGTGGAGCAAGTAACATTTATGAAGGGGTTCAGGGAAAAACCGGCAGGTGGGTGTTTAAAATTTCAGCTTAAAAAAATGTAGTGTAAGCACCTTCTGGCAAGACATGATGGGTGAATGAGGTGAAAGTTTTTTTTTTTGGGCCCCCCCTGCCTTTGGTGGGGAAACAGCCAGGTTCTTAAATAATTAAAAAAGCCGGCGTGTTGTAAGAGGTGACTAAAATGCGGAGCAAGGCCCAGTTACCCCTTCTCTGTATAAAATTTCTAAATTTAAAGAGGAAATTTTTTTTCTTCTTGGGGGCCCCTGCATTGGTGGGATACGGCCGGTTTGTTGAAAGAAGAAGCCATGAGTGTCCTAAGAGCCGACTAACATGCTGGGAACAAGGGGCTAGTAACCCTCTCTCCTGTATACATTACCAAGGTTAAAAAGAGAAACTCATGTTTTTCATTTTGAGCCACGCTGCTTCGGTAGGATACGGCCGGGTTGCTGAACGAAGAGGATTTCTTAGTCCTCACTATTTCTCTGAAAGGCCTGCCTATCATTATTTTTCATTATTTGCTTGTCAGGAATGTAGGTAGTAGGTGGCAGACAGCAACTGCCCAGGGAGGTACTACTACTGTCCTGCCAAGTGAGTGTAAAATGGAAGCCTGTAATTATTTTACATGGTGGTAGGATTGCTTGTGTCTTTTTTCTGTCTCATAAACATGCAAGATTTCAGGTACATCTTGCTACTTCTACTTACCCTTAGGTCACACTACACATACATGTATAAGCATATATATACATACCCCTCTGGGTTTTCTGCTATTTTCTTTCTAGTTCTTGTTCTTGTTTATTTCCTCTTATCTCCATGGGGAAGTGGAACAGAATTCTTCCTCCATAAGCCATGCGTGTCATAAGAGGCGACTAAAATGCCGGGAGCAAGGGGCTAGTAACCCCTTCTCCTGTATATACAGTGGACCCCCGCCTTACAATATTAATCCGTTCCTGAGAGCTCATCGTGAGCCGAAATTATCCTAAGGCGAATTAAGCTTCCCCATAAGAAATAACTGAAATCAAATTAATTCATGCAAGGCATCCAAAAGTCTGAAAAAAAAAATTTTACCACATGAAATATTAATTTTATACAGTGAACCTTCAAATTCGTTTAAAAAAAATAGAAAACACTTTTTTCAAACCACTTTTGTACCTATTATCGAACGTGCCCCTATTTTTGGACCGCGTGTACCGGACCTATCCCGCCAGCCTGCTCTGTCTGCATCCCTATGCAGGCACCATGGAGCCAGTCTGGCTTTGTTTATGCTTGAGGAACACTAACCTGCACTCATTCAAACATTTTACGTTTATTTCATTGTGTTTAGTGCTTGTGGGGACAGTGAAATAAGCATCCCATGGGCCAAAGAAACTTGCTAGTTAGTACCCCTGTGGTAAAGAAAGTGGAAACACCATAGATTGAAGAAGGAAATAATGCAGAAGTGGAATGATGTCCAAATGTTTGTGGAGAAATACCACCCTGAGCAAGCTGAAACAAGCCATCTTTGTAACAAGTTCAGTGACAGAACCATGTCCCATTTTAGGGGGATCTTAAAGAGGCACCAGAAACAGAGGGCCGTGGACAGTTATTTTTTGAGACAGGGGTCCAGTGACTTTCAAGCTGGTCCTAGTGGCATTAAAAGACAGAGAAGGGAAGTAAGTCCAGAAAGGGCTTTACCTGAAGTCCTCATGGAGGGGGATTCTCCTTCCAAACACTAACCCCAACTCCCTCTATCCTCCTCCCTATCTTCCAGATGCCATTACCAATCTTCAATGAAGGTAAGTAAAAATGCTATTTTATATTTAGATACATAATTGAACACTATAGTATATGTTGTGTAGATGTAAAACTGCAATTAATCTCTATAAAATGTATTTTTTGTGAATATTTTTGGGTTTCTGGAACAGATTAATTGTATTTCCATTATTGCTTATGGGAAATATTGCTTCGATTTTCAGACTTTTCGGATTTAGAACTAGCTCCTGGAATGGATGAAGTTCGAAATTTGAGGTTCCACTGTACATACAAACTTAAGACATGCACAATTAATACTCTACTAAGAATAGAATACATGACACTGACCTTTATTGAAGATCTGGTGATGATTGATGGGATAGGAGGAGGGGAGTGTGTGGAAGTTGTTATTGTTCAGAAGGGGAATCCCCTTCCATTAGGACTTGAGGCATCAAGTCCTTTTCCGGGGTTACTTCCCTTCTTCTTTTAATGCCACTAGGACCAGCTTGAGAGTCACTGGACCTCTGTCACACAACAAATCTGTCCATTGAGCTCTGTACCTCCCGTTTCTTTAAGATTTGCCTAAAATGGGCCACAACATTGTCATTGTAATAGTCACCAGCACTAGCTTGCAATAGCTGTGTTAGGGGTGCTTTTCATCCATAAAGGTTTGCAGTTCAACCACTTTAGCTCACATTTTGCCTTAATTTTTGAAGTAGGCACAATGGATTCCACAACTGGCATAGGCTTCTCTGGGTTAGCCCCAAACCCTTCAAAATCTTTCTTAATTTCCATACTAATCCACTTTTTACCACAGGGTTGGCCACTAAAAGCTTTCTTGGGGCCATGGTGCTATTTGCAGTTTACAAGCACAAAAACACTGGGATAAGGTGAAATGTACCGAATGTCTGCGTTGATGCGACCGCACTAGTTGGCTTGTAAACACTGGCACTGAGGCCACACGTGGGACGCATCCCGGAAGAATCGTGTGAGGCGAGGCAAAATTTTTGCATTCAAATGTATCGTATGGCGGATTTAACGTAACGCGATGCCATCGTAAGGCGGGGGTCCACTGTATTACTAAATTTGAAAGGAGAAACTTTTGTTTTTCCTTTTGGGCCACCCCACCTCGGTAGGATACGGCTGGTACGTTGAAAGAAGCAGCAGCCTGTCAGGAAATATGTTTGATTGTTTTACACTTATATAATTACTTTCTTGCATATTTTGAAAAAAAAAATTATTGTCTCCTGTTATAATTTATTATTCTATATTTTCATTTCAGAAGCAACTAAAATGCTGGGAGCAAGGGGCTAGTAACCTCTACTCCTGTATAATTTACTAAATGGTTGCTTAATATATTTGTAGATGAGGTTGTAAGAGAAGTAAATGCGAGGGTCTTGGCAAGAGGCGTGGAGTTAAAAGATAAAGAATCACACACAAAGTGGGAGTTGTCACAGTTGCTCTTTGCTGATGACACTGTGCTCTTGGGAGATTCTGAAGAGAAGTTGCAGAGATTGGTGGATGAATTTGGTAGGGTATGCAAAAGAAGAAAATTAAAAGTGAATACAGGAAAGAGTAAAGTTATGAGGACTAACAAAAGATTAGGTGATGAGTGGATATCAGATTGGGAGGGAGAGAGTATGGGGTGTGTATGTATTCAGATATTTGGGAGTGGACGTGTCAGCGGAAGGGCCTATGAAAGATGAGGTGAATCATAGAATTGATGAGGGGAAAAAGGGTGAGTGTGCACTTAGGGAGTCTGTGGAGACAAAAGACTTTGTCCTTGGAGGCAAAAGAGGGGAATGTATGAGAGTATAGTTTTACCAATGCTCTTATATGGGTGTGAAGCATGGGTGATGAATGTTGCAGCGAGGGAAGGCGGAGGCGTGGAGTGTCATGTTGAGGGCAATGTGTAGTGTGAATATAATGCAGAGAATTTCGTAGTTTGGAAGTTAGGAGAGGTGCGGGATTACCAAAAACTGATGTCCAAGGGCTGAGGAAGGGTTGTTAAGGTGGTTCGGAATGTAGAGAGAATGGGCAAAACAGACACTTTCAAGAGTGTATCAGTCTGTAGTGGAAGGAAGGCGGGGTAGGGTCGACCTAGGAAAGGATGGAGGGAATGGGTTAAGGAGGTTTTAGGTTGCGAGGGGCTTGGACTTCCAGCAGGTATGAGTGAGCTGTGTTTGACAGGATGTGGAATGGAGACAAAATGGTTTTTAATACTTGCGTGCTGTTGGAGTGAGAGCAATGTAACATTTATGAAGGGTTCAGGAAACCGGCAGGCTGGACTCGAGTCCTGGAGATGGGAAGTACAGTGCCTGCACTCTGAAGGAGGGGTGTTAATGTTGCAGTTTAAAAACTGTGTAGTGTAAAAAGCACCCTTTCTGGCAAGACAGTGATGGAGGAAATGTGGTGAAAGTTTTTCTTTTTTCGGGCCCCCTGCCTTGGTTGGGTAGGCAGTGTGATAATATAAAAAAAAAAAAATTAAAGAGCGAATGGTTCTTTCAAATATCTTCGAGGGTCTGATAGGGAGTTATACTTTCACATCCAGGCTACTTCTCCCTATATATTAACCTTTGACTGTCGCGGGTATATTTACGTTTGCGAGTACCGTGTTTGACGTATATTTACTCATAAATTCTAGCGGCTTCAAATCAGGCAGGAGAAAGCTAGTAGGCCCACATGTGAGAGATTGGGTTACTGTGTGGTCAGTGTGCACCACATAATAAAATCCTGGAGGCACGCGTGCATAAGAGAAAAAAAAACTCCGACCATTTTTTTTAATTAATTGCCGACTTTGTGGGTCTATTTTCGTATAGTATTTGTGGTTGTATTCTCGTTTTCTTGGTATCATTTGGATAGAATGGAAACTATATTATAGAAATGGAGGTGATTTTGATTAATTTTACTATAAAAAAGTACCTGGAAATGGAGCACCAAAGTACAGGAAATGTTTGATTTTTGCGATTAGATGTTCAAAAGTGAACAAATGATGTCATTGTCCAATAAATGTCCAAGTAGCCATTCTAATACGCAGTCATGAATGGGTTGATGTAAATTTTTACAATTATTACAGTATTGCTTAGTCTGATAACAGTAAATCTTCTATTTTTGTTTGAATAAAATTTCAAAATAATAAAAGCAAGAGTATATCACAGGGGACTGGAGACATGACTGATGACAAAAGAATAAATGTTATTTTAGACCAGGAATGTCTGGCATTGTTCATTCTGGACCTTATTTTGAATTGTCGTATTTTTAATTTCGTGAAATTTTGGCCAAATTGCAAATTTCTGACCATGTTATTGTGTAGTTGAAATCGGTAATGGCAGTTTCTTGTACTCAATCGATAGAAATAATTGAGTTCTGAAGGAAATGTTATGAGTTTCGTTGACTGGAATAACGGAATTAGCGAAAATAGGGCTCAAAGTGGGCGAAATTGCGTTTTTTAAATATCGCCGAAGTCGCTAACTTCGCGAGAGGTAATTCCGTCAGTTTTTCCATCAAATTTCGTTTTTTTGGTGTCTTTACAATCGGGAAAAAGATTTCTCTATCATTCCATAAGAAAAAAATAATTTTTTTTTTTTCGAATATTTTGCGACACCAGAAGCAACTTCAGGGATTGGCCTTCGAGTCAAAGGGTTAACCCTTTGAGGGTTTTCGTCGTACTAGTACGTATTACGCGTAGGGGGTTTTTGACGTACTGTACGCATAAAATTATAGCGGCCTCAAATCTCGCGCGAAGTCTGATAGGCCTAGGTGTGTGAGAATGGGTCTGCGTGGTCTGTGTGCGCCGGTAGAAAAAAAAATCTGGGACCCAGTGGTGAATTGTGGGGAATGCCCTCTTAGTAAACAATGTCCACCATGCCTCGCGGTAAGAAGGCTCCTCCTCTCCTCGGCGAATTAGGACATTTTGTTCCCCAGTGACAGTTCTAATAGTGATGGGAAGTGCCAGTGAAGATGAGTTTCGTGGTTTAGTGAGGTTTTGACGAAACCTGATGGACCATAATATCGGTAATAGTGAAGAAAAACCCAGACGACCCTCAGCCTTCACCTCTGGTGCTGGGCCCTCGTGTTCACGTTCAGTTGTTCCAGAACCCAAGACCCGGAACTTCTATTTTCCAAATCCAGATCAGATGAGGAGATGGGTGATGGATAGTGATAGTGAATATTGAACTACAAGCTCTTTCAAACTAGTTTCCAGTAGTGATAGTGAAGTGCAATATTCCCCAGTGAAGGCAGTTTATTACGCACGTATATGCGCTCTGGAACTGTGCCATATGCTATTCCAAGGGGAAGGAGTGTATCTCGGAGTACATCCCGTGGCTGTCAACAGGAACAGAAGTGAAAATGACTGAAGATACTGTTGCAATGGGATGGAAAATGTGCGTGGTGGTAGTGGTGCGGCGGTGAGGCACCAGCAGTGGGCCATGCTGCCACCACGCTGCTCACCCACGCCGCTTGCCTCAGCTTGATTCTAGAACAAAAGGCCACCATCCCCCACTCCCCCCCACACCAGCCTCCACAACCACAACCTCCACAACCACAACCTCCACAACCACAACCACCTGTCATTGTCCAGTACCCACCAGCAGACGCACCTGGGATTGCAGGCGGAGCTGTCATTTGTTCCAAAATCCCCACCAGTTTTATGGTAGCCAAAGTGGATGCGGCCATCTTGTGCACTTGGGAACAATGCCACTGGAACTGGAATGGTTCGAGTTATCTTTGACGGAACCACTGATGAAAAGTATTGTCATGGAAAGCAACACATATACCGGACACCATGGCAAAACCACAATTACTTCACCAAAATCACGTCTACACCAATGGGAAGGAGGCAACTGTGGCTGAGCTGTATCTTTTCCTTTGCCACAATAATGCTTATGCCCCACATGTGTATAAGCACAAAGGTGAAATGCATACTGGTCAACAGACCCCTGATTGCAAAACACCAGGTTTCAGTGATATAATGCCAGTGAATCGAATTGTGCTAATTTTACGTATGCTTCACTTCTCAGATTAAAAACAGGCCTGAAGAACTGACAGTTTATATAAGATTAGGATGTGTTTGTGTATCTGAAACAGAAATTCAGTATCCATTTTTATCCCTTCAGGAAGTTGTTAATTGACGGTCTTTGATTCTGTTCAAAGGAAGACTCTCTTCAAGCGTATCTACCAAGCAGAGGAAACGCTTTGGTATAAAGTTGTTTGTGCTTTGTGATTGTTACAGTGGTCTGGTATTGGATATTATTGTGTACACTGGAAGATATACATTGCAAAAAATCCAGGAAGTTATTGGGCATCTCAGGTGATGTGGTTCGAACCCAATGATAGAACATACTTGGTAAGGGGCATATATTATATACAGATAACTGGTACACAAGCCCTCACTCAGTGATTTTTTTGCGAGTGAACATGACAGATGTGTGTGGCACGTGCGACATGCAAATCGAAAAACATATGCCCAGGTTTGATGGTGGCACTGCTGAGGTGAGGGATGCAGGGTTTGCTGCCAATGACATCAATGGCATTTCGGTGGGCATGACAAACGAGATGCACACTGTTGTCATCAATTCACCCTAATGAAATGGCAGACAGTGGCAGGCAGCATAGAGAGAGAAGAATGAACCCATTCTAAAACCTGCAGCTTGTGATTGATTACACCTTCAACATGATTCAGTGGACAATGTTGACATGCAGATTGGGTTTGCATGATGTTTTCGCAAGAGTTTATAAGTGGTACATCAAACTGTTTTTCCATCTTCTGGACATTTTCATGTCATGCTTATAATATGTATAAGATGAAGCACCAGAAACAAACAAAGTACGTAGAAATTCTGTTTTGTGTCTGTCATCAGACAAATAGTATTCAAGTACCAAGGAAATGACACCTGCAATTGACCGCCCCACCAAATTATCAACAACTACCTGCTCGTCTGAAGATGATGATCACTTCTGGTAAAAACTGCCTGCTACTGCTTCGAAGAAAAAGGCTCAGAAGAAGGTGTTACGTCTGTTACATACAAAAAAAACGCCACGGACAACGCAGAGACACTCGTTTTATGTGTGAGAGTGCAAAAACTCACTGTGCATGACACCATGTTTCAAGAGTTCCACAGGCTGCAGAAACATTTCTAGAAACATGTCTGTGACTGTATATTGTGTATATATAAAAATATAAAAAATAGTAATAAACAACATTTCATTTTGTTTGTTTGTGTAAAATATTTACTAGTAAACAAAATAATTGACAACAGTGTTTACGCCTTATTGTGTAATATTGCAGAAAAAGGAAATAACTTTACAAAATACTGATCATGTTGGCCTCAGAGGCCATAAAGTTACTCAGAAAAAGAAAAAATTGAAAAAAAATTGAAAATAGTACATAAAAAAGTAAATAGAAAAATACCGGGTGACGGCAGTCGGCGATGTTACCATATGTTGTTCAATTTTGGGAAATTTCACACCTCCATATCTCGGTAAGTATTGACGCTAAAATTTTTTTGTTTAGCCTATAATGTTTAGAAAAAAATACTCTATTTTTTCATAAGAAAAAATAATTTTTTTTTTTTTTGAAATTTGGCCGACCCTGAGAACGAGTTTCGGAGAGGGCCTGTCGACCCTCAAAGGGTTAAAGGCCCATGAGAGTGGTTTCATACAATTCATGATGAATATGGAATTCCACAAATTCAGGCCAGGAGCAGAATGCATGGGCATACTGTCAATGGCTTCTTTGCCATCAACTAGATAGAAAGCTACATCAGAAACTGTGGATATGTTAGCAGTGTTTTGAGGTTTTTCAAACTCTAGTAGGCTTTTCCTTTCACTCACATTGCTACTCACATTCATCCACTCTACTGTACATCTATTTTTACAAATGTTATTTCTTCATTTCTTTACCTGCTCAATCTAACTTGTATGTGATTCTCTACTTTCGCCTCTACTCTGCCTTTCTCATGTATACACTGTACTTAAATTTTTAGCTTTCATTTGTAGCACTGTTATCTCCTAGCATTATATTTTTTATTTGATGACAGAATAATGAGCACTGCTGATGAACAAACACATCAGTGTTTAAAATTGTAAAACAAAATTCACCATGCACATCTATTCTCATCCAAAGCAAATGGGACCATTAGTACAATAATTATATCTACATTGGGCTTGGACATCCAGCAGGCATGTGTGAGTGTGTTAGAAGTGGAGGCAAATGTTTTTTTTTTTGGACCTGATGAGCTGTTGCAGTGTGAGCAAATTAACATTCCATGAAGGGATTCAGAGAAACTGGTTAACTGGACTCAAGTCCTGGAGGTAGGAAGTACAGTACCTGCTTTCTAAAGTAGTAGTAGTATCTATGCATCTCTGGCAAGACAAGTGATGTGAATAATGGTAAAAGTGTTTCTTTTTCAGGTCACCCTACCTTGGTGGGAGACAACCAGTATGGGGAGGAAAAAAAAGGTAAACTAAAGAGAAGATTTTTTTAAAACATCATTATGTTGCACATACTTTATAAAGATAATTAAGATAATCATTCAAATAATTAAGAGAATTAAGATAATCATTCAAATAATTAAGATAATTAAGAGAATCATTTAAATTAAGAATAACTGCAATAAGGCTTGAATACCAGATGATTCTGGAGAGTCTGTGGGTGACATGCGGCAGCCACGTGCCAGGTACTGTTCCAACTTGCCGCAAGAAGCCAGGATTAGTCCAAGATATGGCGGAGAAGGCTTTAGGGGTCTGAAAAATACTCCCAGATTAGTAATAAAAGTAGCAGTAGTCTTTTTATGACAATCAGAAACTTGTGAAACTTACCCACTGTCTCCTCTCAATTCAAATTCATTCAACATCCATTAGTGGTAAGTGAAAAGTTACCTTAATTTGCTACAACAAATTCAACACATTCTCTCATTCCTAAAACCAAGACTCAGTATTACTCCACAATTTTTTTTTTGCATAAATACATGAAATTCACTCACATACAATGAAATATTGACAAAATATTAGATTTTACATGTGGACATGGTGTACTCTAAACACAAGGCAAAATTACATCAATTCAATCAGTAATACACTACTTCACAACTGTGAAGGTTATTTTCTCTCTCACACACACACACACACACACACACACACACACACACACACACACACACACACACACACAGGCACTTTCTTTCTCTCACACTTACAAACATTTCTACTTTCTCACAAACACACACCATCAACAAGTGCCTTTGATAACCAGTAATTAACACAGGATAGGTAATGAGTCATAACATTTTCATAAAGAGAAATTTATTTAATATTTAACCCTCTGACTGTCGCAACCCCCAATCCTGAGGTGTCTCCTGGTGTCGCAAAATTTAAAAAAAAAAATTATTTTTTCTTACGAAACGATAGACAATCTTTTCCCGATTGTAATGACACCAAAAAAATGAAATTTGATGGAAAACTGACGGAATTATGCTCTCGCGAAGTTAGCGACCTCGGCGCTGTTTACAAATCGGCGATTTCGCCCACTTTGAGCCCTATTTTCGGCTAATTCCGTTGTTCCAGTCGCCCAAACCCATAGCTATTTCTTTAGAACTCCATTTTTTCTATTGAGTACAAGAAATTGCCCATTTACCGACTTCAACTACCTAATAATGTGGTCAGAAATTTGCAATTTGCCCAATTTCACAAAAATTAAAAAAAATGACAATTTCAAAATAAGGTCCAGAATGAACAATGCAGACATTCCTGGCTCTAAAATAACATTTTCTTTGTTCATCAGTCATGTCTCCAGACCCCTCTGATATTACTCTTGCTTTCTATTTTGAATTTTTACTCAAACAAAAAATAGAAGACTTACTATTATGCAGACTACTGCAATACTGTAATAATTGTATAAATAACATCAACCCATTCATGACTGCATATTAGAATGGCTAGTTGGACATTTATTGGACAATGGCATCATTTATTTACTTTTGAACATTGGCAAAAATCAAACATTTCCCCTACTTTGAGCTCCATTTCTAGGTTCTTTTTATAGTAAAATCAATAAAAATCACCTCTATTTCTATAATATGTTTTCCATTCTATCAAATAAGACCAAGAAAACGAGAATACAATCATCAATACTATATGAAAATAGACCACAAATTTGGCATTTTAATTAAAAAAAAAAACGGTCGGAGTTTTTTTTTTCTCATTATGCACTGCGTGCTCCAGGATTTTTTTTATATGGTGCACACTGACCACACAGACCCATTCTCTCACATGTGGGCCTACCAGCTTTCTCCTGCTTGATTTGAAGCCGCTAGAATTTATGAGTATATAAACGTCAAACACGGTACCTCATAAGACGTATATATACGGCCGCGACAGTCAAAGGGTTAATATTTTAATATTTAATATTTATTTAATATTTATAGGTAGTAGGTTGGTAGACAGCAACCACCCAGGGAAGTACTACCGTCCTGCCGGATGACTGTGAAACAGAAACCTGCAACTGTTTTGCATGATGGTAGGATTGCTGGTTTCTTTTTCTGTCTCATAAACACGCTAGATAACAGGGATATCTTGCTACTCCTACTTACACTTTGGTCACACTTCACAGACACGCACATGCATATATATATTCATACATCTAGGTTTTTCTTTTTCTAAACAGCTCTTGTTCTCCTTTATTTCTTCTATTGTCCATGGGGAAGTAGAAAAGAATCTTTCCTCCGTAAGCCATGCGTGTCGCATGAGGCGACTAAAATGCCGGGAGCAATGGGCTAGTAACCCCTTCTCCTGTAGACATTTACTAAAAAAGAGAAGAAAAACTTTATAAAACTGGGATGCTTGAATGTGCGTGGACGTAGTGCGGATGACAAAAAACAGATGATTGCTGATGTTAAGAATGAAAAGAAGTTGGATGTCCTGGCCCTAAGCGAAACAAAGCTGAAGGGGTTAGGGGAGTTTCGGTGGAGGGAAATAAATGGGATTAAATCGGGAGTATCTGAGAGAGTTAGAGCAAAGGAAGGGGTAGCAGTAATGTTGAAGGATCAGTAATGGAAGGAGAAAAGAGAATATGAATGTGTAAATTCAAGAATTATGTGGATTAAAGTAAAGGTTGGATGCGAAAAGTGGGTCCAAATAAGCGTGTATGCACCTGGAGAAGAGAGGAATGTAGAGGAGAGAGAGAGATTTTGGGAGATGTTAAGTGAATTGTATAGGAGCCTTTAAAACCAAGTGAGAGAGTAATTGTGGTAGGGGACCTGAATGTAAAGTAGGAGAAACTTTTAGAGAGGGTGTGGTAGGTAACTTTGGGGTGCAGGTGTAAATGAAAATGGGAGCCCTTTGATTGAACTTTGTATAAAAAGGGGTTTAGTTATAGGTAATACATTTTTTAAGAAAAAGAGGATAAATAAGTATACAAGATATGATGTAGGGCGAAATGACAGTAGTTTTTTGGATTATGTATTGGTAGATAAAAGACTGTTGAGTAGACTTCAGGATGTACATGTTTATAGGGGGGCCACAGATATATCAGATCACTTTCTAGTTGTAGCTACACTGAGAGTAAAAGGTAGATGGCATACAAGGGGAATAGAAGCATCGGGGGAAGGGGAGAGGTGAAGGTTTATAAACTAAAAGGGGGGCAGTTAGGGTAAGATAAAAAACAGCTATTGGAGGATAGTGGGCTAATGAGAGCATAGGCAAGGGGGCTGAAGAGGTATTGGGGTAGGTTTAAAAATGTAGTTTGTGTGTTCAGCAGAAGTTTGTGGTTACAGGAAAGTGGGTGCGGGAGGGAAGAGGAAACGATTGGTGGAATGATGATGTAAAGAGTGTAGTAAGGGAAAAAAGTTAGCATATGAGAAGTTTTTCAAAGTAGAAGTGATGCAAGGAGGGAAAAGTATATGGAGAAAGAGGAGAGGTTTAAAAAAAGTGTGAAACAATGTAAAAAGAGAGCAAATGAGAGAGTGGGTGAGATTGTTATCAACAAATTTTGTTTTAAAAAACGAAAAAGTTTTGGAAATGAGATTAACAAGTTAGGAAGCCTAGAGAACAAGGATTTGTCAGTTAAAAATGGGAAGAGGAGAGTTATTAAATGGAGGTTAGAGGTATTTGGGAAGATGGAGGGAATGTTTCGAGGAATTGTTAAATGTTGATGAAGATAGGGAAGCTGTGATTTCGTGTATAGGGCAAGGAGGAATAACATCTTGTAGGAGTGAGGAAGAGCCAGTTGTGAGTGTGGGGGAAGTTCGTGAGGCAGTAGGTAAAATGAAAGGGGGTAAGGCAGCCGGGATTGATGGGATAAAGATAGAAATGTTAAAAGCAGGTGGGGATATAGTTTTGGAGTGGTTGGTGCAATTATTTAATAAATGTATGGAAGAAGGTAAGGTACCTAGGGATTGGCAGAGCATGCATAGTTCCTTTGTATAAAGGCAAAGGGGACAAAAGAGAGTGAAAAAATTATAGGGGGATAAGTTTGTTGAGTATACCTGGTAAAGTGTATGGTAGAGTTATTATTGAAAGAATTAAGAGTAAGATGGAGAATAGGATAGCAGACAAACAAGGAGGCTTTACGAAAGGTAGGGGGTGTGTGGACCAGGTGTTTACAGTGAAACACATAAGTGAACAGTATTTAGATAAGGCTAAAGAGGTCTTTGTGGCATTTATGGATTTGGAAAAGGCGTATGACAGGGTGGATAGGGGGGCAATGTGGCAGATGTTGCAGGTGTATGGTGTAGGAGGTAGGTTACTGAAAGCAGTGAAGAGTTTTTACGAGGATAGTGAGGCTCAAGTTAGAGTATGTAGGAAAGAGGGAAATTATTTCCCAGTAAAAGTAGGCCTTTGACAAGGATGTGTGATGTCACCGTGGTTGTTTAATATATTTATAGATGGGGTTGTAAGAGAAGTAAATGCGAGGGTCTTGGCAAGAGGCGTGGAGTTAAAAGATAAAGAATCACACAAAGTGGGAGTTGTCACAGTTGCTCTTTGCTGATGACACTGTGCTCTTGGGAGATTCTGAAGAGAAGTTGCAGAGATTGGTGGATGAATTTGGTAGGGTATGCAAAAGAAGAAAATTAAAAGTGAATACAGGAAAGAGTAAGGTTATGAGGATAACAAAAAGATTAGGTGATGAAAGATTGGATATCAGATTGGAGGGAGAGAGTATGGAGGAGGTGAATGTATTCAGATATTTGGGAGTGGACGTGTCAGCGGATGGGTCTATGAAAGATGAGGTGAATCATAGAATTGATGAGGGGAAAAGGGTGAGTGGTGCACTTAGGAGTCTGTGGAGACAAAGAACTTTGTCCTTGGATGCAAAAAGGGGAATGTATGAGAGTATAGTTTTACTAACGCTCTTATATGGGTGTGAAGCATGGGTGATGAATGTTGCAGCGAGGAGAAGGCTGGAGGCAGTGGAGATGTCATGTCTGAGGGCAATGTGTGGTGTGAATATAATGCAGAGAATTCGTAGATTGGAAGTTAGGAGGAGGTGTGGGATTACCAAAACTGTTGTCCAGTGGGCTGAGGAAGGGTTGTTGAGGTGGTTCAGACATGTAGAGAAAATGGAGCGAAACAGAATGACTTCAAGAGTGTGTCAGTCTGTAGTGGAAGGAAGGCGGGGTAGGGGTCGGCCTAGGAAAGGTTGGAGGGAGGGGGTAAAGGAGGTTTTGTGTGCGAGGGGCTTGGACTTCCAGCAGGCATGCGTGAGCATGTTTGATAGGAGTGAATGGAGACAAATGGTTTTTAATACTTGACGTGCTGTTGGAGTGTGAGCAAAGTAACATTTATGAAGGGGCTCAGGGAAACCGGCAGGCCGGACTTAATTCCTGGAGATGGGAAGTACAGTGCCTGCACTCTGAAGGAGGGGTGTTGATGTTGCAGTTTAAAAACTGTAGTGTAAAGCACCCTTCTGGCAAGACAGTGATGGAGTGAATGATGGTGAAAGTTTTTCTTTTTCGGGCCACCCTGCCCTGGTGGGAATTGGCCAGTGTGATAATAAAAAAATAATAGTAAAAATATTTAACCTTCCTGTGTTATTTAATACCCACTGTGCAAAAAGTATTCCTTTATATACTGAACATAAGTTATTATTGTAGGTAGTAGGCTGGTAGACAGCAACCACCCAGGGAGGTACTACCGTCCTGCCAAGTGAGTATGAAACAGAAACCTTTAATTATTTTACATAATGGTAGTATTGCTGGTGTCTTTTTTCTGTCTCAAACATTCTAGACAACAGGTATATCTTGTTACTTTTTCTTACACTTAGGCCACACTACACACACATGCACATGCATATACAGTGGACCCTCAGATATCAGCCGTTCCACTTATTGGCCAACTCGGTTATCGGCCGGTTTTCCAGCTGTTATTTTGCTTATCGGCAGCTGTGGACGCGTCCACCGCCAGCCACTTACGCGTTCCTGAGTCAGTGTGGCTGTCTCTGGGCAAGTGAGAAAGCTTCTGCTCATTCATCCAAACATTTTGCCATAATCCATTGTTTTTGGTTATTGATTAAGTGCAACTGCAAAATAAGTAACCATGGCCCCAAAGAAAGTTCCTAGTAAAGTTCCTTTGGTAAAGAAAGTGACAAACACGATAGAATTCAAGGCAGGCATAGAGGCAAGGAGTGTAGCAGGTATGCAGGGAGTGTAGCAGGTATGCAGGGAGTGTAGCAGGTATGCAGGGAGTGTAGCAGGCAGGCAGGGAGTGTAGCAGGAATGCAGTGAGTGTAGCAGGAAGGCAGGGAGTGTAGCAGGTAGGCATAGAGGCAAGGAGTGTAACAGGCATGCAGGGAGTGTAGCAGGAAGGCAGAAAGTGTATCTGGAAGGCAGAAAGTGTATCTGGAAGGCAGAAAGTGTAGCAGGAAGGCAGGGAGTGTAGCAGGAAGGCAAGAAGTGTAGCAGGCATGCAGTGAGTGTAGCAATGTTTATATGCGATGCATGTTTAATAATAATCACTCCTGGGCACATTAAATGTCTTATTTTAGGTTAATATAGACATTTTCATTAATCCATATATATTTTCTTCAAAATTATATAAGAAATGCAAAATATAGCACATAAACATAGTATATAAACATGCAATGTTTATATGCTATCGAGTGGAGAGTCAGGTGGAGAGTAAACATTATGTTTTCTCTGATTCAGCATTAGAGAAAACTGTGAATCTGGCGTCTCGCCCAGTAACCACTCATCATATGCGTTTGTTTACAATTCTCAGCATGAATTATTCATTACTTCTTTCTTTGTTTATGATGGCATCTAAAGGTAGTTGTTCGAAACGATTAAACTCGGTGAACATGATAATAATATGGCTGTGTAATGTAATAATATGGCTGTATAGTGTAGGCCAAGGAGGGCTACATACGTGTACTGTACCTACATCTACCACTGCCTACAATGACTTCCTACAAATAAATACTACTCACCTCTTGCCCTACATTAAGACTACAAATATTTTAAGGTAAGAGAGAGAGAGAGATGAGATTTTGTTCGGATTTTTAACCCTGGAGGGTTAGCCACCCAGGATAACCCAAGAAAGTCAGTGCGTCATCGAGGACTGTAACTTATTTCCATTGGGGTTCTTAATCTTGTCCCCCCAGGATGCGACCTACACCAGTCGACTAACACCCAGGTACCTATTTGCTGCTAGGTGAACAGGACAACAGGTGTAAGGAAACGTGTCGAAATGTTTCCACCCGCCGGGAATCGAACCTGGGCCCTCCGTGTGTGAAGGGGGAGCTTTAGCCACCAGGCCACGGGCCACATAGTTTTCTGTATGTAAAACTATGTATAGTTAATCTTTAAAAAATTTATTTTTTTGCTAATTTTTTTTTTGGATGTCTGAAATGGATTAATTGGACTTTTCTTATGAAAAATATTTAGGTTTTTGGCCTTTTCGGTTTTAGGTGGAGCTTCTGGAACGGATTAGAGTTGATAACCAAGGGTCCACTGTATATACATACACACATCTAGGTTGTTTTCTTTTTTTAACCCTTTGACTGTCGCGGCTGTATATATACGTCTTACGAGGTACCGTGTTTGACGTATATATACTCATAAATTCTAGCAGCTTCAAATCAAGCAGGAGAAAGCTGGTAGGCCCACATGTGAGAGAATGGGTCTGTGTGGTCAGTGTGTACCATATAAAAAAATCCTGGAGCACGCAGTGCATAATGAGAAAAAAAAAACTCCGAATGTTTTTTTTTAATTAAAATGCCGACTTTGTGGCCTATTTTCATATAGTATTTATGGGTGTATTCTCGTTTTCTTGGTCTCATTTGATAGAATGGAAAACATATTATAGAAATAGAAGTGATTTTGATTGATTTTACTATAAAAAGAACCTAGAAATGGAGCTCAAAGTAGGGGAAATGTTTGATTTTTGCCACTGTTCAAAAGTAAACAAATGATGCCATTGTCCAATAAATGTCCAACTAGCCATTCTAATATGCAGTCATGAATGGGTTGATGTTATTTATACAATTATTACAGTATTGCAGTAGTCTGCATAATAGTAAGTCTTCTATTTTTTGTTTGAATAAAAATTCAAAATAGAAAGCAAGAGTAATATCAGAGGGGCCTGGAGACATGACTGATGAGCAAAGAAAATGTTATTTTAGAGCCAGGAATGTCTGCATTGTTCATTCTGGACCTTATTTTGAAATTGTCATAATTTTTAGTTTTCGTGAAATTGGCCAAATTGCAAATTTCTGACCACATTATTAGGTAGTTGAAATCGGTAAATGGGCAGTTTCTTGTACTCAATCGATAGGAAAAATGGAGTTCTAAAGAAATAGCTATGAGTTTGGGCGACTGGAACAATGGAATTAGCCGAAAATAGGGCTCAAAGTGGGCGAAATCGCCAATTTACAAACAGTGCCGAGGTCGTTAACTTCGCGAGAGCATAATTCCGTCGGTTTTCCATCAAATTTCGTTTTTTTTGTGTCATTACAATCGGGAAAAGATTCTCTATCATTTCATAAGAAAATTTTTTGTTTTTTTAAATTTTGCAACACCAGGAGACACCTCAGAATTGGGGGTTGCGACAGTCAAAGGGTTAATAGTTCCTGTTCTTCTTTATTTCCTCTATCCACCATGGGGAATGGGAAAAGAATCTTTCCTCCGTAAGACACGAGTGTTATATGAGGCAACTAAAATGCCAGGAGCAATGGGCTAGTAACCCCATCTCCTGTAAAAAAATACTTAAAAAAATCCATAAAATTGGGTTGCTTGAACATGCGTGGATGTAGTGCGGATGATAAGAAAGGGAAGTTGGATGTCCTAGCTCTATGCGAAACAAAGCTGAAGAGGGTAGGCGAGTTTCAGTGGGGAGAAATTAATGGGATCGAGTCAGGAGTATCGGAGAGCTAGAGCTACAGAAGAGGTAGAAATAATGTTGAAGGATCTGTTATAGAAGAAGAGGGAATATAAATGTATAAATTCAAGAATTATGTGGATTAAAATAAGGGTCGGATGTGAAAAGTGGGTCATAATGAGTGCGTATGCACCTGGAGAAGAGAGGAGTGTAGAGGAGAGAGAGAGATTTTGGGAGACATTAAAAATGTATGTAGGAACTTTTGAACCAAGTGAGAGTAATTGTGGTGGGGGACCTAAATGCTAAAGTAGGAGAAACATTTAGAGAGGGTGTGGTAGGTGAGTTGGGGTGCCAGGTGTAAATGATAATAAGTGCCCTTTGATTGAACTTCGTACAGAAAGGGATTGGTTATAGGTAATACATATTTTAAGAAATAGAGGATAAATAGGAATACAAGATATGATGTAGGGCGTAATAACAGTACAGTGGACCCCCGGACATCACATTCGTCGGATTTCATAATATTTGGTAATTGTAACGTTTTTTTGTCGAAATGTTGGTTCGGTGATCGTCATTTACCTCAGTAATAGTCGTTCATCCCAAACGTGTACGAGCGGCCCCAAGTGGCCTCACACACTATCCCACACCATTCACAGTCAGTCCACTATTGTTTATCAGTGAGTGACCGTCACCCCATGCATTCATACGATATTCCATTCTTTTTATGCTTGCAACTACTAAATAAGCCACCATGGGCCCAAAAAAAGCTTCTAGTGCCAGCCCTTTGGTAAAGAAGGTGAGAAACACTATAGAATTCAAGAAAGACATCATTGCAAAATATGAAAGTGGAGTACGTGTGGCAGAGCTTGCCAGGTTGTGTAAGAAACCCCATACAACCATCGCTTCCATCGTGGCAAAGAAAAAGGAAATCAAGGAGTTGTTGTTGCGAAAGGTGCAAATATGCTTACAAAACAGAGATCACAAATACTCGAAGAAGTGGAGACTTTGTTGTTGGTGTGGATCAACGAAAAACAGTTAGCAGGAGATAGTGTTATGCTGTTGATAATTTGTGAAAAGGCAAGACAGCTGCATGATCATCTCGTAAAGAAAATGCCTGGAACTAGTGCTGATGTTAGTGAATTTAAGGCCAGCAAAGGCTGGCCTTAAATTCACTAACATACACAGTGTGGTAAGGCATGGCGAGGCTGCAAGTTCTGACAAATATGCGGCTGAAAAATATGTTCAGAAATTCAATTGGTACACAGAGGCTGAACAATTCAAACCTCAATAAGTGTTCAATTGTGAGAAAACATGCCTCTTTTGGAAGAAAATGCCAAAGAGAACCTACATCACACAGGAGGAAAAGGCACTCCCAGGACACAAGCCTATGAAAGACAGGCTAACTCTCATGTTCTGTAGTAATGCTAGTGGGGAATTCAAAGTGAAGCCTTTACTGGTGTATCACTCTGAAAATCCCAGTGTTCAAGAAAAACAGTGTCATCAAGAGTAAATTGTTTGTGATGTGGAAGGAAACAGTAAGGCATGGTTCACGAGGGAAATTTTCCTAGATTGGTTCAATGAAATGTTTGGACCGAGTGTGAAGAAATACCTCCTAGAAAATAAATTGGAACTCAAGTGCCTCCTGGTACTGGACAATGCTCCTGCTCATCCTCCAGACTTGGATGAGCAAATTGTGGAGGAGTTTCGTTTCATCACAGTGAAGTTCTTGCCCCCTAATACCTCTCCTCTCCTCCAGCCCATGGACCAGCAGGTCATTTCAAACTTCAAAAAACTTTACACCAAAGCAATGTTTCAAAGGTGCTTTGACATAACCCTGGACACTGAATTGACCCTAAGAGAGTTCTGGAAAGATCACTTCAGTATCCTCCATTACATAAACCTTATAGGTAAGGCTTGGGAGAGAATGACTTCCAGAACTTTGAACTCTGCTTGGAGAAAATTGTGGCCAGAATGTGTCCAAGAGGGATTCTGAAGGGTTTGGGGCTGACCCTGAAGAGCCTATAGCAGTTGTGGAAAGTATTGTGGCATTGGGGAATTCCATGGGGTTGGAAGTAAGTGGCGAGAATGTGGAAGAGTTGGAGGAGGACCACAGGGAAGAGCTAACCACTGAAGAGCTGCAAGGTCTGCATCTGCAACAGCAACAGACTACAGCTCAGAAAACTGCTTCAGAAGAGGAGGAGGAAGCGAGATGGAAGACGGTGCCTTCTTCAAAGATTAGGACATTTATGCAAAGTGGAGTGAGGTGCAAACATTTATGGATGAGTATCACCCTGACAAAGCCACTGCAAGCCATGTTGGCAACATGTACAATGACAATGTCGTGTCCCATTTTAGGGAAATTTTAAAGAAACACCAGAAACAGAGCTCTCTGGAACAATTTTTTTGAGCAACAGGGGTCTAGTAACTCTCAAGCTGGTCCTAGTGGCATTAAAAAACAAAGAAGGGAATTAACCCTGGAAAAGGACTTGGTACCTTAAGTCTTTGGAAGGGGATTCCCCTTCCAAACAATAGAAATTCCTCCATCCTCTCCCCTCCTCCCATCTTCCATACATCAATAAGTCATCAATAAAGGAAAGTGTCATGTTATTACTGTTTATTTTTCATGTCTCATTGTTTTCTGTGTAAGTAAATGTATATGTCATGTAAAAAATTATTTTTTTTAATACTTTTGGGTGTTTGGAACGGATTAATTGGATTTACATTATGTCTTACGGGGAAAATGAATTCAGTTATCGTCAAATTCGGTTTGTCACACTCTCTGGAATGGATTAATTACAATAACTGGGGGTCCACTGTAGTTTGTTGGTCAACCTATTGGTAGATAAAAAACTGTTGAGGAGACTTCAGGATGTACATGTTTATAGAGGACCACAGATATATCAGATCACTTTTTAGTTGTAGCTACAGTGAAAGTAAAAGGTAGATGGAAAACAAGGAAAATAGATGCTGCAAATAAGAGAGAGGTAAAGGTTTATCAACTAAAGGAGGAGGCAGTTAGGGTAAGAGATAAACAACCATTGGAGGATAGATGGGGTAGTGAGAATATAGGCAATGGGGTCGAAAATGTATGGGGTAAGTTTAAGAATGTAGTGTTCAATGGGTAAGTTTAAGAATGTAGTGTTCAAGTATTCAGCAGCAGTTTGTGGTTAGAGGAAAGTGAGTGAGGGAGGGAAAAAGAGCGATTGGTGCAATTATGATGTAAAGAGATTAGTAAGGGAGAAAAAGTTAGCATATGAGAGGTTTTTACACAGTAGTAGTAATGCAAGGAGGGAGGCATATATGGAGAGAGAGAGAGAGGTTAAGAGAGTGGTGAAGCAATGTAAAAAGAGAGCAAATGAGAGAATGGGTGAAAATAAGAAAGTTTTGCAGTGGGATTAATAAGTTGTGGAAGTCTAGGGAATGCGTAGATTTGATAATCAAAAATAGGAGAGTCAGAGGTATCAAGAAGATGGAGGGAATATTTTGAGGAATTGTTAAATGTTGATGAAGATAGGGAAGCTGTGATTTTGTGTATAGGGCAAGGAGGAATAACATCTTGGTGGAGTGAGGAAAAGCCAGTTGTGAGTGGGGAAAGTTAGTGAGGGAGTGGGTAGAATGAAAGGTGGTAAGGGAGTTGGGATTGACGTGACGAGATAAAGATAGAAATGTTAAAATTGGGTGGGGATAGAGTTTTGGAGTGGTTGGTGCTTTTACTTAATAAATGTATGGAAGAGGGTAAGGTACCTAGGGATTGGCAGAAAGCATGCATAGTTCCTTTGTACAAAGGCAAAGGGGACAAAAATGTGTGCAAATATTATAGGGGAAGAAGTCTGTTGAGCCCTAGGCAGTAGGTTGGTAGACAGCAACCACCCAGGGAGGTACTACTGCCCTGCCAAGTGAGAGTAAAACAAAAGCATGTAATTGTTTTGCATGATGGTAGGATTGCTGGTGTCTTTCTTGTCTCAAACATGCAAGATTTCAGGTATGTCTTGCTGCTTCTACTTACACTTAGGACACGATACACAAGAATGTACAAGCATATATATACACATGCTTCTGAGTTTTTTTCTATTTTTCTTAGCAGTTCTTCTTGTTTATTTTCACTTATCTCCATGGGGTAGTGGAATAGAATTCTTCCTCCATAAGTGACTATAATGCCGGGAGCAAGGAGCTAGTAACCCCTTCTCCTGAATATATTACTAAATGTAAAAGGAGAAACTTTCGTTTTTCCTTTTGGGCCACCCCGCCTCAGTGGGATATGGCCGGCGAGTTGAAAGAAATAAGTCTGTTGAGTATACCTAGTAAAGTGTACAGTAGAGTTATTATTGAAAGAATTAATAGCAAGAGAGAGAGTAGGATAGCAGATGAACAAGGAGGCTTTAAAAAAGTTAGGGAGTGTGTAGACCAAGTGTTTACAGTGAAACATACAGTGGACCCCCGGATTACAAAATTAATCCGTTCCAGAGAGAGTGACTTATCCCGAATCTGACTTATTCCAAATTAATTTTCCCCATAAGAAATAATGGAAATCCAATTAATCCATTTCACACACCCAAAAGTTTTAAAAAAAAAAATTTTCTACATGAAATATACATTTACCTACACACAAAACAATGGTATATGAAGAATAAAATAATGACATCACACTTACCTTTATTGAAGACATGGTGATATATGGAAGATGGGAGGAGGGGAGAGGATGGAGGAGTTTACAACTGTTTGGAAGGGGAATCCCACCCCCATAAAGACTTCAGGTACCAAGTCCTTATCCTGGGTTACTTCCCTTCTTTGTTTTTTAATGTCGCCAGGACCAGCTTGAGAGTCACTGGACCGCTGTCGCTCAAAAAAGTATTCCAGAGAGGTCTGTTTCTGGCGTATGTTAGGAATTGTGTTGGGAGACAGGACAAGACAGTCCTTCAATATGACAGTAATATCAGCTCTACGGCTTATTTATCTACCACAATTCATCTAATATGACATAATAAACAATATTAATAACACGGAAACACGAGCTATACTCTAGAATGAATAAAATACGTCATTATGTCACAAGTGTTGTTGTGTTATTGTTGTTGGGTGTATAAGGGCCACCGAGAGCACAAGCCGTACATGTTGGTGGAGGCGGCAGCAGAGGCTGTAGAGGCAGCAGTGTTGTCAGTCGCCCTATATAACTCCAACAACATTGGAGGAGTTAGGTTCGTGCTTTCCTTTTTCTATCAATGAATCGCTTAACCTACTTGCTACAGTTAATATCGCTGGCTGGCGTTACAGCCTTTATAGACTCCAGCTGCTTTAGTATCGTACATACTGCAGAATCACTGAAAAAGGCACATTCTCCCTTCTCTCTAAGCCCTTTACCAAAGGGCTGGCTGGCACTAGAAACTTTCTTTGGGCCTATGGTGGCTTATTTAGCAGTTACAAGCACTAAAAAGAATGGAATAATACAAAATGTATCGTATGAACACTTGGGATCGTCCTCACTGGCTGGTAAACACTGGGCAGCTCAGGCACCAACATGACTGACTTATACTGAGTTCAGTGACATTCACTGAGCCAATATTTTGCTGCAAAAACGTTACTTATTCTGATTATTACTCATTCCGAAGACGTCTTAATCAGGGGGTTCACTGTGTAAATGAACAGTATTTAGATAAGGGTAATGAGGTTTTGGTGGCATTTATGGATTTGTTAACCCTTTCAGGGTTTCGGCCGTACTAGTACAGCTTACGCACCAGGGTTTTTGACGTACTAGTACGCATAAATTCTAGCGCCCTCATATCTAGCAGAGAAAGCTGGTAGGTCTATATATGAAAGAAAGGGTCTATGTGGTAAGTGTGTGCAGTATAAAAAAAATCCTGCAGCACACAGTGCGTAATGAGAAAAAAAAACTGACAGTGTTTTTGGTTTAAAACAGCGAATTTGCACTGTATTTTCATATGGTATTTATTGTTGTATTCTAGTTTTCCTGGTCTCATTGTATAGAATGGAAGACATATTACAGAAACTGAGATGATTTTGACTGGTTTTACAAAGAAAAGTACCTTGAAATTGAGCTCAAAGTAGCATAAATGTTCGATTTTTACCAAAGTTCAAAAGTAAACAAATCATGCTAAGCGTCCAATACACGTCAACTGGTGAGTCTAATATTCTTTCACAAGTGCGCCGATATTATTTATATCATTTCTACACTAATGCAGTAGTCTGCATAACAGTAAATCATATTTTTTTTGTGAGAATAAAAAATCAAAGTGGAAAGCAAAAGAAATGTAAGCGGGGCCTGGGGACGTGACTAATGAACAGAGGAAATGTTATTTTAGTGCCAGGAATGTCTTTCTTGTTTATTCTGGACCCTATTTGGAAATTGGCATCTTTTGAAATTTGTGTGAAATTAGCAAAATTGCTAAATTATGACCGCTTTACTGGATGGTCGAAATCGATAAATGGGTAGTTTCTTGTACTCATTCGATAGACAAAATGGAGTTCTAGCAAAATAGTTATGATTTTTGTCGACTAGTACACTGGAATTGGCCGAAAATTGGGCTTAAAGTGAGCAAAATTGCAGATGCGTAAACATCGTCAAGACCGCTAACTTCGCGAGAGCATAATTCCATAGTTTTCCATCAAATTTCATACTTTTGGTGTCATTATGATTGTGAAAAATTTCTCTATCTTTTCATAAGAATTTTTTTTTTTTTTTTTTAAGTTTTCTCTACAGAATATAAATTTCTAGAAACACAAGATAAATCCCCAAAGAAACCTGTTATGATTAATTCTTTAGGACTTTATCTCGACTTAGAAAAGATTATAAGATGTCGAGGAAGAATTCATAATTCTTCACTACCTAAAGAAGCCATACATCCAATATTGATCCCCAAGAATCATTGGCTAACAAAACTGATTGTGCAAAACGCCCACAGTAACGTGTTACATGGTGTGGTAGCTGACACACTGTCATATACGACAATCCTACTGGATACCTCAAGGTCGACAAAGTGTGAAAAAGCAAATAAAGGACTGCATTACTTATCGTCACTATGATATGCGAGTATGTCAGTATCCAGGTCCACCTCCATATCCCTCTGAAAGAGTTTGTCATATCACTCCATTTGAGATGACAGGTGTAGATTACACTGGACCAATAATTTTAACCAAAACAGTTGACAAAGTTCCCATCAAGGTGTACATCTGTTTGTTCACTTGTGCTACGACTAGAGCAGTACATCTAGAAGTAGCCACTGACATGTCTGCTGAAACTTTTATCAAATTATTCAGAAGGTTTGCAGCCAAAGGGCAGGGTCCCAGACTGATGATTTCAGATAATGCAACGAACTTTGTTGCTGGTGCTGCTTATATAAGCAAGATTTTTTGATCAACCAGAAGTACAACAGATGCTGAATCAACGCAGCTGTCGTTTGGAGATACATTCCTCCTAAATCTCCATGGCACGGAGGATTTTAGAAAGAATGATCGGCATTGTAAAACGTTGTTTAAGGAAGACTCTTCATCGCCCAGAGAATAGACTTAGAAGAATTCAGTACAGTTGTGATTGAAATAAAAAATAGAGTCAACAACAGACCTCTAACTTATGTTACCGATGATCTGGACAATTTAGAAGTGTTAAGTCCATCTCATTTACTCCAGGGGCAGAAGGCTCGAACCTGTTCCTCCCATGAATGATAAAGAAATCATAAGGATCCTATTTAAATTTCGAAACCTGAGCAACTCAGACGTAAATTCAAACACCTTAATAAAGTGATTGAATGTTGGGAGAAAATTGGCGAGAAGACTATCTAAACCTCATTGAGAGAACATTCTATGGAGCTGGGGGTTCCTGAAAATCATAAGTCCTTAAGACCTGGTGACATAGTGATTACGACAATGATTGGTCCGAGGTCCCAATGGCCACTTGGAAAAATTGTGACCATAATCCTGATGCAAATGGAATCATCAGGACAGTTGAGTTTTAAGCAAAGGTGAGTGAATAGCGGACAATTAAATAAACTAGTGCCGTTAAATTACACAGTGTTGAAAACAAAATTAGTGATTCTCCAAAAACCGCACAGACTAAAGCTGTTCAGAAAAGACAAGCAGCAGTGGTGGCGAGTGAGAAAATCAAATTAATGTTAAGTGATGAATAGTTCACCTGCAGCGAACCTCCGCTGCCCCCCCCAGTGTGGGAAATTTTCTCCAGGGGGGGGGTATCAGCCCCCTTCGGGCCCTTTCAGCCCCTTTCACCCCTGAGGGGCCAAGCCCTCTCAGAAGGGGCGAGCGTCTGTTTACTGCTAGAGTGAAATAATTGGGTCATGATGCTATGCCACGTAGTCAAGTGACCTCTGCTCCTTGCAGCCCGGTGTTGCAAAGTGTATTTTTATAAGAGACATACATCTCTTAATTTGCAGGACAATTTTAAAGGGAAAAACCTGCTCCCCCTTTATTACAAAAGTAAAGATAGTGTACATTGTTGTCTATGCTTAAGACAGCAAGAAACAAACATTCTGCTTTGCTTCATCGAGGAGGTGACAAGGATGCAAGGTACTAGGTCAGCGTTTTTTTTTTGTGCTAGGGCAGTGACGGCTTGGGGCGGTGTGGCGTCGCCAGACTATCTTTGACTCTAGGGAGAGTGACACTGACGCCAGGATAACTAGCAAAGAACACTGATCTGTGCGTTAGTGTAAACAAAGTGTCTCAAACACAATAAACATAAGAGAAGTGTGATCAGCTTCTCTTGTGGAACATAGTGTACCAGTGTGCGTTTCCTAGACAATGGAAGACGTGGACATCCAAGGACACTTCAGCTTCTATCAAGTCACCAATACCTGTCGAAGGTGTTGAGAACACCATAGCTCACGTTACAAAGAGCAAGGTATGTTACGAATTTCTTGTAGATCGGGGGATTGCACAATTCTTGAGTCACAAGGAGTTTGTAATCAACCTATAATCGGCAGTAAGGTGTGGACTTTTGAGTCCAAACAAGTAGGTATTTCGTCAGCCATCATCGAATGAAATATGCTGACATAACACCCCCCAGGGGTAATTTATACTTACAAATTGTATCTCTTGACAGCCCAATGTTGTGATGGTTTCGACAGCTTCTAGACCTCGTCTGCAGGGGCGGCTGTGTAGACAATTTGCTGTCATTTATCAGCTAAGTGTTCATTATATATAGTTATAATTTAAACACAGCAGGTAAGGCCAATATCTTCAACAGAATTTGGTCCGGTTCGAAGGACCAAATTCTGTTGAAGATATTGGCCTTACCTGCTGTGTTTAAATTATAACTATATATAATGAACACTTAGCTGATAAATGACAGCCCAAAACGTCTACACAGCCGCCCCTGCGACGAGGTCTAGAAGCTGTCGAAACCATCACAACATTGGGCTGTCAAGAGATACAATTTGTAAGTATAAATTACCCCTGGGGGGTGTTATGTCAGCATATTTCATTCGATGATGGGGACGAAATACCTACTTGTTTGGACTCAAAAAATCCACACCTTACTGCCGATTATAGGTTGATTACAAACTCCTTGTGACTCAAGAATTGCGCAATCCCCCGATCACAAGAAATTCGTAACATACCTTGCTCTTTGTAACGTGAGCTATGGTGGTTCTCAACACCTTCGACAGGTATCGTGACTTGATAGAAGCTGAAGTGTCCTTGGATGTCCACGTCTTCCCTTGTCTAGGAAACGCACACTGGTACACTATGTTCCACAAGATCTGTCTTTATTGTTCACAATGTATCACAAGAAAAGCTGATCACACTTCTCTTATGTTTATTGTGTTTGAGACACTTTGTTTACACTAACGCACAGATCAGTGTTCTTTGCTAGTTATCCTGGCGTCAGTGTCACTCTCCCTAGAGTCAAAGATAGTCTGGCGACGCCACACCGCCCCAAGCCGTCACTGCCCTAGCACAAAAAAAAAAACGCTGACCTAGTACCTTGCACCTTGTCACCTCCTCGATGAAGCAAAGCAGAATGTTTGTTTCTTGCTGTCTTAAGCATAGACAACAATGTACACTATCTTTACTATTACCTGGAGTTTACCTGGAGAGAGTTCCGGGGGTCAACGCCCCCGCGGCCCGGTCTGAGACCAGGCCTCCTGGTGGATCAGAGCCTGATCAACCAGGCTGTTGCTGCTGGCTGCACGCAAACCAACATACGAGCCACAGCCCGGCTGATCCGGAACTGACTTTAGGTGCTTGTCCAGTGCCAGCTTGAAGACTGCCAGGGGTCTGTTGGTAATCCCCCTTATGTGTGCTGGGATAATAAAGTGGGAGCAGGATTTTCCTTAATTGTCCTGCTAAGTAAGAGATGTACTGTCTCTTATAAAAATACACTTTGCAACACCGCTGCAAGGAGCAGAGGTCACTTGACTACGTGGCATAGCATCTGTGATCAATTACTCACTCTAGCAGTAAACAAGACACTCGCCCCTTCTGAGAGGGCTTGGCCCCTCAGGGCTGAAAGGGCTGAAGGGGCTGAAAGGGCTGAAGGGGGCTGATACCCCCCTCCTGGAGAAAATTTCTCCACAGTCATTATGATTGTGAAAAAGTTTCTCTATCTTTCCATAAGAAAATTTTTTTTTTTTTTTTTAAATTTTGGCGACCCTGAGAACAAGTCTGAGAGGACCTGGCGAACCCCAAAGGGTTAAAGGGGTATGACAGGGTGGATGGGGGGGGGGGATGTGACAGATGTTGCATATGTATGGAATAGGAGGTAGGTCACTGAAAGCAGTGAAGAGTTTTTACGAGGACAGTGAAGCTCAGGTTAGAGTACGTAGGAGAGGGAGATTATTTCCCAATAAAAGTAGGCCTTAGACTAAGATGAGTGATGTCCCATGGTTGTTCAATATATATATAGATGGGGTTGTAAGAGATGTGAATACTCGGGTGTTGGCAAGAGGTGTGGGGTTAAAGATAAAGAATCTAAAACAAAGTGGGAGTTGCCGCAGTTGCTCTTTGCTGATGACAGTGTGATTTTGGGAGATTCTGAAGAGAAGTTGCAAAGGTTGGTGAATGAGTTTGGTAGGGTATGTGAAAGAACAAAATTAAAAGTGAATAAGTGGTACCCCGAGTTACGAACTTAATTTGTTCCAGAAGGCTGTTCGAGTGCCGATACTGAACGAATTTGTTCCCATAAGGAATAATGTAAATTAGGTTAGTATATTTCAGACCCCCAAAAACTACATTTACAAAGGCACTTACAAAAATACACTTACATAATTGTTTGAGTTGGGAGCTGTTCGAAACTCGAGGTACCACTGTATAGGAAAGAGTAAGGTGATGAGGATAAAAAAAAATTAGGTAACAAAAGACTGGATATCAGATCGGAGGGAGTATGGAGGAGGTAAATGTATTCAGATATTTAGGAGTGGACGTGACAGCAGATGGTTCTATGAAAGATGGGGTTAATCATACAACTGATGATGGGAAAAAGGTGGGTTGTGCACTTATTAGTCTGTGGAGACAAAGAACTTTGTCCACAGAAGCAAAGAGAGGAATATATGAGTGTTGTTATACCAATGCTCTTATATGGGTGCAAAACATGGGTGGTGAATGTTGCAACAAGGAAAAGATTGGAAGCAGTGGAGATGTCATGTCTGAGGGCAATGTGTGGTGTGAATATAATGCAGAGAATCTGTAGTTTGGAAATTAGGAGGAGGTACGGGATTACCAAAACTATTATCCAGAGGTCTGAGGAGGGGTTGTTGAGGTGGTTCAGAAAGGATGGAACAAAATACTACAATGACTTTAAGAGTGCATAAATCTGTAGTGGAAGGAAGGTGGGGTACGGGTCAGCCTAGGAAAGGTTGGAGGGAAGGGGTAAGGAAGGTTTTGTGTGCAAGGGGATCTGATTTCCAGCAAGCATGCATGAGCGTGTTAGATAGAAACGAATGGAGACAAATGGTTTTTAGGACTTGACATGCTGTTGGAGAGTGAACAAGGTAATATTTATGAAGGGATTCAGGGAAACCGGCAGGCCAGACTTGAATCTTCGAGATGGGAAGTACCATGTGTCTGCACTCTGAAGGAGAAAGGGGAGGGGGGTTCACCCTTTGTGTGAGACATCTAGTTTTTTTCTTTTTACAGAAAATAATTAATTTCTACTAGGTAGTAGGTTGGTAGACAGCAACTGCCCAGGGAGGTACTACTGTGCTGCCAAGTGAGTATAAAATGAAAGCCTGTAATTGTTTTACATGATGGTAGGATTGCTTGTGTCCTTTTTTCTGTCTCATAAACATGCAAGATTTCAGGTATGTCTTGCTACTTCTACTTACACTTAGGTCACACTACACATACATGTACAAGCACATATATACACACCCCTCTCGGTTTTCTTCTATTTTCTTTCTAGTTCTTATTCTTGTTTATTTCCTCTTATCTCCATGGGGAAGTGGAACAGAATTCTTCCTCCGTAAGCAATGCGTGTTGTAAGAGGCGACTAAAATGCCGGCACCAAGGGGCTAGTAACCTCTTCTCCTGTATATATTACTAAATGTAAAAGGAGAAACTTTTATTTTTCCTTTTGGGCCACCCCGCCTCGGTGGGATACGGCCGGTGTGTTGAAAGAAAGAAGAAACATGCAAGATTTCAGGTACGTCTTGCTACTTCTACTTACACTTAGGTCACACTACACATACGTTTTTTTTTCTTTTCATCAAGTCGGCCGTCTCCCACCGAGGCAGGGTGACCCAAAAAAGAAAGAAAATCCCCAAAAAGAAAATGCTTTCATCATCATTCAACACTTTCACCACACTCACAAATTATCACTGTTTTTGCAGAGGTGCTCAGAATACAACAGTTTAGAAGCATACACATATAAAGATACACAACATATCCCTCCAAACTGCCAATATCCCAAACCCCTCCTTTAAAGTGCAGGCATTGTACTTCCCATTTCCAGGACTCAAGTCCGACTATATGAAAATAACCGGTTTCCCTGAATTCCTTCACTAAATATTACCCTGCTCACACTCCAACAGATCGTCAGGTCCCAAGTACCATTCATCTCCATTCACTCCTATCTAACATGCTCATGCACGCTTGCTGGAAGTCAAAGGTCCTCGCCCACAAAACCTCCTTTACCCCCTCTCTCCAACCCTTTCGAGGACGACCCCTACCCCGCCTTCCTTCCCCTATAGATTTAATTGCTTTCCATGTCATTCTACTTTGATCCATTCTCTCTAAATGACCAAACCACCTCAACAACCCCTCTTCTGCTCTCTGACTAATACTTTTATTAACTCCACACCTTTTCCTAATTTCCACACTCCGAATTTTCTGCATAATATTTACACCACACATTGCCCTTAACCCTTTGAGGGTCGACAGGCCCTCTCCGAAACTCGTTCTCAGGGTCGGCCAAATTTAAAAAAAAAAAAAATTATTTTCTCTTATGAAAAGATAGAGAATCTTTTCCCGATCATAACGACACCAAAAGTTTGAAATTTGATAGAAAACTTACGGAATTATGCTCTCGCAAAGTTAGCGGTCTCGGCGATGTTTACGGATCGGCGATTTTGCCCACTTTGAGCCCCATTTTCGGCCAATTTCACTGTACTAGTCGACAAAAAACATGAATATTTCGCTAGAACTCCATTTTTTCTATCGAATGGGTGCAAGAAACCACCCATTTATAAATTCAACTATCCAGTACAGTGGTCAGAATTTAGCAATTTTGCCAATTTCACACAAATTTCAAAAGATGCCAATTTCGGAATAGGGTCCAGAATAAACAAGAAAGACATTCCTGGCACTAAAATGACATTTCCTCTAGTCATTAGTCACGTCTCAAGGCCCCTCTTATATTCTTTTGCTTTCCACTTTGAATTTTTATTCTCACAAAAAATATAAGATTTACTGTTATGCAGACTACTGCATTAGTGTAAAAAATGGTATAAATATTATTGGTGCACTTGTGAAAGAATATTAGACTCACCAGTTGACGTGTATTGCACGCTTGGCACGATTTGTTTACTTTTGAAGTTTGGTAAAAATCGAACATTTCTGCTACTTTGAGCTCAATTTCAAGGCACCTTTCATTGTAAAACCAGTCAAAATCATCTCAATTTCAGTAATATGTCTTCAATTCTATAAAATGAGACCAAGAAAACTAGAATACAACAATAAATACTATACGAAAATACACTGCAAAGTCGCTGATTTATTAAAAAAAAATGGAAAAAGTTTTTTTTTTCTCATTATGCACCGTGTGCTGCAGGATTTTTTTTAGACTGTGCACACTGACCACATAGACCCATTCTTTCATATGAAGGCCTACCAGCTTTCTCCCACTAGATTTGAGGTCGCTAGAATTTATGAGTACTAGTACGTCAAAAACCCCTACGCGTAAGACGTACTAGTACGACGAAAACCCTCAAAGGGTTAAACAGGACATCTCCACTGCCTCCAACAGTCTCCTCGCTGCTGCATTTACCACCCAAGCTTCACACCCATATAAGAGTGTTGGTACTACTATACTTTCATACATTCCCTTCTTTGACTCCATAGATAACGTTTTTTGACTCCACATATACCTCAACGCACCACTCACCTTTTTTCCCTCATCAATTCTATGATTAACCTCATCCTTCATAAATCCATCCGCCGACACGTTAACTCCCAAGTATCTGAAAACATTCACTTCTTCCATACTCCTCCTCCCCAATTTGATATCCAATTTTTCTTTATCTAAATCATTTGATACCCTCATCACCTTACTCTTTTCTATGTTCACTTTCAACTTTCTACCTTTACACACATTCCCAAACTCATCCACTAACCTTTGGAATTTTTCTTTAGAATCTCCCATAAGCACAGTATCATCAGCAAAAAGTAACTGTATCAATTCCCATTTTGAATTTGATTCCCCAAAATTTAATCCCACCCCTCTCCCGAACACCCTAGCATTTACTTCCTTTACAACCCCATCTATAAATATATTAAATAACCATGGTGACATTACACATCCCTGTCTAAGACCTACTTTTACCGGGAAGTAGTCTCCCTCTCTTCTACACACCCTAACCTGAGCCTCACTATCCTCATAAAAACTCTTTACAGCATTTAATACCTTACCACCTATTCCATATACTTGCAACATCTGCCACATTGCTCCTCTATCCACTCTATCATATGCCTTTTCTAAATCCATAAATGCAATAAAAACTTCCCTACCTTTATCTAAATACTGTTCACATATATGCTTCAATGTAAACACTTGATCTACACATCCCCTACCCACTCTGAAACCTCCTTGCTCATCCACAATCCTACATTCTGTCTTACCTCTAATTCTTTCAATTATAACCCTACCGTACACTTTTCCTGGTATACTCAGTAAACTTATTCCTCTATAATTTTTAGTCTCTTTTGTCCCCTTTCCCTTTATATAAAGGGACTATACATGCTCTCCGCCAATCCCTAGGTATCTTCCCCTCTTTCATACATTTATTAAACAAAAGTACCAAGCACTCCAACACTATATCCCGCCCTGCTTTTAACATTTCTGTCATGATCCCATCAGTTCCAGCTGCTTTACCCCCTTTCATTCTACGTAATGCCTCGCGTACCTCCCCCACACTTACATTCTGCACTTCTTCACTCCTAAAAGATGGTATACCTCCCTGACCAGTGCATGAAATTACTGCCTCTCTTTCTTCCTTAACATTTAAAAGTTCCTCAAAATATTCTCGCCATCTACCTAATACCTCCATCTCCCCATCTACTAACTCCCCTACTCTGTTTTTAACTGACAAATCCATACTTTCCCTAGGCTTTCTTAACTTGTTTAACTCACTCCAAAATTTTTTCTTATTTTCATTAAAATTTCTTGACAGTGCCTCTCCCACTCTATCATCTGCTCTCCTTTTGCACTCTCTCACAACTCTCTTTACCTTTCTTTTACTCTCCATATACTCTGCTCTTCTTATAACACTTCTGCTTTGTAAAAACCTCTCATAAGCTACCTCTTTCTCTTTTATCACACCCTTTACTTCATCATTCCACCAATCACTCCTCTTTCCTCCTGCCCCCACCCTCCTATAACCACAAACTTCTGCCCCACATTCTAATGCATGTACAAGCATATATATACACACCCCTCTCGGTTTTCTGCTATTTTCTTTCTAGTTCTTGTTCTTGTTTATTTCCTCTTATCTCCATGGGGAAGTGGAACAGAATTCTTTCTCCATAAGCCATGCGTGTTGTAAGAGGCGACTAAAATGCCGGGACCAAGGGGCTAGTAACCCCTTCTCCTGTATAAATTACTAAATTTAAAAAGAGAAACTTTCGTTTTTCTTTTTGGGCCACCCTGCCTCGGTGGGATATGGCTGGTTTGTTAAAAAAAAAGAAACATGCAAGATTTCAGGTACGTCTTGCTACTCCTACTTACACTTAGGTCACACTACACATACATGTACAAGCATATATATATACACACCCCTCTGGGTTTTCTTCTGTTTTCTTTCTAATTCTTGTTCTTGTTTATTTCCTCTTATCTCCATGGGGAAGTGGAGCAGAATTCGTCCTCCATAAAAATGCCAGGAGCAAGGGGCTAGTAACCCCCTTCTCCTGTATAAATTACTAAACTTAAAAAGAGAAACTTTCATTTTTCTTTTTGGGCCACCCTGCCTCGGTGGGATACTGCTGGTTTGTTGAGAGACGAAGAATTAATTTCTAACAATTAAAAAGTATTTATTTGATCAATGTTTATGCACTGGAGGAGGGATGGGCATATACAGTGGTACCCCAAGTTTCGTACAGCTCCCAACTCAAACAATTATGTAAGTGTATTATTTTAAGTGCTTTTGTAAGTGTATTTTTGCAGGTCTGAAACAGACTAATCTAATTTACATTATTTCTTATGGGAACAAATTCATTCAGTAATGGCACTCAAATAGCCTTCTGGAACGAATTATGGCCAAAACTTGGGGTACCACTGTAGACGAAAAGATTATGAAGGTGTTAAGAAAATGTTTATGGACCTTTGAACCTATAGAGAATAACTGCTGTGGGAGACCTTATAGCCAGTGTAGGAGAGACTGTACAGAGAGCATATTAGGAAATTTGCAACGACATTGGTAAATGATAATGGAGATCTTTAATTATGTTTAGAAACAGGTTCAGTAACAGGTAATACATGTTACAACATCAGCAAGCTAATTAGGAATGATGAAGTACATAACAAGAGCAGATTTTTTTTTTGGACTATACAGTGGACTCCCGGTTCACGTTATTAATCCGTTCCTGAGAGCTCATCGTAAAGCAAAATTATCGGAAAGCGAATCAATTTTCCCCATAAGAAATAATGGAAATCAAATTGATCCGTGCAAGACACCCAAAAGTATGAAAAAAAAAACTTTTACCACATGAAATATTAAGTTTAATGCAATAGAATAATTACAATAACAATAATAACAATAGAATAATCACAACAGAATAATTGACACTTACCTTTAACCCTTTCAGGGTCCAAGGCCCAAATCTGGAGTCACGCACCAGTGTCCAAGAATTTTCAAAAAAAAAAATTGTTATTTTTTCTTATGAAATCGTAGAGAATCTTTTTGTGAAGGTAATAAAACAAAAAGTACGAAATTTGGTGGAAAATTGACGAAATTATGCTCTCGCGAATTTTGATATGTCAGCGATATTTACGGATCGGCGAGTTTGCCGACTTTGACTCCCATTTTAGGCCAATTACATTATTCCAATCAACCAAATTCTTAGCTATTTCACTAGTATTACTTCTATTCTATCAATTGAGCACAAGAAATCGCCAAGTCAACTGTTTCAACTGCAAAATAAAGTGATCGGAAATTGTTAATTTGGCCAATTTAACACAAAGTTCAAAATATTCCAATTTCAAAATAGGGTCCAGAATGAACAATGTAGGCATTCCTGGCACTAAACTAACATTTCCTCTGTTCATTAGTTATGTTTTGAGGCTTTACAAATAAATTCCATTTTGATTTTTTATTCACATAATGAATTTTTATTCACACCAAAAAATAGAAGATTTACTGTTATGCAATACTGTAATAATTGTATAAATATCATCACCATATTTGTGAATGTATATTAGACCCACCAGCTGATGTGTATTAGACTTGTGAGGTCGTTTGTTTACTCTTGAATATCGGCAAAAATTTAACATTTCCGCTACTTTGAGCTCAGTTTCAAGCCATTTCCAATGCTAAAACCAATCAAAATCATCTCTATTTCTGTAATATGTCTTCCATTCTATCAAATGAGACCAAGAAATCGCAAATACATCTATAAAAAACATACGAAAAAACACTGCAAAGTTGCTGTTTTAATCGAAAAATCATGATTTCATTTTTTTTCTCTCATTATGCACAGTGTGCTGCAGGATCTGTTTTATGTGGTGCACACATACCACATAGATGTATTCTCTCATATCTAGGCCCAAATGTACCACTCACAGTTTATCAGAGTGAGCTGAGCTCATGGCGTAGATCTACGGTTTGGACCCTGAACGTAAAGCCGTAGATCTACGGGACGGACCCTGAAAGGGTTAATGAAGATCTGGTGATGATTAATGGGATGGGAGGAAGGGAGAGTGTCGAAGTTTTTAATGTTTAGAAGGGGAATCCCCCTTCAGGTTTCAATCCTTCAGCCTCTATGTACTCCTTGAATTCATGCACAAATTTTTCAGCTGCTTTTTGGTCTGAACTGGCAGCCTCACCATGCCTAATCACACTATGTCACTACGATTCTTAAATCTTTCAAACCAACCTTTGCTGGCCTTAAATTCATTCACATCACCACTAGTTGCAGGCATTTTTCTAATTAAATCCTCATGCAACTGCCTAGCCTTTTCACATATGATCACTTGAGAGATGCTATCTCCAGCTATCTGTTTTTCATTTATCCACACCAATAACAGTCTCTCAACATTTTCTAACACTTGCGATCGCTGTTTTGTAATCACAGTTGCACCTTTTGCAAGAACAGCTTCCTTGATTGCCGTTTTCCTGCTCACTATAGTAGAGATGGTTAATTGGGATTTACTACACAACTTGGCCAGGTCCGACACACGCACTCCACTTTCATACTTTGCAATTATATCTTTCTTCATTTCAACAGTCATTAGCACCCTTGGTCTCGATGGGTTGGCACTAGAAGCTTTCTTGGGGCCCATGGTGACTTATTTTGCAGAAACAAGCACCAAAAACAGTGATAATATGGATTATATGGAATATACTGAAATTAACCTTAGATGCACGCACACTGGCTGGCTTGTAAACACTGGTACACATGGGGCAGTTCAGGCCACACATGGACACGTCTCGTACAAATCGTATCGCGTACCGGATTTTGTAACGGGAACCGAGGCAAATTTTTTGCGATATAATGCTTCAGATACCGGATTTATCGGTTACCAATGACTTCGCGAACCAGAGGTCCACTGTATATTATTGGCAGATAAGAAGTTGAAGGCCAGATTGTCTGTTGAGTATACAGTGGAACCTCAAAAATCGAACTTAATCCATTCCAGGAGCTAGTTCTAATTTCGAAAAGTCTGCAATTCAAAGCAATATTTCCCATAAGAAATAATGGAAATACAATTAATCCGTTCCAGAAACCCAAAAATATTCACACAAAAAATACATTTTATAGAGATTAATTACAGTTTTACATACAACAAATACTATAGTTTTTAATTATGTATAGTAATACATATAAAATAACATTTTTACTTACCTTTATTGAAGACTGGTGATGGCATCTGGAAGATAGGGAGGAGGAGAGAGGGAGTTGGGGTTAGTGTTTGGAAGGAGAATCCCCCTCCATGAGGACTTCAGGTAAAGCCCTCTCTGGGGTTACTTCCCTTCTCTGTCTTTTAATGCCACTAGGACCAGCTTGAGAGTCACTGGACCCCTGTCTCACAAAATAACTGTCCACAGTCCTCTGTTTCTGGCACCTCTTTAACATTTCCCTAAAATGGGACATGGTTCTGTCACTGAACTTGTTGCAAAGATGGCTTGTTTCAGCTTGCTCAGGGTGGTACTTCTGCACAAACATTTGGACATCATTCCACTTGGCACAAATCTCCTTAATCTTTGAAGAAGGCACCTCATCCACTCCCTCTTCCTCCTCCGAAGCAAGTTCCTCAGCTGTGGTCTGATACTGCTCCAGATGAAGCTCTTGCAGCTCTTCAGTGGTTAGCTCTTCCCTGTGGTCCTCCACCAACTCTTCCACATCCTCACCACTCACCTCCAACCCCAGGGTGTTCCCCAGTGCCACAATAGTCCACAACAGGCAGAGGGTCAGCTGGGTCAGGGTCAGCCTCAAACCCTTCAAAATCCCTCTTTTGGACACAATCTAGCCACAATTGTCTCCAAGCAGAGTTCAAAGCCCTGGAAGTCACTCCCTCCCAAGCCTTACCTATAAGGCTTATGGAGTTGTAGATGTTGAAATGATTCCTCCAGAACTCTCTTAGGGTCAACTTAAGTGTCTGTGGTCATTTCAAAGAAATTTTCAAACACTGCTTTTGTGTAGAGTTTTTTGAAGTTAGAAATGACCTGCTGGTCCATGGGCTGGAGGAGAGGAGTGGTGTTAGGAGGCAAGAACTTCACTTTTATAAAACTGATTTTATAAAACTGATGAGCAGGAGCATTGTCCATTAACAGAAGGCACTTGAGTGGCAATTTCTTTTCCTGGAGGTATTTTTCACACTGGGGCCAAACACTTCATAGACCCACTCTGAAAATTTGTCTTGAGACCCATGCCTTATGATTAGCTTTCCACAAGCCACATAACTTGTTCTTAAAGACATTGTTTTCTTAAACACTCTGGGAATTTCTGAATGATACACAAGTAAAGGCTTCACTTTAAAATCACCACTAGCATTAGCACAGAATAAAAGAGTAAGCCTGTCTTTCACAAGCTTGTGTCTCCTAACAGTGCCTGTGTGATGAAGGTCCTTTTTGGCATTTTCTTCCAAAACAAACCTGTTTCGTCACAATTAAACACTTGTTCAGGTTTGAATTCTTCACTGTCTATGTACCCCTTAAACTCCTGTACAAACTTCTCAGTTGCCCATTTGTCTGAACTGGCTGCTCACCATGTCTTACAACATCGTGTATGCCACTATACTTCTTAAATCTGTCAAACCAGCCTCTGCTGGCCTTAAATTCACTATCAGCACTGGTTCCAGGAGTTTTCTGTACCAGATTGGCATGCAACTTCCTTGTCTTTTCGCAAATAATCGTCTCTGAAACACTATCACCTGCAATCACTTTATCCTTGATCCACACCAGCAACAACTTCTCAACCTCTTCAACTATTTGTGGTCTTTTTTTTGGTTAGCATATTAACACCTTAGGTCTTAGACAGGGATGTGTAATGTCACCATGGTTGTTTAATATATTTATAGATGGGGTTGTAAAAGAAGTAAATGCTAGGGTGTTCGGGAGAAGGGTGGGATTAAATTATGGGGAATCAAATTCAAAATGGGAATTGACACAGTTACTTTTTGCTGATGATACTGTGCTTATGGGAAATTCTAAAGAAAAATTGCAAAGGCTAGTGGATGAGTTTGAGAATGTGTGTAAAGGTAGAAAGTTGAAAGTGAACATAGAAAAGAGTAAGGTGATGAGGGTATCAAATGATTTAGATAAAGAAAAATTGGATATCAAATTGGGGAGGAGGAGTATGGAAGAAGTGAATGTTTTCAGATACTTGGGAGTTGACGTGTCGGCAGATGGATTTATGAAGGATGAGGTTAATCATAGAATTGATGAGGGAAAAAAAGGTGGTGGTGCGTTGAGGTATATGTGGAGTCAAAAAACGTTATCTATGGAGGCAAAGAAGGGAATGTATGAAAAGTATAGTAGTACCAACACTCTTATATGGATGTGAAGCTTGGGTGGTAAATGCAGCAGCGAGGAGGAGCGGTTGGAGGCAGTAGAGATGTCCTGTCTAAGGGCAATGTGTGGTGTAAATATTATGCAGAAAATTCAGAGTGTGGAAATTAGGAGAAGGTTGTGTAGAGTTAAAAAAGCATTAGTCAGAGGGCAGAAGAGGGGTTGTTGAGGTGGTTTGGTCATTTAGAGAGAATGGATCAAAGTAGAATGACATGGAAAGCATATAAATCTATAGGGGAAGGAAGGAGGGGTAGGGGTCGTCCTCGAAAGGGTTGGAAAGAGGGGGTAAAGGAGGTTTTGTGGGCGAGGGGCTTGGACTTCCAGCAAGCGTGCATGAGCGTGTTAGATAGGAGTGAATGGAGACGAATGATACTTGGGACCTGACGATCTGATGGAGTGTGAGCAGGGTAATATTTAGTGAAGGGATTCAGGGAAACTGGTTATTTTCATATAGTCGGACTTGCGTCCTGGAAATGGGAAGTACAGTGGACCCCCGCATAACGATATTAATCCGTTCCTGAGAGCTCATTGTTATGCGAAATTATCGTTATGCGAATGAATTTTCCCCATAAGAAATAATGGAAATCAAATTAATCCGTGCAAGACACCCCAAAGTATGAAAAAAAAAAATTTTACCACATGAAATATTAATTTTAATATACACAAACTGAAAAAGGCATGCACAGTTACATGACACTTACCTTTATTGAAGATCTGGTGATGATTGATGGGATGGGAGGAGGGGAGAGAGAGTGTTAGTGTTTAGAAGGGGAATCCCCTTCCATTAAGACTTGAGGTGTCAAGTCCTTTTCTGGGGTTACTTCCCTTCTTTTAATGCCACTAGGACCAGCTTCAGAGTCACTGGACTTCTGTCGCACAACATATCTGTCCATAGTGGCCTGTACCTCTCGTTCCTTTATGACTTCCCTAAAGTGTTTCACAACAGTGTCAGTGTAATAGTCACCAGCATGGCTTGCAATAGCTGTGTTAGGGTGATAGTCATCAAAAAAGGTTTGCACTTTAAGCCACATTCCACACATTTCCTTAATCTTTGAAGTAGGCAACCTCTTCAATTTCTCTCTCCCTTCCTCCGAACCAGTTTCCTCAGGTGTGGCCTCTTGCTGTTGAAGTTGATCTAGCAGCTCATCAGTGGTTAGTTCTTCATTGTCCTCCTCCACCAACTCTTCCACATCATCCCCACTAACCTCCAACCCCAAGGACTTTCCCAATGCCACAATGGATTCCTCAACTGGCATACTCCTCTCAGGGTTAGCCTGAAACCCTTCAAAATCCCTTTGGTCAACACATTCTGGCCACAGTTTCTTCCAAGCAGAGTTCAAGGTCCTCTTAGTCACTCCCTCCCAAGCCTTACCTGTAAGGTTTACACAATTGAGGATATTAAAGTGATCTCTCCAAAACTCTCTTTAAGAGTCAATTGAGTTTCTGAGGTCACTACAAAGCACTTTTCAAACAGAGCTTTTGTGTACAGTTTTTTGAAGTTTGCAATAACCTGCTGGTCCATGGGCTGCAGGAGAGGAGTGGTATTAGGAGGCAAAAACTTCACCTTAATGAAGCTCATGTCCCCATAAAGTCGCTCTGCCACGTCTGTAGGATGACCAGGGGCATTGTCTAACACCAGGAGGCACTTAAGGTCTAATTTCTTTTCAGTTAGGTAATCTTTCACAGTGGGGGCAAATGCATGGTGTAACCAGTCATAGAAAAAGTCCCTAGTGACCCATGCCTTACTGTTTGCCCTCCACAGCACACACAAATTAGCCTTGAGGATATTCTTTTGCCTGAACGCTCTGGGAGTTTCTGAGTGATACACTAATAAAGGCTTCACTTTGCAATCACCACTAGCATTGGAACACATCAACAGAGTAAGCCTGTCTTTCAAAGGCTTATGTCCAGGGAGTGCCTTTTCCTTCTGAGTAGTGTAGGTCCTGCTTGGCATTTTCTTCCAAAACAGGCCTGTTTCATCACAATTAAACACTTGTTCAGGTTTCAGTCCTTCACTGTCTATGTACTCTTGAATTCCTGCACATATTTTTCAGCTGCTTTGTGGTCCTAACTGGCAGCCTCACCATGCCTTATCACACTATGTATGCCACTACGCTTCTTAAATCTCTCAAACCAACCTTTGCTGGCCTTAAATTCACTCACATCATCACTAGTTGCAGGCATTTTTTTAATTAAATCCTCATGCAACTTCCTAGCCTTTTCACTTATGATCACTTGAGAGATGCTATCTCCTGCTATCTGTTTTTCATTTATCCATACCAATAAGAGTCTCTCAACATCTTCCATCATTTGCGATCTCTGTTTCGAAAACACAGTTGAACCTTTGGCAAGAACAGCTTCCTTGATTGCCGTTTTGTTGCCCACAATAGTAGCGATGGTTGATTGGGGTTTATTATACAACCTGGCCAGCTCAGAGACACGCACTCCACTTTCATACTTAGCAATGATCTCTTTCATCTCTATAGTAATTCTCACCATTATTGCTGTAGGGTTGGCACTAGAAGCTTTCTTGGGGCCCATGGTCACTTATTTTGCAGATAAAATCACCAAAAACACTGTAATAATACGAAATGTTCCGATTGTATGCTTGGATGTTACCGCGGAGGCTGGCTGGTAAACAATGCCACCAGCGGAACATGTGAGGCTGGCTCAGGCCGCACATTAGACGTGTCTCGGACGAACAGCATTGAGCAGGTTTTTTAGTGGTATGCGAGGCAAAATCTTAGCGATAAAATGTATCGGTATGCGGATTTAACGTTATGTAATGCCAACGGTATGCGGGGGTCCACTGTACAATGCCTGCACTTTAAAGGAGGGGTTTGGGATATTGGCAGTTTGGAGGGATATGTTGTGTATCTTTATACGTATATGCTTCTAAACTGTTGTATTCTGAGCACCTCTGCAAAAGCAGTGATAATGTGTGAGTGTGGTGAAAGTGTTGAATGATGAAAGTATTTTCTTTTTGGGGATTTTCTTTCTTTTTTGGGTCACCCTGCCTCGGTGGGAGACGGCCGACTTGTTGAAAAAAAAAATTAACACCTCTCGCAACATCAGCTTCCTTGATTTGTTCTTTCTTTGCCAGGATAGAACCGATGGTCGACTTTGTTTTTCCCATACATCCTGGCAAGCTCAACAAGTCTCACACCACTCTCATACTTTTGTATTATTTCCTTCTTCACATCTATGGTGTTTCTCACTTTCTTTACCACAGGGGTACCACTAGCAAGTTTCTTTGGGCCCATGGCAGCTTATTTCACAGTCCCACAAGCACTAGACAACGAAATAATCATAAAATGTGTGAATGAGAGCACAGGTTAGTGTTCACTCAAGCATAAACAAAGCTAGACTGCTCACGGCGCCTGCGCGGGGACGCGGACAGAGCGGGCAGGCAGACAGGTCCCGTACCCGGCGGTCCGAAATTAGGGGCGCGTTCGATAATTGGGACACAGTTTGTCCAAAAAAATGGTCTTATTTTCGAAACGTTCGATATGTGATACGTTCGATTTTTGAGGTTACACTGTACCTGGTGAAGTGTATGGTACAATAATTATTTTGGAATAAATATTATTGGCAGATAAGATGTTTTCAGATATTTGGGAGTTGACATGTCAGTGGATGGATCTATGAAGGATGAGGTTAATCATAGAACTAATGAAGGAAAAAAGGTGAGTGGTGCATTGAGGCATATGTGGAGACAAAAAACGTCATCTATGGAAGCAAAGAAGGGAATATATGAAAGTACAGTGGTACCAACACTCTTATACGGGTGTGAAGCTTGGGTTGTAAATGCTGCAGCGAGGAGACAATTAGAGGCAGTGGAGATGTCCTGTCTAAGAGCAATGTGTGGTGTAAATGTTATGCAGAAAATTTGGAGTGTGGAAATTAGGAGAAGGTGTGGAGTTAATAAAAGTATTAGTCAGAGGACTGAAGAGGGGTTGTTGAGGTGGTTTGGTCATTTAGAGAGAAAAGATCAAAGTAGAATGACATGGAGAGCGTATATATCTGTAGGGGAAGGAAGGTGGGGTAGGGGTCGTCCTTGAAAAGGTTGGAGGGAGGGGGTAAAGGAGGTTTTGTGGGCGAGAAGCTTGGACTTTCAGCAAGTGTGCGTGAATGTGTTAGACAGGAGTGAATGGAGAAGAATGGTATTTGGGACCTGACGAGCTGTTGGAGTGTGAGCAGGGTAATATTTAGTGAAGGGATTCAGGGAAACCGATTATTTTTATATAGCTGGACTTGAATCCTGGAAATGGGAAGTACAATGCCTGCACTTTAAAGGAGGGGTTTGGGATATTGGCAGTTTAGAGGGATATGTTGTGTATCTAAACTGCTGTGTTCTGAGCACTTCTGCAAAAACAGTAATTATATATGAGTGAGGTGAAAATGTTTAATGATGATGAAAGTACTTTCTTTTTGGGGATTTTCTTTTTGGGTCACCCTGCCTCGGTGGGAGACGGACACCTTGTTATAAAAAAAAAAAATGAAGGCCAGATTGTAATCAGATGAAATCTGAATTCATTGCTTTAGCCTAGTGCAGAAGTCCTAGGAAGGACTGCATCACTAAGAAGGCCACAGTCACAGTCACAGTGTTCTGGAAGCTCAATATACAGTAGGGCCCCGCTTCATGGCGTTTCGCCTTATGGCGTTCTGCTAATACGGTGATGTCAAATTATGATCAAAATTTGCTATATGGCAAGCGGTCTTTCAAATACGGCGCCCCCACCCGGTTTGTTTACATTCTTCGTGACCACATCTATTATGTCAGGAAACTTTCCAAAATTTCAAGCGTTTTAAAGTTACTGTGTATTTTATATGTACTCTGATAATTATACCTATGTGTACCTGTACCTAAATATACTTACACACTGTGCTGGTGTGCAGGTACACATTAAAATCGCTAAGTCTTTCTCTACTCATGATGCCAATACTACGTAATAATAATCACTCTTGTGCACACTAAATGTCTTATTTTACATCAATATAGGCATTTTCAATAATCCATCAATGATATTTTCCTCAAAATTATATATGAAACCCATTACATAGCATATAAACATTATACATACACTCACAGAATAAAAATTGACGTAAATATGAGATTTGTTTACAAAGCAGCTGTGTAGGTAGTATCGGAAGAATTACGTTTTCTCTAGTCAAACTGGGGGATAGCTGTAGAAAAATTCTTTTCGTATGCCTTTACTCAATACATAGCAATTCACGACCCTTGTGGGTTTAGTGCTTTTTATAATAATAATAATATTCTTCTTCTTTCAACAAACCGGCCGTATCCCACCGAGGCAGGGTGGCCCAAAAAGAAAAACGAAAGTTTCTCTTTTTAAATTTAGTAATTTATACAGGAGAAGGGGTTACTAGCCCCTTGCTCCTGGTATTTTAGTTGCCTCTTACACCACGCATAGTTTACGGAGGAAGAATTCTGTTCCACTTCCCCATGGAGTTAAGAGGAAATAAACAAGAACTAGTAAGAAAATAGAAGAAAACCCAGAGGGGTGTGTATATATATGCTTGTACATGTATGTGTAGTGTGACCTAAGTTTAAGCAGAAGTAGCAAGACGTACCTGAAACCTTGCATGTTTATGAGACAGAAAAAAGGACACCAGCAATCCTACCATCATGTAAAACAATTACAGGCTTTCATTTTACACTCACTTGGCAGGACGGTAGTACCTTCCTTGGCGGTTGCTGTCTACCAGCCTACTACCTAGGAATATTATTATTATTATTAATATTATCTTCATTCACTCTAAAAATGGTGTGTTGCTGTTTGTTTATTCTGTACTAACTTGTACAACTTGTACACCTTTACCTTTGATATACCTTTGAAGAATTTCGAGAGTATATCTATTGTCTGAGCCCGGCCATGGGCCAGGCTCGTCTGGTGCTCGCCTGGTCAACCAGGCTGCTGGAGGCCCGCTGCCCCACATATCCATCACAGCCTGGTTGATCTGGCACCTGGTGAAGATACTTGTCTCGTTTCCTCTTGAAGGCTTCAACACTTGTTCCAGCAATGTTTCTGATATCTTCTGGTAAGATGTTGAAAAGTCTGGGACCCCGGATGTTGATACTGTGTTCCCTTATTGTCCCCACCGCACCCCTGCTCCTCACTGGGATTATTTTACATTTCCTCCCATATCTCTCACTCCAGTATGTTGTTATGGCAGTGTGCAGATTTGGGACCAAGCCCACGAGTACCTTCCAGGTATATATTATCATGTACCTCTCTCTCCTCTGCTCCAATGAGTACATGTTCAAGACTTGCAGGCGTTCCCAATAGTTTAGGTGCTTTACTGGCTCAATGTGAGCCGTAAACGATCTCTGTATTTGTTCCAGCTCTGATATTTCTCCTGCCCTGAACGGGGCCATCAGCACTGAGCAATATTCTAAGTGAGGGAGCACTAGCGATTTGAAGAGTGTCACCATCGGCATTGTTTCCCTTATTTTGAAAGTTCTCAATACCCACCCAGTCATCTTCCCAGCTGTCGTGATCTTTGTCTTGTTATGGTCTTTAAAAGAAAGGTCCGCTGACATAATTATTCCTATGTCTTTTATGTGTTCCTTACGTTCTATTTGGTGACACTCCTGAGTTTTGTATAGAGTGCTCCTTTTGAGTTCTTCATTCTTTCCATACCTAAGCAGCTGGAACTTATCACCATTGAACGTCATGTTGTTTTCCACTGCCCACTGGAAAACCCTGTTTATGTCTTCCTGTACTTTTTCAGTGTCCTCTACTGTAATGACTTTCATGCTTATTTTAAGTGTCATCTGCAAATGATGATACAAAAGTGTGCCGGGTGTTTTTGTCTATGTCTGCTATGAGGATGAGGAACAGCAGAGGTGCCAGGACAGTGCCTTGGGGCACTGAACTTTTGACGTCGCCGATGCTGGATCTTGTCCTTTTCACTACTACTTTTTGTGTTCTGTGTTAGGAAACCGAAAATCCATATGCCTACCTTCCCCGTAATGCCCATGGCCTTCATTTCAATCCATGATCACATTTGTCAAACGCCTTTGCAAAATCTGTGTAAATCACATCTGCGTTTTGGTCGTCTTCCAGTGCCTCTGTAATTCTGTCGTAATGGTTCAGCAGCTGTGACAGACATGATTATCCTGCTCTAAAGCCATGCTGGTTCGGGTTATGTTGGTTGTGCTGGTCCATGAAATTTGTAACCTGCTGTCTCGTCACTCTTTCGAAGATTTTTATGATGCGAGAGGTTAGGGCTACTGGTCTGTAATTTTTAGCTAGTGCTCTACTACCTCCTTTGTGCAAAGGAGCTGTCTGCACTCTTTAAGGCCTCCGGTATTTCACCTAGATCTAAGCTCTTTCTCCAAAGAATACTGAGGCTCGTGCTAGTGGTACTTTGCACTTCTTTATAAATAGAGCATTCCATGAATCTGCTCCAGGTGCTGAGTGAGTGGGCATGTAAGAGTAGTATTTGTATTGTGAGGTAATTATTATTATAAAAAAATATTGAGGTAAAATTATAGGTAGTAGGTTGGTAGACAGCAACCACCCAGGGAGGTACTACCGTCCTGCCAAGTGAGTGTAAAACGAAAGCCTGTGATTGTTTTACATGATGGTAGGATTGCTGATGTCTTTTGTCTGTCTCATAAATATGCAAGATTACAGGTATGTCTTGCTACTTCTACTTACACTTAGGTCACACTACACATACATGTACACATTTATTTATACACACTCATCCGAGTTTTCTTTGATTTTATCTTAATAGTTCTTGGTCTTATTACTTTTCCTTTTATATCCATGGGGAAGTGGAATAAGAATCTTTCCTCCGTAAGCCATGCATGTTGTAAAAGTCAACTAAAATGCCGGGAACAATGGGCTAGTAACCCCTTTTCCTGTAAAGATTACTAAAAAGAATAAGAAGAAGAAAATTGTCAAAGTGGGAAGTCTGAATGTGTGTGGATGTTGTGCAGATGATAAGAAAGAGATGATTGTGGATGTTATGAATGAGAAGAAGCTGGATGTCCTGGCTTTAAGTGAAACAAAGCTGAAGGGGGTGGGAGAGTTTCAGTGGAGAGGAATAAATGGGATTAGGTCAGGGGTTTCAAATACAGTTAGAGCTAAAGAAGGAGTAGCAATAATGTTGAAGGATAAGCTATGGCAGGAAAAGAGGGACTATAAATGTATTAATTCAAGGATTATGTGGAGTAAAATAAAGATTGGATGTGAAAAGTGGGTTATAATAAGCGTGTATGCACCTGGAGAAGAGAGAAGTGTAGACGAGAGAGAGAGATTTTGGGAAATGTTGAGTGAATGTGTGGGGAGTTTTGAATCAAGTGTGAGAGTAATGGTGGTTGGGGATTTCAATGCTAAAGTGGGTAAAAATGTTATGGAGGGAGTAGTAGGTAAATCTGGAGTGCCAGGGGTAAATGTAAATGGGGACCCTTTAATTGAGCTATGTGTAGAAAGAGATTTGGTAATAAGTATTACATATTTTATGAAAAAGAGGATAAATAAATATACAAGGTATGATGTAGCACGTAATGAAAGTAGTTTATTAGATTATGTATTGGTGGATAAAAGGTTGATGGGTAGACTCCAGGATGTACATGTTTATAGAGGGGCAACTGATATATCGGATCATTATTTAGTTGTAGCTACAGATAGAGTAAGAGGTAGATGGGGAAAGAGGAAGGTGGCAACAACAAGTAAGAGGGAGGTGAAAATGTATAAACTAAGGGAGGAGGAAGTTCGGGTGAGACATAAGCGACTATTGGCAGAAAGGTGGGCTAGTGCAAAGATGAGAAGTGGGGGGGTTGAAGAGGGTTGGAATAGTTTTAAAAATGCAGTATTAGAATGTGGGGCAGAAGTTTGTGGTTATAGGAGGGTGGGGGCAGGAGGAAAGAGGAGTGATTGGTAGAATGATGAAGTAAAGGGTGTGATAAAAGAGAAAAAGGTAGCTTATGAGAGGTTTTTACAAAGCAGAAGTGTTATAAGAAGAGCAGAGTATATGGGGAGTAAAAGAAAGGTATGGAGAGTAAAAGAAAGGTAAAGAGAGTGGTGAGAGAGTGCAAAAGTAGAGCAGATGATAGAGTGGGAGAGGCACTGTCAAGAAATTTTAATGAAAATAAAAAAAAATTTTGGAGTTAAACAAGTTAAGAAAACCTAGGGAAAATATGGATTTGTCATTTAAAAACAGAGTAGGGGAGTTAGTAGATGGGGAGATGGAGGTATTAGGTAGATGGCGAGAATATTTTGAGGAACTTTTAAATGTTAAGGAAGAAACAGAGGCAGTAATTCCATGCACTGGTCAGGGAGGTATACCATCTTTTAGGAGTGAAGAAGAGCAGAATGTAAGTGTGGGGGAGGTACGTGAGGCATTACATAAAATGAAAGGTGGTAAAGCAGCTGGAACTGATGGGATCATGACAGAAATGTTAAAAGCAGGGGGGGATATAGTGTTGGAGTGGTTGGTACTTTTGTTTAATAAATGTATGAAAGAGGGGAAGGCACCTAGGGATTGGCGGAGAGCATGTATAGTCCCTTTATATAAAGGGAAAGGGGACAAAAGAGACTGTAAATATTATAGAGGAAGAAGTTTACTGAGTATACCAGGAAAAGTGTACGGTAGGGTTATAATTGAAAGAATTAGAGGTAAGGCAGAATGTAGGATTGCGGATGAGCAAGGAGGTTTCAGAGTGGGTAGGGGATGTGTAGATCAAGTGTTTACATTGAAGCATATATGTGAACAGTATTCAGATAAAGGTAGGGAAGTTTTTATTGCATTTATGGATTTAGAAAAGGCATATGATAGAGTGGATAGAGGAGCAATGTGGCAGATGTTGCAAGTAAATGGAATAGGTGGTAAGTTACTAAATGCTGTAAAGAGTTTTTACGAGGATAGTGAGGCTCAGATTAGGGTGTGTAGAAGAGAGGGAGACTACTTCCCGGTAAAAGTAGGTCTCAGACAGGGATGTGTAATGTCACCATGGTTGTTTAATATATTTATAGATGGGGTTGTAAAGGAAGTAAATGCTAGGGTGTTCAGGAGAGGGGTGGGATTAAATTTTGGGGAATCAAATTCAAAATGGGAATTGACACAGTTAATTTTTGCTGATGATACTGTGCTTATGGGAGATTCTAAAGAAAAATTGCAAAGGTTAGTGGATGAGTTTGGGAATGTGGGTAAAGGTAGAAAGTTGAAAGTGAACATAGAAAAGAGTAAGGTGATGAGGGTGTCATATGATTTAGATAAAGAAAAATTGGATATCAAATTGGGGAGGAGGAGTATGGAAGAAGTGAATGTTTTCAGATACATGGGAGTTGACGTGTCGGCGGATGGATTTATGAAGGATGAGGTTAATCAAAGAATTGATGAGTGAAAAAATTGGAGTGGTGCGTTGAGGTATATGTGGAGTCAAAAAACGTTATCTATGGAGGCAAAGAATTGAAAGAAAGAAAGTATAGTAGTACCAACACTCTCATATGGGTGTGAAGCTTGGGTGGTAAATGCAGCAGCAAGGAGACAGTTGGAGGCAGTGGAGATGTCCTGTTTAAGGGCAATGTGTGGTGTAAATATTATGCAGAAAATTCGGAGTGTGGAAATTAGGAAAAGGTGTGGAGTTAATAAAAGTATTAGTCAGAGGGCAGAAGAGGGGTTGTTGAGGTGGTTTGGTCATTTAGAGAGAATGGATCAAAGTAGAATGACATGGAAAGCATATAAATCTATAGGGGAAGGAAGGCGGGGTAGGGGTCGTCCTCGAAAGGGTTGGAGAGAGGGGGTAAAGGAGGTTTTGTGGGCAAGGGGCTTGGACTTCCAGCGTGTGTGAGCGTGTTAGATAGGAGTGAATGGAGACGAATGGTACTTGGCACCTGACGATCTGTTGGAGTGTGAGCAGGGTAATATTTAGTGAAGGGATTCAGGGAAACCGGTTATTTTCATATAGTCGGACTTGAGTCCTGGAAATGGGAAGTACAATGCCTGCACTTTAACCCTTTGAGGGTTTTGGACGTACTAGTACGGCTTACGACCCAGGGTTTTTGACGTACTAGTACGCCTAAATTCTAGCGCCCTCAAATCTAGTGGGAGAAAGCTGGTAGGCCTTCATATGAAAGAATGGGTCTATGTGGTCAGTGTGCACAGTCTAAAAAAAATCCTGCAGCACACAGTGAATAATGAGAAAAAAAAAACTTTGACCGTTTTTTTGGATAAAACAGCGACTTTGCACTGTATTTTCGTATGGTATTTATTGTTGTATTCTAGTTTTCTTGGTCTCATTTTATAGAATGGATGACATATTACAGAAATTGAGATGATTTTGACTGGTTTTACAATGAAAGATACCTTGAAATTGAGCTCAAAGTAGCAGAAATGTTCGATTTTTACCAAATTTCAAAAGTAAACAAATCGTGCCAATGGTCCAATACACGTCAACTGGTGAGTCTAATATTCTTTCACAAGTGCGCCAATAATATTTATACCATTTTTTACACTAATGCAGTAGTCTGCATAACGGTAAATCTTATATTTTTTGTGAGAATAAAAATTCAAAGTGGAAAGCAAAAGAATACAAGAGGGGCCTTGAGACGTGACTAATGACCAGAGGAAATGTCATTTTAGTGCCAGGAATGTCTTTCTTGTTTATTCTGGACCCAATTCGGAAATTGGCATCTTTTGAAATTTGTATGAAATTGGCAAAATTGCTAAATTCTGACCACTGTACTGGATAGTTGAATTTCATAAATGGGTGGTTTCTTGCATCCATTCGATAGAAAAAATGGAGTTCTAGCGAAATATTCATGTTTTTTGTCGACTAGTACAGTGGAATTGGTCGAAAATAGGGCTCAAAGTGGGCAAAATCGCCGATGCGTAAACATCCCCAAGACCGCTAACTTCGCGAGAGCATAATTCCGTAAGTTTTCCATCAAATTTCAAACTTTTGGTGTCCTTATGATCGGGAAAAGATTCTCTATCTTTTCATAAGAGAAAATTATTATTTTTTTTTTTAAATTTGGCCAACCCTGAGAACGAGTTTCGGAGAGGGCCTGTCGACCCTCAAAGGGTTAAAGGAGGGGTTTGGGATATTGGCAGTTTGGAGGGATATGTTGTGTATCTTTATATGTGTATGCTTCTAAACTGTTGTATTCTGAGCACCTCTGCAAAAACAGTGATAATGTGCGAGTGTGGTGAAAGTGTTGAATGATGATGAAAGTATTTTCTTTTTGGGGATTTTCTTTCTTTTTTTGGGTCACCCTGCCTCGGTGGGAGACGGCCGACTTGTTGAAAAAAAAAAAAAACATTGAGGTAAATGTTTTACAATCTCTTACAAATGTACATGAATGAATTAAAAGTACACATATATTAATACGCATTTATTTCGCCTGACTAAGTGATCGCCCACTACCTGTTCAGTTTGTGTTCTTACAAACCATACCCCCGGCCGGGATTGAACCCGCGGTCATAGAGTCTCAAAACTCCAGCCCGTCGTTGTGTTCTTACATTGTCTCAACTCTGTATCTCGTTCTCTCTCGTTTACTCTTTCGTTAACTAGTTGGCTCTCATTGACGATTGCGTCTAAGGTTAGCTGTGATAAAAAGAGAGTCGTAAGCCTCTTGCTTTAAGTGCCAAGTTAGAGGATGATGGTGTGCCATTCTGATTTTATTCAATAAACACCCTGCCACTCACCTCTCACACATTAAAATTAATATTTTAAGGTAAGTAATAAGTGTACTCTGTCTCTCTCTTACCTTTTATTGTGTTTTTAATGCCTATTTCTATTGCTAACTTAATATAAGTTAGTGTAAACTTGCTGCCTAGCAATTATTGCATATTTTATATGTGCTCTGATAATAATACTTTTGGACCTGTGTGGTAGCCGGGTGGAGGGACAACATTACGTTTTCTCTGCTCAGCCACCAGAGAAAACGTGTATGAATCTGCGTTTGGCCCAGCCACTCCCTCACTCCACTTTTGTTTACAATTTTCGGCATGAATTATTCATTACTTCTCCCTTCGTTTATGATGGCATCTAAAGGTAGTTGCTAGAAATGATTAAATTCAGTGAACAAGGTACGTCGATGTTAATAATATGGCTCTGGGCCACAGTGTAGGTAGCTGGTAGGTGTAGCCCAGGCGGGCTACACCTACCGGCTACCTACACTGACTTCCTACAAGTAAATACTACAAGGTATGATATAGCACGTAATGAAAGTAGTTTGTTAGATTATGAATTGGTGGATAAAAGGTTGATGGGTAGGCTCCAGGATGTACACGTTTATAGAGGGGCAACTGATATATCGGATCATTATTTAGTTGTAGCTACAGTTAGAGTAAGAGGTAGATGGGAAAAGAGGAAAATGGCAACAACAAGCAAGAGGGAGGTGAAAGTGTATAAACTAAGGGAGGAGGAAGTTCGGGTGAAATATAAGCAACTATTGGCAGAAAGGTGGGCTGGTGCAAGTATGAGTAGTGGGGGGGTTGAAGAGGGTTGGAATAGTTTCAAAATGCAGTATTAGAATGTGGGGCAGAAGTTTGTAATTATAGGAGGGTGGGTGCAGGAGAAAAGAGGAGTAATTGGTGGAATGAAGAAGTAAAGGGTGTGATAAAAGAGAAAAAGCTAGCTTATGAGAGGTTTTTACAAAGCAGAAGTGCTATAAGAAGAGTAGAGTATATGGAGAGTATAAGAAAGGTGAAGAGAGTGCAAAAGGAGAGCAGATGATAGAGTGGGAGAGGCACTGTCAAGAAATTTTAATGAAAAATAAGATAATTTTTTTTGGAGTGAGTTGAACAAGTTAAGAAAGCCTAGTGAACGAATGGATTTGTCAGTTAAAAACAGAGTAGGGGAGTTAGTAGATGGGGAGATGGAGGTTTTGGGTAGATGGCGACAATATTTTGAGGAACTTTTAAATGTCAACGAAGAAATGGAAGCGGTAATTTCATGCACTGGCCAGGGAGATATACCATCTTTTAGGAGTGAAGAAGAACAGGATGCGAGTGTGGGGGAGGAGCGCGAGGCATTACATAGAATGAAAGGGGGTAAAGCAGCCAGAACTGACGGGATCATGACAGAAATGTTAAAAGCAGGGGAGAATATAGTGTTGGAGTGGTTGGTATTTTTATTTAATAAATGTATGAAAGAGGGGAAGGTACCTAGGGATTAGCAAAGAGCATGTATAGTCCCTTTATATAAGGGGAAAGGGGACAAAAGAGATTGCAAAAATTATAGAGGAATAAGTTTACTGAATATACTAGGAAAAGTCTGTAGTGGAAGGAAGGCGGGGTAGGGGTCGGCCTAGGAAGGGTTGGAGGGAGGGGGTAAAGGAGGTTTTGTGTGCGAGGGGCTTGGACTTCCAGCAGGCATGCGTGAGCGTGTTTGATAGGAGTGAATGGAGACAAATGGTTTTTAATACTTGACGTGCTGTTGGAGTGTGAGCAAAGTAACATTTATGAAGGGATTCAGGGAAACCGGCAGGCCGGACTTGAGTCCTGGAGATGGGAAGTACAGTGCCTGCACTCTGAAGGAGGGGTGTTAATGTTGCAGTTTAAAAACTGTAGTGTAAAGCACCCTTCTGGCAAGACAGTGATGGAGTGAATGATGGTGAAAGTTTTTCTTTTTCGGGCCACCCTGCCTTGGTGGGAATCGGCCGGTGTGATAATAAAAATAACTAGGAAAAGTGTATGGTAGGGTTAAAATTGAGAGAATTAGAGGTAAGACAGAATGTAGGATTGAGGATGAGCAAGGAGGTTTCAGAGTGGGTAGGAATTGTGTAGATCAAGTGTTTACATTGAAGCATATATGTGAACAGTATTTAGATAAAGGTAGGGAAGTTTTTATTGCATTTATGGATTTAGAAAAGGCATATGATAGAGTGGATAGGGGAGCGATGTGGCAGATGTTGCAAGTATATGGAATAGGTGGTAAGTTAATAAATGCTGTAAAGAGTTTTTATGAGGATAGTGAGGCTCAGGTTGGGGTGTGTAGAAGAGAGGGAGACTACTTCCCATTAAAAGTAGGTCTTAGACAGGGATATGTAATGTCACCATGGTTGTTTAATATATTTATAGATGGGGTTGTAAAAGAAGTAAATGCTAGGGTGTTCAGAAGAGGGGTGGGATTAAATTATAGGGAATTAAATACAAAATGGGAATTGACACAGTAGCTTTTTGCTGATGATACTGTGCTTATGGGAGATTTTGAAGAAAAATTGCAAAGGTTAGTGGATGAGTTTGGGAGTGTGTGTAAAGGTAGAAAGTTGAAAGTGAACATAGAAAAGATTAAGGTGATGAGGGTATCAAATGATTTAGATAAAGAAAAATTGGATATCAAATTGGAGAGGAGTATGGAAGAAGTGAATGTTTTCAGATACTTGGGAGTTGACGTGTTGGCGGATGGATTTATGAAGGATGAGGTTAATCATAGAATTGATGAGGGAAAAAAGGTGAGTGGTGCGTTGAGGTATATGTGGAGACAAAAAAAGCTATCTATGGAGGCAAAGAATTGAATGTATGAAAGTATAGTAGTACCAACACTCTTATATGGGTGTGAAGCTTGGGTTGTGAATGCAGCAGCGAGGAGGCGGTTGGAGGCAGTGAAGATGTCCTGTCTAAGGGCAATGTGTGGTGTAAATATTATGCAGAAAATTCGGAGTGTGGAAATTAGGAGAAGGTGTGGAGTTAATAAAAGTATTAGTCAGAGGGCTGAAAAGGAGTTGAGGTGGTTTGGTCATTTAGAGAGAATGGATCAAAGTAGAATGACATGGAGAGCGTATAAATCTGTAGGGGTAGAAAGGCAGGGTAGGGGTCGTCCTCAAAAAGGTTGGAAGGAAGGGGTAAGGGAGGTTTTGTGGGCAAGGGGCTTGGACTTCCAGCAGGCGTGCATGAGCATGTTCAATAGGAGTGAATGGAGACGAATGGTATTTGGGACCTGACGATCTGTTGGAGTGTGAGCAGGGTAATATTTAGTGAAGGGAGTGAGGAAAACCGGTTATTTTTATATAGCCAGACTTGATTCCTGGAAATGGGAAGTACAATGCCTGCACTCTAAAGAAGGGCTTCGGGATATTAGGGGTCTGGAGGGATATGTCGTGTATCTTTATACGTACAGGTACCATCCGACTTACGACCAAGCATGGTTCCGACCAACCAGTCGCAAGTCAAAATGGACCTAAGTCGAACCTTTGAAAATTGCCGACATACTGGGTAGGGCATAATGTCAAACCTTTCCTACCTAAACTACCTACATAGTACTGCAATGTAATGTACAATCATTATTTCATTCTTTTTACCATAATTTACTTCTATTGTTATATTTTAATTACTCATGTACTGTATATAATGTATACATGGTAGTGAATTGTATTGTAAATTTTACATCACATACAGGATCATATGTTACTGTTATCTTTATGTATTGTCGACACAGTGGCTTCTAAACTGTTGTGTTCTGAGAACCTCTGCAAAAACAGTGATTATGTGTTAATGAGGTGAGTATTGAATGATGATTAAAGTATTGTCTTTTTGGGGATTTTCCTTCTGTTTGGGTCACCCTGCCTCGGTGGGAGATGGCCGACTTGTTTAAAAAAAAAAAATATTTTAAGGTAAATAATGAGTGTACTGTATGTGTATTTTACCTCTCTGGGATGTTTTAAATATCATATATTAAGTATGAGACGGGGAACCAGGGCTACCTACACCTGGGCTACCTGCACCTGACTTCCTACAAATAAGTACTACTCACCTCTCTCCCTACATTAAGATTACAAATACTTTAAGGCAAGTAATGAATGTACTGTGAATGTATTTTACTTTGTGTGTTTTTAATGCCTAGCTCTATTACTAACTTAATATAATTTAGTGTAAACTTGTTGTCTGGCATTTATAAATGGAAAAATTGGCGTTCTGCCTTCTGGCGATGTCTGCTTTCTGGCTACAGCCTGGAACCTAATCTGCCGTATAAGTGGGGCACTACTGTATTGAATGTTGAACATATGCCTTAAATACCAGAGGGTAAAGAAATACAGTGGACCCTCGACCAACGATGGCATCGATTAACGATAAGTCCGACTAGCGATACATTTTAACGCAAAAATTTTGCCTCGACTAGCGCTAAAAAACCCGACCAACGCTATTCATTCCGTTCAAGACGCATCCACTTTGGCCTGAGCACGCCTCACTTGTCCCATGGGTGCCAGTGTTTACAAGCCAGCCAGCCACCGCGGTCGCTTCCAAACATACAATTGGAAATTTCATATTATCACAGCCTATGCAGTGATTGCACCTGCAAAGTAAGTCACCATGGGCCCCAAGAAAGGTTCTAGTGCCAATCCTACAGCAAAAAGGGTGAGAATTACTATGGAGATGAAGAAAGAGATCATTGCTAAGTATGAAAGTGGAGTGCATGTCTCCGAGCTGGTCAGGTTGTATAGTAAACACCAATCAACCATCGCTACTATTGTGGGCAAGAAAACGGCAATCAAGGAAGCTGTTCTTGCCAAAGGTGCAACTATGTTTTCGAAACTGAGATCGCAAGTGATAGAAGATGTTGAGAGACTCTTATTGGTGTGGATAAACAAAAAACAGATAGCAGGAGATAGCATTTCTTAAGCGATCATATGTGAAAAGGCTAGGAAGTTGCATGACGATTTAATTAAAAAAATGCCAGCAACTAGTGGTGATGTGAGTGAATTTAAGGCCAGCAAAGGTTGGTTTGAGAGATTTAAGAAGCGTACTGGCATTCATAGTGTGATAAGGCATGGTGAGGCTGCCAGTTCGGACCACAAAGCGGCTGAAAAATGTGTGTAGGAATTCAAGGAGTACATAGACAGTGAAGGACTGAAACCTGAACAAGTGTTTAATTGTGACGATACAGGCCTGTTTGGGAAGTAAATGCCAAGCAGGACGTACATTACTCAGAAGGAAAAGGCACTCCCAGGACATAAACCTATGAAAGACAGGCTTACTCTGTTGATGTGTGCCAATGCTAGTAATGATTGAAAAGTGAAGCCTTGATTGGTGTATCACTCTGAAACTCCCAGTGTGTTCAGGCAAAAGAATGTCCTCAAGGAGAATTTGTGTGTGCTGTGGAGGGCAAACAGTAAGGCATGGGTCACTGGGGACTTTTTCTATGACTGGTTACACCATGCATTTGCCCCCACTGTGAAAAATTACCTAATTGAAAAGAAATTACCTAGGTAGTAGGTTGGTAGACAGCAACTGCCCAGGGAGGTACTACCGTCCTGCCAAGTGAGTGTAAAACGAAAGCCTGTAATTGTTTTATATGATGGTAGGATTGCTGGTGTCCTTTTTTCTGTCTCATGAACATGCAAGATTTCAGGTATGTCTTGCTACTTCTACTTACACTTAGGTCACACTACACATACATGTACAAGCATATATATACATACATACCCCTCTGGGTTTTCTTCTATTTTCTTTCTAGTTCTTGTTCTTGTTTATTTCCTCTTATCTCCATGGGGAAGTGGAACAGAATTCTTCCTCCGTAAGCCATGCGGGTTGTAAGAGGCGACTAAAATGCTGGGTGCAAGGGGCTAGTAACCCCTTCTCCTGTATATATTACTAAATTTGAAAGGAGAAACTTTCGTTTTTCCTTTTGGGCCACCCCACCTCTGTGGGATACGGCCAGTGTGTTGAAAGAAGAAGAAAGAAAAGAAATTAGACCTTAAGTGCCTCCTGGTGTTAGACAATGCTCCTGGTCATCCTACAGACGTGGCAGAGAGACTTTATGGGGACATGAGCTTCATTAAGGTGAAGCTTTTGCCTCCTAATACCACTCCTCTCCTGCAGCCCATGGACCAGCAGGTTATTGCAAACTTCAAGAAACTGTACACAAAAGCTCTGTTTGAAAAGTGCTTTGTAGTGACCTCAGAAACTCAATTGACTCTAAGAGAGTTTTGGAGAGAGCACTTTAATATCCTCAACTGTGTAAACATTATAGGTAAGGCTTGGGAGGAAGTGACTAAGAGGACCTTGAATTCTGCTTGGAAAAAACTGTGGCCAGAATGTGTAGACAAAAGGGATTTTGAAGGGTTTGAGGCTAACCCTGAGAATCCTATGCCAGTTGAGGAATCCATTGTGGCATTGGGGAAGTCCTTGGGGTTGAAGGTTAGTGGGGAGGATGTGGAAGAGTTGGTGAAGGAGGACAATGAAGAACTAACCACTAATGAGCTGCTAGATCATCTTCATCAGCATGAGGCCACACCTGAGGAAACTGCTTCGAAGGAGGGGATAGAGAAATTGAAGAAGTTGCCTACTTTTAAGATTAAGGAAATCTGTGCAATGTGGCTTAAAGTGCAAACCTTTATGGATGAAAATCACCCTGACACAGCTACTGCAAGCCGGGTTGGCAACCTGTACACTGACAATGTTGTGAAACACTTTAGAAATGTCATAAAGGAACGGGAGGTACAGGCCTCTATGGACAGATATGTTGTGCGACAGAAGTCCAGTGACTCTGAAGCTGGTCCTAGTGGCATTAAAAGAACAAGGAAAGTAACCCCGGAAAAAGACTTGCTACCTCAAGTCCTAATGGAAGGGGATTCCCCTTCTAAATACTAAGATCAACACTCTCCCCTCCTCCCATCCCATCAATCATCACCAGATCTTCAATAAAGGTAAGTGTCATGTAACTGTGCATGTCTTCTTCAGTTTGTGTGTATTAAAATTAATATTTCATGTGGTAAATTTTTTTTTTTTTCAATACTTTGGGGTGTCAGGAACGGATTAATTTGATTTCCATTATTTCTTATGGGGAAAATTAACTCGACTAACGATAATTTCGATTAACGATGAGCTTTCAGGAACGGATTAATATCACTGGTCGAGGGTCCACTGTAATATTTAACACATTTCCTTAAGAAGTAACCTGGAGGCTAAAACAAAGACACTAGTAATGTAAACCCTATTAAACATTTTGCTCGGGTGTGGGCAAAACATTCAGTAAAGGCATGAACCATCTCTTACCCTTTGCTGGCAGTGTTGTTGTCATACTAAATGTCACAATTATTGTGACTCACTCTTTGATATTACTAGTGTAAGTCTCCCTTGATTTATACAAATTTACTATTGTGAGGTCCAATTTCTATCAGTAACTCATACGTACTACATTATATCCATTCACCATAAACAATTGTTACAGTTCACAAATTTATCAGATACCTATTACATAGAATTGAGTGCTGTTGCTCAATCACAACTGCCATGGTCCAGAAGAAAAAATAATACTTACCGGGTAAGATATTCTGGATGGTATTGACAAGCTACATAGTATGGATGATCATCAAGTTCCATAATCTCCATCCGCTCACCCTCCACATCATGACCCACAAATTTTAGTCCCGCAGCCTCGAAATCACTAATCATTTTGGGATTTACCTCATACCTGGATGAAAAAATAGGATGTTAAAAGATGAATATGTGTATGTGAGTGTTATTACACCTGCATAACTGTGCCTAAAAAATTCCATCATTCTCATCTACACATACTTTCAGCATGTGTAATTAATTATTATAGAGTATCATCCTCTTTCATATATACATCACTGCAGAAGCTATAGGAATGTGTAATCATAGTGCAACGCATTCATTGTACACTTGTCACTGATGCTCAATCACAATGTAAATCTATGTCCGTGGTATCAGTGTCAGTGCCCTAGAACTATGCTTAATTCATAGTGCAATTAAATTTGCTGAGAGCAGTAAATTTTGGCCTAAACAGGAGAGAATAGTTTGTTTGGCAGGTGCAAGCAAGAAAAAAAAAATCCTGCCTCACAGCGACTTATGGGAAAAGCTAAACTCTGACCTTCCATTTGGGTTAAATTAGTAAATATTTGACATTTTCAAGAGTGGCTTAAAAATGTTTTATTAGCCATTTCTCTGTGACAATAGACAGACATGAAGAGATACTAGGGCAATGATGATTTTGGTCACTTTAAGAGTGGAAGTGGTCTGAAATAGGCAGAAAGAGTAGATTTTGCTGGGTAAGGTTAGGGGGCCCCTCCATATCCCTCCCACAGTCTGTTTTATGCATTTTTACTAGGTCCGATTCAATTATTGGTATGGCCTACACCATGACGAAGGGTTCTTAGTTATGGTTTATTAGCTCAGAAATGAGGAAAACTTCTAGTGTGAATGACAGTAGATTCGAAATAAAGGACAATTACATAGAAGAGGTCTGAGGATAATGTACAAAGAATAGGTTGCTTTGGAGGCTGAAACAGTAACAGCATTTGTTTTGGATTCTGTTTCCAAATTACAGTAGGGGTTCCTCAATGTAGTATCCTGGGACCTTCGCTATTCCTAATATATATCAATGATCTTCCAAATGCTTCACAGGTACCAATTCTGTTTGCCAATTACAACTTTTATTATTGGTATGGCCTAAAATTCATTTGCACAATTAGTGGCTTTCTCAAGAGCCTTATACTGTGTCTAATTGCCATATATATCTGTATTATTATATTGTCAAACTCAATATATAGTAATTTTGAATGTGTAACTAATGTATTTGCATGGCTCTAAAATAAATGTCATGACATACTATTCAAATAACAATAATGTTCAGAGAATACAGAGGATGGCCATGGCCATGCAGTAACCTCATGTTGAAAAAGGATATTTGACACGTCCTCTCCAGCATATTATAGTCGACTTAATTATTTTTTCTAAACATCGGCAATCTCATATTGAAGCATACTCACTGTCATTCATTTAATTGCTGTTCTGCCAAAAGCATGGTGACATCACAGATCAGATGACCTGAAATGGAGCATCCTCACCCATCCTTTAGTAAAGTGCAGGCACTGTCCTTCCACCTCCATAACTAAGTCTGGCTAACTGGTTTCCTTCAATTCCTTCATAAATGCTACCTTGTTCACACTAACACCATCTCAAGTCATAAAAACCACTCAACTCCACTCAATCCAATTTAACACGCACGCACGCATGCATGCAAGCGCGCGCACACACACACACGTGCACACACGTGCACACGCGCGCGCGCACACACACGCACACACACGCACACACACCACACACACACACACACACGCACACACACACACACACACACACACACACACACACACACACACACACACACACACGTATCCACACAAGCCTGTTGGATGTTCAAGCCCTTAACACACAAAACCTCCTTGACTCCCTTCCTCCAACCTTTATTTTCTGCAACAAAACAGAATTTGTGTAATGTCAAGCTTTTTTTAATTAAAATTTAAATGTTATATTTTTTTAACACAATAGCCACCTTCCACCAAGGCAGGGCCCAATGGTAAACGATTAATAAACTTACCTGTGTCGATGTCTCTCCTCGACATAATCCACATTGCCATAGAGCTGCCGCAGCTTTGACTCGTGGGTTTTGAACAGGGTTTGTCTTTTTCCTAATCGCATGGTGCCTCCAAGCTGCCCAGGATTGTGTTCAGGCATCTCAATAATTACATGGCGAGTACCTTCCGGGATTATCTCCTGACTGTTAGCATCTGCCCATCCTAACACATTCCTGAATTATATTTTTCTCAATTAATTATTCTAAGTATATTATAACTGTGATTATTATTATTAGTGTTAATATGCAGTAATTAAATGGAAGTACTTAACCCACAGAGGTCATACAGCACATGTCAAATGGAGAGTTATCAGGTTTGATCTGAAAGAGAAAATTTATCAAATTCCTTGCATAAAATTTTAGCCATTCACCAGCATCATGGCATTCCTCATTAAGGAACTGAAACCTAATAAAATGACATTACTCATTTTTATTAAATGACTATGTAGTATACAAGATTTTTTTTTTTTCAGCAATCTGGCCTTATCCCACAGAGGCAGAGTGACCTAAAACAAAAAATAAAAGTTTTCCTTTTTAAATTAAGTGACTTATACAGGAGATGGGGTTACTAGCCTTAGCTCCCGGCATTTTAGTAGCCTCTTACATGGCTTACGGAGGAAGAATTCTGTTCCACTTCCCCATGGAAATAAATATATTAAGTAAAAATTATCTCTCAATCTTCATTTATTTGCTTCCTCTCACAACTTCCCATTCTCAAACAAGCAACTGAAAGCTCCTTTGACTGTTAGAAGATTCTGAAATTTTTAAAATCCTGCAATACAAGTGTACTACTTTGTTCAGTCCTTCAATGTAGAAGCCTGATGCACAGATACAATTTTTCAGCAATAAAGACACCCAAGTGCTGCACTTAACATATTCATCAAGGAGGAGGAATGAAATCTCAAGACGAAGTGAAGAAATAGGAGAATGAAGCTGGTTAAACAAGAAGACAGGCAAGTGGAAAAACATCAAAGGATGATATTAAGGCAAATGACGAAGGGTTATACCGTTTTAATGGTTTTGCGATATGTCTTGTCTTTGATGTACCTCTAAAGCATTTCAAGATTTTCCTACTCCTACAGCCCTGCCCTAGGCTAGGTTTGTTAAGTGCTTTCCTGATCAACTAGGTTATTACTACTGCAGGCTTGCCAGCCCTCATATCCATCACAGCCTGGCTAATCTGGCACTTAGCAGAGGTACATTTAAAAAGATTAGAGATATTGGCTGATGAAGAATGAGTAATTCCAGAGAGGCTAGGCAGTAGTGTAAACGTCTGAGGCAGGGATAGGAGGGTGTGCGAGAGGTAATGACAGGTCAAGCTCTAAACATCTAGCAGATGTTAAGCGTTTGATTTAGTATACGTACTAGTTTGCTAGATCTTCAAGATTTGATATGCTGTTAGTGTGATTATGGTAGTCTCCCAGAAAAGGCTTTAAGGAACCCTAATTAACCCTTTCAGGGTTTCCAACGTACAGTGGACCCCAAGTTTCGTGATTAATCCGTTCCAGAGAGTCTGCCGACTGGCGAAATTCACGATTGGCGAATCTATTTTCCCCATAAGAAATAATGGAAACCCAATTAATCTGTTTCAGACAGCCAAAAGTATTAAAAAATATTTTTTTTTAAGATTAAATACAGATTTACATACAGAAAACAATGACAAATAAATATAAATCACACTTAACCTTTATCGATTCTTGTTGGTGTAGGAGGTAGGTAGGAGGCAAGAGGAAGGCAAGTTTATTATGCTTCAATATGATGCTAATATTTCTACGGCTTATTTATCTATCACAATTCATCTAATATGACATTATAAACAATATAACATAGAAATATGATATATACTCTAGAATGAATAAAATGTCATAATGTATGAGAGGAGTAAATGGTGTAAATGTTGTTGTTGGGTTTAAGGGCCGCCACTGAGAGAAGCCGTGTTGGTGGCAGTGGAGGCTTTGGCCACCACCACCATCACACTTAACCCGTAAACGGTCCAAACGTATATATATGTTTTTTCAACATGTGAAAGTATGTAAAAAAAGTAGATCTACTTTTTTTTTAATACATTTGAAAATATGTAAAAAAACATAGATCTACTTTTGTAGCACTACACATGTGAATGTAGATCTGCTTGGACCGTTTACGGGTTAAACAATGTACAGTGGACCCCCGCATAGCGTACGCATCGCATACCATACAATCCGCATACCGCTCGCTTTTTTCACAAAAATTTTGCCTCGCATACCTCCCAAACACCCGCTCACTGCTCTTCGTCCGAGACGCGTCCAATGTGCGCCCTCAGCCAGCCTCACATGTTCCACCGGTGGCATTGTTTACCAGCCAGCCTCCGCGGTAACATCCAAGCATACAATCGGAATATTTCGTATTATTACAGTGTTTTCGGTGCTTTATCTGGAAAATAAGTGACCATGGACCCCAAGAAAGCTTCTAGTGCCAACCCTACATCAATAAGGGTGAGAATTACTATAGAGATGAAGAAAGAGATCATTGATAAGTATGAAAGTGGAGAGCGTGTCGCCGACCTGGCCAGGTTGTACAAGAAACCCAAATCAACCATCGCTACTATTGTGGGCAACAGAAAGGCAATCAAGGAAGCTGTTCTTGCCAAAGGTTTAAGTGTGTTTTCGAAACAGAGATCGCAAGTGATGGAAGATGTTGAGAGACTCTTATTGGTGTGGATAAATGAAAAACAGGTAGCAGGAGATAGTGTCTCTCAAGCGATCATAAGCAAAAAGGCTAGGAAGTTGCATGAGGATTTAATTAAAAAAATGCCTGCAACTAGTGATGATGTGAGTGAATTTAAGGCCAGCAAAGGTTGGTTTGAGAGATTTAAGAAGCGTAGTGGCATACATAGTGTGATAAGGCATGGTGAGGCTGCCAGTTTGAACCACAAAGCAGCTGAAAAATATGTGCAGGAATTCAAGAAGTACATAGACAGTGAAGGACTGAAACCTGAACAAGTGTTTAATTGTGATGAAACAGGCCTGTTTTGGAAGAAAATGCCAAGCAGGACCTACATTACTCAGGAGGAAAAGGCACTCCCAGGACATAAGCCTATGAAAGACAGGCTTACTCTGTTGATGTGTTCCAATGCTAGTGGTGATTGCAAAGTGAAGCCTTTATTAGTGTATCACTCTGAAACTCCCAGACCGTTCAGGCAAAAGAATGTCCTCAAGGAGAATTTGTGTGTGCTGTGGAGGGCAAACAGTAAGGCATGGGTCACTAGGGACTTTTTCTATGACTGGTTACACCATGCATTTGCCCCCAATGTGAAAGATTACCTAACTGAAAAGAAATTAGACCTTAAGTGCCTCCTGGTGTTAGACAATGCCCCTGGTCATCCTACAGACGTGGCAGAGCGACTTTATGGGGACATGAGCTTCATTAAGGTGAAGTTTTTGCCTCCTAATACCAGCCCATGGACCAGCAGGTTATTGCAAACTTCAAAAAACTGTACACAAAAGCTCTGTTTGAAAGGTGCTTTGTAGTGACCTCAGAAACTCAACTGACTCTAAGAGATTTTTGGAGAGAGCACTTTAATATCCTCAATTGTGTAAACCTTATAGGTAAGGCTTGGGAGGGAGTGACTAAGAAGACCTTGAACTCTGCTTGGAAGAAACTGTGGCCAGAATGTGTAGACAAAAGGGATTTTGAAGGGTTTGAGGCTAACCCTGAGAGGATTATGCCAGTTGAGGAATCCATTGTGGCATTGGGAAAGTCCTTGGGGTTGGAGGTTAGTGGGGATGATGTGGAAGAGTTGGTGGAGGAGGACAATGAAGAACTAACCACTGATGAGCTGATAGATCAACTTCAACAGCAAAAGGCCAGACCTGAGGAAACTGGTTCAGAGGAGGGGAGAGAGAAATTGAAGAAATTGCCTACTACAAAGATTAAGGAAATCTGTGCAAAGTGGCTTGAAGTGCAAACCCTCATGGATGAAAATCACCCTCACACAGCTATTGCAAGCCGTGCTGGTGATTATTACACTGACAATGTTGTGAAACACTTTAGGGAAGTCATAAAGGAACGAGAGGTACAGGCCACTATGGACAGATATGTTGTGCGAAAGAAGTCCAGTGACTCTGAAGCTGGTCTTAGTGGCATTAAAAGAAGAAGGGAAGTAACCCCAGAAAAGGATTTGACACCTCAAGTCTTAATGGAAGGGGATTCCCCTTCTAAACACTAACACTCTCTCTCCCCTCCTCCCATCCCATCAATCATCACCAGATCTTCAATAAAGGTAAGTGTCATGTAATTGTGCATGCCTTTTTCAGTTTGTGTGTATTAAAATTAACATTTCATGTGGTAAAAAAAAAAAATTTTCATACTTTTGGGTGTCTTGCACGGATTAATTTGATTTCCATTATTTCTTATGGGGAAAATTCATTCGCATACAGAACATTTCGCATAACAACCACGGATTAAAGTTGCTATGTGGGGGTCCACTGTATGTAATTTATAAATAAGAAATATTTACATTTTAATTTATAAATAAGAAATATTTACATTTTAATTTATAAATAAGAAATATTTACATTTTAATTTATAAATAAGTAAGTTTATTCAGGTATACACAAATACACTTACATACACAGATTATCATACATAGCAGCATGTGTGTAAAGTACCCAGGATAACCCAAAAAATTCAAGAGTGACATGTTTCCATCGGTGTCCTTTTATATTTACACTTACATTTACTTTAATACTTACACTTTTATATTTACACTTACCTTGGAGGAGATGTTAGTTTAATTAGTTAGTTTGATGAAGGAGATGTTGGCAGAGGTTTAGGGTGGTGGAAGGTAGCAGGGTGGTGTATGTTCAGCAGTCCTATACACATCCAACAACATTGGAGAGTTACTCTCATGTTGTTTTTCCATCACTTACTCACTTAACTTACTTGCTACACTGTTAATTCTATACTTTATCGCTGGCTGGATCTATGGCCTTTATCGATACCAGCTGCTTTAGTATCATACATACTGTAGAATCACTGAATCACTGCAGAAGGCACATTCTCCCCTCTCTCTTCCTCCTCTACTTTAGTACTTTACTATGAGTTTTTTCTTGAATTCTATCATGTTTCTCACCTTCTTTACCAAAGGGCTGGTACTAGGAGCTTTCTTTTGGTCCATGGTGCCTTATTTAGCAGTTGCAAGCACAAAAAACAATGAATTGTTATGAAATGTGTTGTATGAACCCGTGGGATGATGGTCACATGCTGGTAAACAATGGCACACTGAGTGTGAATAGTGCGGGAGACTGGCTTTGTGTGCGCACTGATGGGCAGACGCGTACCAGAAGGTCGCCGAATCACGAGTCCAATCACAAACCACGAAGCCAAATTTTGCCGAAAAAACTTGCCGAAAGTCGAATTTCATGAAAGTCGTGGCTGCCGAATGGCGGGGGTCCACTGTACTAGTACGGCTTCCACACCAGGGTTATTGACGTACTAGTACACCTAAATTCTAGCACCTTCAAATCTAGCAAGAGAAAGCTGGTAGGCCTACGTATGAAAGAATAGTATAAAAAAAATCCTGCAGCACGCAGTGCGTGATGAGAAAAAAAAACTTCGACGGGGTTTTTGGCTTAAAACAGCGACTTTGCACTGTATTTTCGTATGGTATTTATGGTTGTATTCTAGTTTTCCTGGTCTCATTTTATAGAATGGAAGACATATTACAGAAATTGAGATGATTTTGATTGGTTTCACAATTAAAAGTACCTTGAAATTGAGCTCAAAGTAGCAGAAATGTTCAATTTTTGCCTAAGTTCAAAAGTAAACAAACCATGCCACGCGTCCAATACACGTCAACTGGTGAGTCTAATATTCTTTCACAAGTGCACTGATATTATTTATACCATATCTACACTAATGCAATAGTCTGCATAACAGTAAATCTATTTTTTGGGAGAATAAAAATTCAAAGCGGAAAGCAAAAGAAATGTAAGAGGGGCCTGGGGACGTGACTAATGAACAGAGGAAATGTTATTTTACTGCCAGCAATGTCTGTGTTCTTTATTCTGGAACCTATTTGGAAATTGGCATTCTTTTAAAATTTGTGTGAAATTGGCAAAATTGCTAATTTCTGTCCACCTTATTGGATAGTTGAAATCGTAAATGGGTGGTTTCTTTTAATCATTTGATAGAGAAAATGGAGTTCTAGCGAAATAGCTATGATTTTTGTTGACTAGTTACATTGCAACTGGCCGAAAATAGGGCTCAAAGTGGGCAAAATCGCCAATGCGTAAACACCATCGAGACTGCTAACTTCACAAGAGCATAATTCCGTAAGTTTTCCATCAAATTTCATATTTTTGGTGTCATTATGATCGGGAAAAGATTCTCTATCTTCTCATAAGAAAACTTTTTTTTTTTTTTTTTTTTATTTGGCCAACCCTGAGAACAAGTCTCTGAGAGGGCCTGTCGACCCTGAAAGGGTCGTGCGAGTATAAGTCAAGTGCTTGGAAGCACTTGACTTATACTTGCTGGAAAATCCTAGAAGGAATGGTCCCAAATCTGCACAAAGAAATCACTCCCTACAAAAGCAAAAGACTAGGCAGGTGGTGCAAAATATCCCCAATGAAAAGTAGGGGCATCATTGGTACACTAAGAGAAAACACAATAAGTGTTCGGGGCCCAAGACTGTTCAACAGCCTCCCATCAGCCATAAGGGGAATTACCACTAGACCCCTGACTGCCTTCAAGATGGAGCTGAACAGATGCTTAAAGTCGGCTACAGATCAGCCAGGCTGTGGTTCGTATGTTGGACTACATGTGGCCAGCAGTAACAGCCTGGTTGATCAGACTCTGATCCACTGAGAGGCCTGGTCGTGGACAGGGCCGTGGGGGCGTTGATCCCTGGAATACCCTCTAGGTAGACTCCAGGATACAACAGGACCACAATTTACAGTGTTAATGCGTTATCAACAATTTATCTTGAATCAATTGTTCAATATAGGTGGGTCCTGCTTTATAGCACTTCGCTTTACAGCATTCCTCTAATGCAATGGTTTTCAATTATACCCTTTCATCATTTATACAGGACTTCTTACAATAAATATATTCACCACTCTGAATAAGTTAAGGATGAAAATATTTTAAGGTAAGTTATGTGTGTACTGTAGATGCATTATTTAGGCCTAGCAATTTTGTTTACTCAATAAATGACAGTGTAAACATGTTATCAAGCTTTTATATACAGCTTCTCCTCACTTACCGACAGAGTTCCGTTCCAAAGACCACGTCGGTTAACGAATTTGTCACTAATCGAGGAATCACTCCTTGCTGATACTTCAAAAATGTCGCCATCCGAAATCAAGAAAATCACACTTTTTTCTATAGTTACCTTTCAGGCACATAACATTTTCTGTAATGGTTGAAGTCACTTTTTTTTTTATCCCTCCCCGCTCTCCACAGCCGCCCACCCATCAATACCTCTCCTTATAATATCAGTTTTATTAATTTCGGCATCTTCATCGTGCTTCTATGTTATTTATGTTATACCTATTATTCTGTAATAAATATGAAAAGTAGATAACCTGTATTAATAGTAATAGTATAATTATATAATATTTTAGTGAAGTAAGCCCATGCCTTCCCCTCTCTCATATAGCTCCACTCAAGCTCCAGTACCTCTCCATATAAAGTCAGTTTTAATTAACTGGGGCGTCTTTATCATGCTTTTACCTTATTTATGTTTTACCTAGTATAAATATGAGATAAATCTTTGAAGAGTTTTGAGGGTTTATCTACTCTGAGCCCGGCCATGGGCCAGGCAAGACTGGTGCTTGCCTGGTCAACCAGGCTGTTGCTACTGGGGGCTCAATGCCCCACATATCCATCACAGCCTGGTTGATCTGGCACCTGGTGAATGTCAGCATAGTTGCTGAATCCCCTTACATGTGTTGCATAGATTAGCTGAGCATTACAGTATCATCCATGTGTTTACATAGAAGATCCCTTAGGCCTGTGACTGTATGACGTCACGGGACACAGCTTGAGTGTGAGGCGAGCTACCTCGGCCTCAGTTGGCGTATAACATCCAGCTAGGCAGTGACACGGCAGGCTGGGCTCCATCTCCCATTATCACAGTCTGACAATATATATTGTTACCATCCAACTAGTGTGTCTACCTTCAACCCTCAAATCTCCTTTAAGAACCCCTACGACAGTGAAGATACTTGTTCAGTTTCCTCTTGAAGGCTTCTACACTTATTCCAGCCATGTTTCTGATATCTTCTGGTAAGATGTTGAGTAGTCTGGGACTCCAGATGTTGATACAGTGTTCCCTTATTGTCCCCACTGCACCCCTGCTCCTCACTGGGTTTATTTTACACTTCCTCCCATATCTCTCACTCCAGTATGTTGTTATGGCAGTGTGCCAATTTGGGACCAGGCCCTTGAGTACTTTCCAGGTATATATTATCACATCTCTCTCTCTCTCCAATGAGTACATGTTCAAGACTTGAAGGCATTCCCAATAGTTTAGGTGCTTTACTGGCTCAATGTAAGCCATAAACGATCTCTGTATTTGTTCCAGCTCCGATATTTCTCCTGCTTTGAACGGGGCCGTCAGCGCTGAGTAATATTCTAATTGAGGGAGCACTAGTGATTTGTAGAGTGACACCATCAGCATTATTTCCCTTGTTTTGAAAGTTTTCAATACCCACCCTATCATCTTCCTGGCTGTCGTGATCTTTGTCTTGTTATGGTCTTTAAAAGAAAGGTCAGCTGGCATAATTATTTCCAGGTCTTTTATGTGTACTTTACATTCTATCTGGCAACCCTCTTGAGTTTTGTATATAGTATTCCTTTTGAGTTCTTCATTTCTTACATACCTAAGCAGCTGAAACTCATCACCAATGAATGTCATGCTGTTCTCCACTGCCCACTGGAAAACCCTGCTTATGTCTTCCTGTAAATTTTCAGTGTCCTCTACAGTACTGACTTTCATGCTTATTATAGCATCATCTGCAAATGATGATACAAAAGAGTGCCAGGTGTTTTTATCTACGTCTGCTATGAGGATGAGAAACAGCAGAGGTGCCAGAACAGTGCCTTGGGGCACTGAGCTTTTGACCTCACTAATGCTGGATCTTGCCCTGCTCACTACTACTTTGTGTTCTGTGTATTAGAACCTGAAAATCCAGCTGCCTACCTTCCCCGTAATGCCCATGGCCTTCATTTTGTGTGCTATCACTCCAATGTTGCATTTGTCAAACACTTTTGTAAAATCTGTGTAAATCACATCTGTGTTTTGGTCGTCTTCCAATGCCTCCGTAATTCTGTCATAATGGTTCAGCAGCTGTGACAGGCATGATCTTCCTGCTCTAAAACCATGCTGGTTTGCATTATGCTGGTTGTGCTGGTCCATGAAATTTGTAATCTGCCATCTCATCACTCTTTTGAATATTTTTATGATGTGAGAAATTAGGGCTACTGGTCTGCGATTTTTAGCTAGTGCTCTACTACCTCCCTTATGCAAAGGGGCTATGTCTGCACTCTAAGGCCTCCGGTATTTCACCTAGATATAAGCTCTTTCTCCAAAGACTGCTGAGTGCTCGTGCTAATAGTGCTTTAAATAGAGCATTCTATGAATCTGGTCCAGGTGCTGAGTGAGTGGGCATGTTTTCCATTTCTTTTTCCAAATCTATGGGATTTGTACTAATGTCAGTTAGCTGATCTGTGTGGCCTTCTTCTGGAGTGAAAAATATTTTTGCATTTTCTACCTTGCTGTCATTTAGTGGGTTGTTGAACACCGATTCACATTGTTCTTTCGGGATTTCACTCATTTCCTGTTCATCATCAGTATACGAGTCTCCTCTCAGTAGTGGTCCAATTCTACAGGTAGTTCTGGAATAAATATGACAGGTAGATAACCTTCAATGATAGTAATAATATAATTATACAATATTTTATAACTCCGAGAGATACACCCCTCCACAGGTCATGGGCCATCATGAGTTACCGAGACACTGGTTGCTTCTCTCTCTCTATCTCTATATTTCTATATCCATCTCTCTCTATATATATATATATATCTAACTCTATATATCTCTATATATTTATGTATCTCTATCTCTATCTATATATCTCTATATACCTCTATATTTATCTCTCTATCTCTATCTCTCTCAATCTATCTATATCTCTCATCTATCTCTTTCTATCTCTCTATCTATCTTTATCTATCTCTATGTATCTCTATCTTTCTACCTCTCTATCTCTATACCTCTATATCAATTTCTATATCTATCTCTACATCTCTCATCTATTTCTATCTATCTCTATCTTTCTACCTCTATCTCTCTCTCTCTGCTACAGCTACCTCCACCCACTCTGTAACAATGCCAAATGGTGAATTAACCCTTTCAGGGTCCAGAGGCCAAAAATCGAAGTGCGCACCAGGGTCCAAGAATTTCCCCCCAAAAAATTTTTATTTTTTCTTGTGAAATGGTAGAGAATCTTTTTTTCTGAAGGTAATAAAACAAAAAGTACGAAATTTGATGGAAAATTGACGAAATTATGCTCTCGCGAATTTTGATGTGTCAACGATATTTATGAATCGGCGATTTTGCCGACTTCAACTCCCATTTTAGGCCAATTACATTATTCCAGCCGACCAAATTATTAGTTATTTCACTAGTATTACTTCTCTTCTATCGATTGAGCACAAGAAATCGCCAAGTCAACTGTTTTAACTACAAAATAAAGTGATCGGAAATTGGTAATTTGGCCAATTTAACACAAAGTTCAAAATATTCCAATTTCAAAATAGGGTCCAGAATAAACAACGTAGGTATTCCTGGCACTAAACTAACATTTCCTCTGTTCATTAGTTACGTTTTGAGGCTTTACAAATGAATTCCACTTTGATTTTTTATTCACGTAATGAATTTTTATTCAAACCAAAAAATAGAAGATTTACTGTTATGCAATACTGTAATAATTGTATAAATATCATCACCACATTTGTGAATGTATATTAGACCCACCAGTTGGCGTGTATTAGACATGTGAGGTCGTTTGTTTACTCTTGAATATCAGTAAAAATTTAACATTTCTGCTACTTTGAGCTCAGTTTCAAGCCATTTTCAGTACTAAAACCAATCAAAATCATCTTTATTTCTGTAATATGTCTTCCATTCTATCAAATGAGACCAAGAAATCGCAAATACAACTATAACAAACACACGAAAAAACACTGCAAAGTCGCTGTTTTAATCGAAAATCATGGTCTCAGTTTTTTTCTCTCATTATACACTGTGTGCTGCAGGATTTGTTTTATGTGGTGCACACATACCACATAGATGTATTCTCTCATATCTAGGCCCAAATTTACCACTCACAGCTTATCAGAGTGAGCCGAGCTCATGGCGTAGATCTACGGTTTGGACCCTGAAAGGGTTAAATATGTACATTAGAAAGAAAAAATATATAAAAAAAGAAACTCCAACTTGATAACTTTGTTTTAACTTGCATAATTCTTACATATTACAGAAAACAATAAAAAAGTAAAATACACCATAAAATATTTGTAGTCTTAATGAAGCACGAGACGTGAGTATTTATTGTAGAAAGAGGAAGAACGGAATGAAAGAAGTACAAAAGAAGTTCACAGTAAAGGGGTTAGCTGGTGTGTTCATCCGTGTTTGTGTGTTCTCTGTCTCTCATAGCAGCTTAATTAACCCTTTGAGGGTTTTCGTCGTACTAGTACGTCTTACGCGTAGGGGTTTTTGACGTACTAGTACGCATAAATTCTAGCGGCCTCAAATCTCGCGCGAAAATGCTGGTAGGCCTAGGTGTGAGAGAATGGGTCTGCGTGGTCAGTGTGTGCGGTAGAAAAAAAAATCTGGGACCCAGTGGTGCATTGTGGGAATGCCCTCTTAGTAAACAATGTCCACCATGCCTCGCGGTAAGAAGCTCCTCACTCCTCGGCGAATTGGGACACTTTTGTTCCCCAGTGACAGTTCTAATAGTGATGGAAGTGCCAGTGAAGATGAGTTTCGTGGTTTTAGTGAGGTTTTGACCGAAACTAATGACCATAATATCGGTAATAGTGAAGAAAACCCAGACGACCCTCAGCCTTCCACCTCTGGTGCTGGGCCCTCGTGTTCACGTTCAGTTGTTCCAGAACCCAAGAGGAAACTTCTATTTTCCCAAATCCCAGACTCAGATGAGAGCATGGGTGATGATAGTGATAGTGAATATGAACTACAAGCTCTTCAAACTAGTTCCAGTAGTGATAGTGAAGTGCAATATTCCCCAGTGAAGCGTCAGTATATACGACGATATATGCGCTCTGGAAGTGTGCCATATGTTATACCAAGGGGAAGGAGTGTATCTCGGAGTACATCCCGTGGCTGTACAACAGGAACAGACAGTGAAAATGACGAAGATACTGTTGCAATTGGGATGGAAAATGTGCGTGGTGGTAGTGGTGCCGGCGGTGAGGCACCAGCAGTGGGCCATGCTGCCACCCACGCTGCCAGCCCGCCGCGCCTCAGCTGATCTAGAACAAAAGGCCACCACCCCCCACTCCCCCACCCACCACCCTCCAAACCAAAAACCCCACCCCCACAACCCCCAAAACCACAACCCCCTGTAGGGGTCCGTCCCACAGCAGACCGCACCGGGGTTGGAGGAAGCTGTAAATTTTGTTCAAATCCCCACCATTTTGATGGCACCCAAAAAGTGGAATACGGCCCATTTGTGATTTGGGAACAACCCATAAACTGGAATGTTTCGATTTTTTTTTGGAACCCTGATAAAAAAGTATTGTCGGGAAAAAGCAACACAACACGAGTACACCATGGCAAACAATTTCTTTCACCAAAATCAGTCTCCCAATAAAAGGAGGCAATGGGGGCTGAGATGTATTTTTTTTTGCCACAATAATGCTTAGCCACATGTGTATAAGACAAAGTGAAACATACTGGTCAAAAAACCCCCTGATTGCAACACCAGTTTCAGTGATATAATGCCAGTGAATGATTTGTGCTAATGTTTTTGCTTCATTCTCGATAAAACCGGGCCTGACAGAAGAGGTTAATAAGATTGGGAATGTTTTTGTGTATTAAAACAGAAATTCGTACTCATTTTACCCCTTCAGGAAGTTTGTAATTGAGAGTTTTTATTTGTTCAAAGGAAACTCTCTTTCAAGCGAAACATACCAAAAAGAGGAAACGCTTTGGTATAAAGTTGTTTGTGCTTTGTGTTGTTCAGGGGTCTGGTTTTGGAATTTTTGTTCACTGGAAGTTATACATTGCAAAATACCAGGAAGTTATTGGGCACTCAGGTATGTGGTTCAACAATGATGAACCAACTTGGAAGGGCTTTTTTATATACAAAAGGGTACACAAGCCCTCACTCAGTATTTTTTGCGGTGAACGAAGATGTTTTGGGCACGTGCGTGCAAATCGAAAACATAGCCCAGGTTTGTGTGGCACTGCGAGTGGGTGCAGGCGTTGCTGCCAATGACATCAGGGCTTTTCGGGGGCATACAAATGAGATTCACACTGTTGTCACAATTCACCCTAATGAAATGGCAGACAGTGGCAGGCAGCATAGAGGAGAAAAAAACCCATTCAAAAACCTGCAGCTGTGATTGATTCCCCCTTCAACATGCGTTCAGGGAAAATGTGACAGCGTTTGGGGTTTGCTGTTTTGTTTTCGAAAGAGTTATAAGTGGTACTCAAATTTTTTTTTCCCATCTTCTGGACATTTCCATGCTCAATGCTTATAATATGTAAAAAGATGAGCCCAGAAAAAACCACAGTACGGCGAATTTGTTGCTGTCATCAACAAATAATTAAAGTCCCAAGGAAAATGCCTGCAATTTGACCGCCCCCCAAATTATCAACTACCTGCTCGTTAAAGCATGGTGACATTTCCCTTTAAAAAACTGCCTGCTATGTTTTGAAGAAAAAGGCTCAAAAAGGGGTTTTGCTGTTCACATACAAAAAAACGCCCCAACAACGCAGGACACTCTTTTTAGTGTGAGATGAAAAAACTCCATGGCAGACACCTTTTTTCAAAGAGTTCCAAGGCTGCAGAACTTCTAGAAACATGCCCCTGTACTGATATGTGTATAAAAATATAAAAAAATAGTAAAAAAATTTTTCTATTGTTTGTTTGTGTAAATATTTTCTGTAAACAAAATAAGACAACGTGTTTACCCCTTTTGTGTAGTATTGAAAAAGAAATAACTTAAAAAATACTGATCTGTTGGCTGGGGGCCAAAAAGTTATCAGAAAAAAAAAAAATAAAAAAAAATTGAAAATAGACAAAAAAAAGAAAATAAAAAATTGGGGGTGAGGGCAGTCGGCGAGTTCCCATTTTTTTTCAATTTTGGCAAATTCACACCCCTATCTCGGTAAGTATTGCGTTAAAATTTTTTTTGTTTACCCTATAATTTTTTAAAAAAAAATACTTTTTTTTTCCTAAGAAAAAATTTTTTTTTTTTTTTTTTAAAATTTTGGCCGCCCCTGAGAACGAGTTTCGGGAGGGCCCTGTCGCCCCCAAAAGGGGGTTTAAGAAAGGAAAAAAATCTTGAAAAAGGGTATGTCAAGGGAAAATTTAAAATTAATTAATTAACCTTTCAGGGCCCGTTGTAGATCTACGGTTTTTCGGTGAGGCCCAAAACCCGTAGTTTACGCCAAAATTCTAGCGTTTCCCAAATTTAGCGCGAAAGCACTCATGGGCCTACATGTGAGGAATGGGCTGCCCCCTGGGTGTGCGCCAAAAACAAAAAACGGGCGCCTGCTAGCATTGTGGGAATCCCGGCCAGTCACCCTTTTTCCCCACCCTCGTCGCAAGTCAGCTCTCATCCCCAAAAATTGGGACTCTCCTCTTCCTGTCTGTAGTTTTACTGGAAGGAAAAATAAAGCGAATTCTCGGCTTTGAAAGTTAGTGCCCGAAAAAATGACCGGGATATCGATAATAGTGCAGGAAAACCCCCGACATCCTCGACTTTCCCTCTGGGGGGGGCATCGGACTCCGGTCGGGTGTTCCAAAACTGAGAAAATATTTTTCGCGTGGCCAGGCCTCTGACTTCAGTAATGACGATGATTTGACGTGGATTGTGATTTTATTGCGCTCGACGACATTGAGTAGTGATGTGGGAATCATTTTCACCAGTGAAGGTCGGTAGTTCGCCGCCGCATGCCTCGGGTAGTGTCCCCCTATGCTGTGCCCGGGGGATGGAGTACATCCCGGAGTACATCCGGGAGACACCCCGGGCCCCTACACCCTTTTTTAGGTGTGATTAGTGGGGATGATGTGGTACACTTGGCTGGAGGGGGCCACAGGCATCAGTGGAGGTGTTAGTGGGCGGTGGTTTTAGGGGCACCCCCATGCATGACTCACCGTGCCACGCGAGGCCCCACGCTGTGACTCGTCAGTTCAAGGAAAAAAGCGGAGGTCAGCCCCCACCCCGCCAAAACCACAACCAACCGTAAAACCAGCCTAGATGCCAGTACCACCACAAAACCGTATGTGGGTTTGGCAGCAAAACCCCAAATTTTTGTTCCCAAGCCTCACCATTTGAGACTTCAAAGTGGAAATTCTCCCTCCCTGTCCCGGAACACGGAATGAACTGGAATTCTTTGAATTATTCTTTGCCCAGCCATTGATGGAAATTTTGTCGGGGAAAGTAAATGTATTTTCTACCCCATGGAAAATACGATCTTATCACCACAGTCAAGACTACACAGGGGAAAGAGACGACTTTTGCAGAAATGTATTTGCTTTTTGCAAAAATAATGCTTAGCCCAGCTATAAGCATATAAAAAGCATTGGTCCACAGATCGGCTAATTGTACCCCACCCTTTCAGTGAAAAAATCCATGAACAGGTTTATCTTACTGTTACGTTTTGCATTTTCTTGAAAAAACCGGGCCCTGACAAAGTGACAGGTTATAAAAGATTGAAATGTTTTCATGTATCTAACAAAATTTCGGGATATACTTTTATCCATTCAAGAATCTTGTAATTGCGAGTCTTTGATTTTGTTCAAGGTAAGGGACTGTCATTAAACAGTTATATCGAGCAAGAAAAAACCGCTTTGGTTTAAAAAATTTGTTTGTATTTCTTGATTGTGACAGGGCCGGGGTGTGGATATTGTTGTAACAGGGGTAAAAAAATTTGAAAATCCCAAAATGTTTTTGGGTATCTAGGTGGTAGTGAAAAACATGATGGACCTTTCTTGGTAAGGGCCTTTCATTATATACCGATAACTGGTACCAAGCCCATTATCAGTGATTTCTGCGATTTGAAAAAGACGTGTTTTGGGCACAGTGCGTTCTAAGGGAAACTTCCCCAGGCTCAACGCAGGTGTTGTGGTGATGACGTGCAGGTTTTACTCCCAAATGCTCGGGGCTTCGGTGGCTGACAAACGGATGTCACATTGTTGACAACCATTCACCGTATGAAAGCAGACAGGGGCAAAGTGATCGAGTGATTAATGAACTATTCGAAAACCAGGTCAGGATTGATTAAACAAAAAATGCGCTTTGGGTTACAAGTGTGAATGCAGATTGGTTTTTTTGGGCTGTGTTGTAAGGTTTTAAGTGGTCAGAAAATTTTTTCCCTCTCATGGACATTTCAATGTGAATGCAATAATTTTTACCAAATAAAGACGGTACAGCCACCCTATGGGAATTTTTTTGTCTGTTGTCAGACAACTATAATGAAGTACCAGGGAAAAACCGCAATACAACATGGTCCTCGAATCATCCAAAACCCCCAAGCGTTTTAGGAGAGAAGGTGATCATTTCAAATACAGCTTCCTTTAAATCAAAGAAATTTGCTCGAAGGATACATTGTCTGTGCACAAACAAAAAAACGGCAACAAAAACGCAAAAAAACTCGGTTTATGTGTGAGGAATGTAAGGTGCCTCTGTGATGGTGCCTTGTTTCAAGGAGTTCCACAAATCCCGCGTTCTAAAACCATGTCCAGTGGATTGTAAATAGTAAATATATGATAAACATTAGTATTATACAATTTTGTGATTTTATTTTTAATAAAAAAAGTGGTAAACAATAATATGATAAATAACTTTGTGCGGTTATTGTGTTTAATTCAGTGAGTTTTTATATACAAATTTTAAAACCTCATCTGAGTTTTCTTTGATTTTTTTAAAAGTTTTTTGGTCTTATTCTTTTTTTTTTATACCAGGGGAAGTGGTTAAATCTTTCCCCCGTAAGCCATGGTGTTGTAAAATCAAACTAAAAGCGGGAACCCTTTTTGGGTAGTAACCCTTTTCCCCGTAAAGATTATAAAAAAAATAAGAAGAAAAAATGTCAAAGTGGGAAGTCTGAAGTGCGTGGGTGTTGTGCAAATGATAAGAAAAGATGATTTTGGGTGTTAGAATGAGAAGAAACTGGATGCCTGGGTTAAAATGAAACAAAGCTGAAAAGGGGGGGGAGTTTCAATGGGAGGAATAAATGGGATTAGGTCAGGGGGTTTAATAGAGTTAAGGCTAAAAAAGGAGTAGCAATAAAGTTGAAGGATAAGCTATGGCAGGAAAAAAAGGGGGCTACAAAAGTAAAATTCAGGGTTATGTGGAGTAAAAAAGATTGGATGTGAAAAAATGGTTAAGTAAGCGTGATGCACTGGAGAAGAGGAAATTAGAGGGGGAGAGAGATTTTTGGGGAAAAGTTGATGAATGCGTGGGGGTTTTGAATCAATGTGAGAGAAAAGGTGGGGTTTGGGGGTTTCAATGCTAAAAATGGGTAAAAAAAAGTTATGGAGGGGGTATAGGTAAAATTTTGGGGGGCCAGGGGGAAAAGTAATGGGGACCTTTAATTTAGCGTGGTAGAAAAAATTTTGGGAATTAAATAAAACAATTTTTTTGAAAAAAAGGATAAATAAAATATACAAGGGTTTAGTAGCAGTAATGAAAATAGTTTTTTAGATTATGTATTGGGGGATAAAAGGTTGATGGGGAGGGTCCAGGAGTACATGTTATAGAGGGGGGAACGATTACGGTCATTATTTAGTTTTTAGCTAAAATTAGGTAAGAGGTAGATGGGGAAAAAAAGGAAGGGGGCAAAACAAGTAAGAGGAGGGGAAAGTGTATAAAATAAGGAGGAGGAAATTCGGGGAGATATAAGCGACTATTGGCAGAAGGTGGGGAGTGCAAAGATGGTAGTAGGGGGGTTGAAGGGGTTGGTAGTTTTAAAAATGCAGTATTAGAATGTGGGGCAGAAGTTTGTGGGTTTTTGGGGGGTGGGGGCAGGAGGGAAAAAAGGAGTGATTGGTGGAATGATGAAGTAAAAGGGGGATAAAAAAAGAAAAAGGGAGCTTACGAGAGGTTTTTACAAAGCAGAAGTGTTATAAAAAAGCAGAGTATTGGAGGTAAAAAAAAAGGAAGGAGGGTGAGAGAGTGCAAAAGGGAGCAGATGAAAAAGGTGGGAGAGGCCTGTCAAGAAATTTTTAAAGAAAAATAAAAAAAAATTTGGAGTTAAACAATTAAGAAAACCTAGGGAAAATTTATTTCGAAAATCAGAGTAGGGAGTTGTAGATGGGGAGGGAGGTATTTGGGGATGGCGAGAATATTTCGAGGAACTTTAAATGTTAAGGAAGAAAAGGGAGGCGGTATTTCATGCAGGCCAGGGAGGTATCCTTTTTAGGAGTGAAAAAAAGGCAGAATGTAAGTGTGGTGGAGGTACGGAGGGATTACGTAGAATGAAAGGGGTAAAAGCAGCTGAATGATGGGATCATGACAGAAATGTTAAAAGCAGGGGGGGGTTAGTGTTGGATGGTTGGGTTTTTTTTTAATAAATGTAGAAAGAGGGGGAATACCTGGGGTGGCGGAGAGCATGTATAGTCCTTTATATAAGGGAAAGGGGGCAAAAAAAATTTTAAAAATTAAGAGGAATAAATTTACTGAGTATACCCGGGAAAAATAAACGGTGGGGGTTTTTAAAAGAAAGAATTAGAGGAAGACAGAAAGTGAAATTTCGGACGGCAAAGGGGGCTTCAGAGTGGGTGGGGGTGTGTAGATCAAGTTTTAATTGAAGCATATATGTAACAGATTTTTGATAAGGGAGGGAATTTTTATTTCTTTATGGATTTTGAAAAGGCTAGATAGGTGGTAGAGAGCAATTGGCAGATGTTGCAAATTATGGGAAAAGGTGGTTTAATTACTAAATGCGTAAAGAGTTTTATGAGGTAGTGGGCTAGGTTTGGGTGTGTAAAGGAGGGAGAATACTTCCCGGTAAAAGTAGGGCTTAACGGGATGTGTAAAGTCACCATGGTTGTTTAATATATTTATAGATGGGGTTAAAAAAAGTAATGCTAGGGTGTTCGGGAGAGGGGGGGGATTAAATTATGGGAATAAAAAAAAATGGAAGTTGACACAGTTCTTTTTGCTGAGTACTGTTTACGGGGATTCAAAGAAAGTCGCAAAGGTTTTGTGGACGAGTTGGGAAGGGTGTGTAAAGGTAAATTTAAAGTGAACATAGAAAAAAGTAAGGGGGGATGAGGGTTTAAAAAGATTTTGTAAAGAAAAATTTATATCAAATTTGGGGGGGAAGAGTATGGAAAAAATGAATGTTTTTTGATATTTTGGGGGTTTACGTGTCCCGATGGATTTATGAAAGGATGAGGGTTAACAAGAAATTAATGAAGAAAAAAAGGGGAGTGATGCACTGAGATATATGTGGAAGCAAAAAATGTTATCTATGGAGGTAAAAAAGGGGAAAGTTTGAAAGTATAGTATACCAACCTCTTATATGGGTGTGAAACTTGGGTTTTTAAATTTCTGCAGTGAGGAGGGGGGTTTGGGGCGTGGAGATGTCCTGTTAAAGGGAATGGTGGGGTAAATTAGCGGGAAAATTTGGAAGTGGAAAATTGGGGGGTGGGTTTAAAAAAAGCATTAGTCAGAGGGGTGAAAAGGGGTTTTTTTTGGGGGGTTTTGGGCATTTAGAGAGAATGGATCAAAAATAGAATGACATGGAGAGCGTTAAAACTGAGGGAAAAGGAAGGGGGGGTAGGGGCTCCTCAAAAGGTTGGAGGGGGGGGGGTAAGGAGGTGTTGTGGGTGAGGGGTTTGGCTTCCCGCAAGCGTGCGTGAGGTGTTAGATAGGAGGAAGGGGAAAAAATGGTATTTTAGACCCGACAAAGCTTTGGAGTGTGAGCAGGGTAATATTTTGTGAAAGGGGTTTGGGGGAACCGGGTTTTTTTATATAACCGGGACTTTAGTCCTTGGAAAAAGGGAAGTACAATGCCTGCCCCCTAGAGGGGGGGTCTGGTATTGGCGGTTTGAGGGATTACTATTGGCATTTTTTTCGATATACTACTTCTAAACTGTTGTATTCCGGGGACCCCGAAAAACAGTGATTTGTATGAGTGAGGTGAAAGTGTTTTAATGATGAAGTATTTTTATTTTACGGGGTTTCTTTCTTTTTTTTTGGGGGGGGGTCACCCTGCCAAGTGGAAGACGGCCCCAATTGTTGAAAACAAAAATTAAAATTATAATTAATAATCACTTGGGTGCTGTAAAAGTCATATGATTTTGTATAGTTGGTAGTGACATTTTTAAAACACCCCCGTTATTTTTTTTTTTTTAAAACCGGCGTCTCCCAGGGGGGGGGGGGGGGGGGGGGGCAGCGTGACCCAAAAAATAAAGAAAATCCCCAAAAAAAAATACTTTTTCATCATCATGCTACACTTTTACCTCCTCCACATAATCACTGTTTTTGCAGAGGTGCTCAAATAAACGTTTAGAAATATATACGATAAAAATACAAAATATCCCTCTAAACGCCAATTCCCCAGACCCCCCCTTTTAAATCAGGCTTGTATTCCCCTTTCCAGGAAACAAGCCGGTTAATAAAATAAAAGGTTTCCTGAATCCTCCACTAAATATTACCCGTCACACTCCAAAAGCCGGCAGGTTTCCCCAAATACCATTTGTCTCCAATCATCCTATCTAACACCTCCGCCGCTTTATGGAAGTCCAAGCCCTCGCCCCCAAAAACTCCTTTTAACCCCCCCTCTAACCTTTTTCGAGGACGACATACCTTGTTCCCCCGGTTTAATCATTTCTTAATTTAAAGCGCCACAAGAAACACAAAAATTAAACACCAGACGAACAACCAGCTAACCCCTTTGTGTACTTCTTTTGCACCCTTCCTTTTCCTCCCAAGTGCGCTGCATTTTAAATATTGTGACCCTATAGTACAATAGATTAGAAGTGTAAGCCGCACTTGGGAAAAGGGAAAAGAAGTACAAAGAAGTTCGGTAAAGGGATTGGGTGGTGTGTTCGCCGTGTGTTTACTTCTCACATTCCGTGGCAGGTAATAAGAAAGATTTAAAAATAAGTAAAAAAAGGTGTGTCGATGGTAATAATATTAATGAATAAAAAACACATCGGAGGCTTTAAAAGTATACCAAAAAACCCTTTCAAAAAAATAAACATTTTTAAACACTCCAAGTACTATTATTTTTAAATATTATTATCAAAACTTCTTATTATAAACCCTCAACATACCTTGGTTCACTGACTTGAATCATTTCTTAACCCTGATAGGCCAAACGTATACAGGGGGACCTCAACCAGCGATATTAAATCCGTTTCCTGAGAGCTCATCGTCAGTCAAATTATCGCTAGTCAGTTAATTTTCCCCGTAAGAAATAGGAGGAAATCAAATTAATCGTGCAAGACACCCAAAAGTATTGAAAAAAATCTTTTTAACACATGAAATTAATTTTTATACACAACAAATGAAGATTTCTTGCACTGTTACATGACAAATTACCTTGACTGAAGATATGGTGATGATGATGGATGGGAGGGAGGGGGATTGAGCGTTGATCTTCTTAGTATTTAGAAGGGGAAATCCCCTTCCATTAGGACTTGAGGCAGCAAGTCTTTTTCTGGGGTTACTTCCTTTGTTCTTTTAATGCCACTTAGGACCAAGGCTTCAGAGTTCACTGGTCTTCTATCGCACAACATAATCTGTCCATAGATACCTGTACCTCTCGTTCACTTTTTTGACTTTCCAAAGTGGTTCACAACAATTGTCAGTGTACAGGTTGCCATACGGCTTTGCAGTAATAGCTGTGTCAGGGTGATTTTCATCAAAAAAGTTTGCACTCAAGACAATTTGCTAAATTTCCTTTATCTTAGAAGCTAGTAACTTCTTCAAATTTCTACTACTCCCCTCCTTCGAAGCAGTTTCCTCAGGTCCGGCTCTCTGCTGTTCAAGATGATTAGAAGCTCATCAGTGGTTAGTCCTTCACTGTCCTCCACACCAACTCGTCCACATCCCCCCACTAACTTCAAACCCCAACGGATTCCCCAATGCAACAATGGATTCCTCAACTGGCATTAGGATTCTCAGGGTTAGCCTCAAACCTTCAAAATCCCTTTTGTCTACACTTTTTGGCCTCACAGTTTTTTCACAAGCAGGTAAATGTCTCTTAGTACTTCCTCCCAAGCCTTAAATATATGCTTTTCTCTACTGAGGATGGTAAAATGATCTTTCCAAAAATTCTCTTAGAGTCAAGATGAGGTTTCTGAGATTTCACATGCAACTTTCTAACTAGCTTTTGTGTACAGTTTATAGAAGTTGGAAATACTTGCTGGTCCATGGGCTGCAGGAGAGGATTGGTATAGGAAGCAAAAAACTTCACCTTAATGAAGCTATGTCTCTTAGAAGTCGCTCTGCATGGTCGGAAGGATGACCAGAGGCATTGTTAATACCACGGAGGCAATTAAGGTCTAATTTCTTTCAATTATGTATTTTTTCACATTGGGGGAATAGCATGTGTAACCAGTCATTGAAAAGTCCCTAGTGAACCATGCTTACTGTTTGCCCTCCACAGCACACACAAATTAGCTTTGAGGACACTGTTTTTCCTGACACTCTGGGTGTTTCCAGAGTGAAGTGTTACACCAATAAAGCTTCACTTGCAATCACACTAGCATTAGCACACATCAAACAGAGGTAAGCCTGTTTTTCATAGGATTATGTCTGGGAAGTGCCTTTTCTTCCTGGAGTATAATGTAGGTCATGCTTGGAATTTTTCTTCCAAAACAGGCCTGTTTATTCACAATAAACACTTGTTCAGGTTTCGGTACTTCCACTGTCTAAGTACTCCTTGAAGTCCTGCACATATTTTTCAGCGATTTGTGGTCGAACTGGCAGCCTCAACCATGCTTATCTACACTATGAATGCTACTACGCTTTCTTAAAATCTCTCAAACCAACATTTGACTGGCCTTTATTTCATCAATCACCAGTTGCTGGCTTTTTTCTGTTATTAAATCTCATGCAACTTCTAGCCTTTTCACATAATGATCGCTTGAGGAAAAGATGCTGTCTCCTGCTATCTGTTTCTCGTGTTATCCACACCAATAAAAGTCTTTCATGCATCTTCTGTCACTTTGCGGATCTCGGTTTCGAAACATAGTTGCAACTTTGGCAAACAGCTTCCTTGATTATGCCGTTTTCTTGCCCACAGGAGTAGCGATGGTTGATTGGGGTTTGTGTACAACCGGAAAGCTCGGAGAACGCACTTCACTAACATACTTAGCCAATGATCTATTTCTCATCTCCATAGTAATTCCAACCCTTTTTGCTGTAGGGTTGGCACTAGAAGCTTTCTTGGGGACCATGGTGTCTTATTTTGCAGGTGCAATCACTACAAAGGCTGTGATAATAGTGAAATGTTCAGTTTACGTTGGGATGCGACCGCGGTGGCTGGACTGCTTTGTAAACACTGGCACCCAAGGTCAATGTGAAAGCGCGACTCAGGTCAAGGGGACGAGTCATATGGGTACGGAACGAATTAGTGCTGGTCGGGTTTTGAAGAGATAGTCAAGGCAAAATTTTGTGCGTTAAAATGTATCGCTTGTCAGAGTATCGTTTAATCGATTGACATCGACGGCTTGAGGATTCAAATGTATATACGTCAATCGCGTATGCGCACCAAAATTTTCTGAGAGAAAAAACAGTTCTTTTTTTAATAGGAAAAAAGGAGCATATGTTACCCAGGCATCCCCATTATTTTAATATGGTGCACAGTGAAGTGCGCACTCACCACTCTCTCATGTCTAGGTGACTACATGCTTATAGTGGCAATGTTGAATGATGTCAAACAAAACGTATATATAAGTTTGGAGCGCTACGCATGTGAATGTATATATACGTTGGTCCGTTTTTAAGGTGTTAAGCTGCACTCGAACACAATAACTTTAACACCTAAAACACAGCTACCCCTTTACTTTGAACTTCTGTATTTCTGCCATTTTCCTTTTGTTTATTCCTCTTCAAGTGCTGCTTGCCCTTCTATCTTGTACGATGAGGTGCACAATAAAGTACAAAATTTGTTTAATTTTTGGTTGTCTTGAAGACTTTGAAGCTAGTTGTACCTGAGTGGGTGTAGGAAGGATACTGAGATTTGCTTGTAGCTGAGACGCCATGCTTACCATTTCCACGACCCATGTTCTTGTACGCATACAATACTGACTCGTCTGGCGAAAGCCATCGTAACTCCGAGTTGTCGTAAATGAGCACGGACGGCTTAAAGTGAGGAGAGTGTACTGTTACATGCATTTGAAAATGAAAAAAAGGCTATCATTCACTTAACAGCATTTTTTTACTTTACAAACAGCGTAGCCTGAAACCCCTAATCTGCTATATAAGCAGGGCCCTCCTATTTCAGTACCTAATTTTCCATAAGAGATAATTTATTGTATTAATGAAGTAATGAACTCAAAAGTCCCAATTTGCTTTCTTTGAGGTTTCATTGCTAATCTTTTACCTTTAATATGCTTTCTACTCTTTCACTGTCGAGACTCCTGTCACAAAATTGTCTTAGTGTCAAAGAATATAAAAAAAAAAACTTATGAAATCTTAGAGAATCTTTTCCGATGGTAATGAAAACCAAACGTACGAAATTTGATGGAACCTTGAGGATTTCGCTCTGTGAAAGTTAGTGGTCTTGGCAATATTTAAACATCGGCGCTTCATCTGCTTTGAGCTATGTTTTGGGCCAATTCCCGTGTCCAGTCAACCATACTCAACTATTTCGCTAGAATTCATTTTGTTATATCGTTTGAGTTCAAGAATATTGCCCCATTACCGATTTCAACTACCAATGAAGTGTTCTGAAATTTGTAATATGGCCGCAATTTCATACACTATCAAGCGAAAGCCAGTTGCAAAATTGGTCGAATTAACAATGCAATAATTCCTAGCACTACAATATAAGTCTTTCTCTGTTCATTAGTTTGTCTCCAGGCCCCTCTAATGTTATGCTTGCTTTCCATTTTGCGTTCTTTATTCACAAAAAATAGAGATTAAATGTTATGCATACTAATGCTTTATTGTAAAATATGGCATAAATAATATCAGCGCATTTGTAAAAAAAAAAAATAAAGGGGGCATTTATTTTTGTTAGACCCACCAGCTGAACTGTATTGGACACGTGACGTGATTTGTTTTCTCTTGAACTTCTTCAAAAACGACAAATTTCGGTAATTGAGCTCAATTTCAAAGTCTTTTAATCCATAAAATCCATTCAAAAAATTGTTCTTCTCTATTTCTGTTATATATCTTCAATTATAACAAATGAGACCAGAAAAACGAGAATACAACCTTAAATTACATATGATAAATACATTGCCAAATGTCGCTGTTTTAAACCAAAAAACATGGTCGGAGTTTTTTTCTAATCAAGCACTGCATTCTGCCAGGATTTTTTTTTAATACTTGGCACACGACCACTCAGACCCATTCTTCATACCAGCTTTCTCCCGCAAGATTGAAAGACGTTAGAATTTTGGTGCACGTACAGGTGGACCCCGCATAACGATTACTCCGAATGTGACCAATATGTAAGTGTATTTTTGTAAGTGCGTTTGTACGTGTATGTTTGGGGGTCTGTTATGGACTATTTTCTTCCACAATATTTATTAGGGGAACAAAAGTCGGTCATTACTGGACCTGTGAACATTACTTCTGGAGTGAACAAAATTATCGTAACAGGCGGTCCACTGTATTACCATGACCACCACTGGCTTACAAGCCGTAATGTTACTGATCAACAGTGAAGGGTTAAATTGCTTATGCATATATCAACTCAAAGACCACACTTTCTCATTCTTCTCACTTGGCACTTGCGTATCAATATAATATATTGCAAATCTCCAGTCATGATTAATGTCCATATTTTTATTATTATTATCCACTGGACGATACACAAGGTCAGGGTGGCCCGAAAAAAAGAAAAACATTCACCATCATCACTCCTTCACTGTATTGCCAGAAGGGTGCCTTTACACTACAGTTTTTAAAACTACACCATTAACACCCCTACCTTCAGGTGCAGGGCACTGTACTTCCATCTCCCAGGACTCAAGTCCGGCCTGCCGGGTGCCCTGGAACCCCTTCATAAATGTTACTTTGCTCACACTCAACAGCACTGTCAAGTATTAAAAAACCATTCTGTTCATTCATCTCCTATCAAACACGCTAACGCATGCACTGCTGGAAGTCCAAGCCCCTCGCACTCAAACATCCTTTACACCCTCCCTCCAATCCATTTCATAGGCTGACACTACCCCGCCTTCCCCAATTCCTCTACAGATATTCACTCTTTGAAGTCACTCTGTTTCGCTCCATTCGCTCTACATGTTCCGAAACCACCTCACATCTTCCTAAGCCCTCTGGAAAAACAGTTTTGGTAATCCGGGCACCTACTCCTAACTTCCAAAACTTAAGAATTCTCTTGCATTATATTCACCACCACACATTGCCCTCAGACATGACATCGCCACTGCCTCCAGCCTTACGCTCGCTGCAACATTCATCATCCATGCTTCACACCCAATATGAGTGTTGTAAAAACTATACTCTCATACATTCCCCTCTTTGCCTCAAGGCCAAGTTCTTTGTCGCCACAGACTCCTAAGTGCACCACTCACCTTTTCCCTCCATCAATCTATGATTCACCTCATCTTTCATAGACCCTTCGTGACAGTCTCTCCAAATATATTGAATACATTTCATTCCTACATATCTTCCCTCCAATCTGATATCCAATCTTTCATTACATAATCATTTTGTTATTCTCATAACTTCACTCTTTCCTGTATTCACTTTTAATTTTCTTTTTTGCACACCCTACCAAATTCATACACAAATCTCTGAAACTTCTCTTCAGAATTCTCCAAGAGCACAGCGTCATCAGCAAAGAGCAACTGTGACAACTCCCACTTTGTGTGTGATTCTTAAACTTTTAACTCCACGCCTTTTGCCAAGACCCTCGCATTTACTTCTCTTACAACCCAATCTATAAATATATTAAACAACCATGGTGACATCACACTTCCTTGTCTAAGGCCTTTCTTTTACTGGGAAATAATTTCCCTCTTTCCTACATACTCTAACTTGAGCCTCACTATCCTCGTAAAACTCTTCACTGCTTTCAGTAACCCACCTCCTTTCACCATACACCTGCAACATCTGCCACATTGCCCCCCTATCCACCCTGTCATATGCCTTTTCCAAAACCATAATGCCACAAAGACCTCTTTAGCCTTATCTAAATACTGTTCACTTATATGTTTCACTGTAAACACCTGGTCCACACACCCCTAACCTTTCCTAAAGCCTCCTTGTTCATCTGCTATCCTATTCTCCGTCTTACTCTTAATTCTTTCAATAATAACTCTACCATACACTTTACCCGGTTTTACTCAACAGACTTATCCCCCTATAATTTTTGCACTCTCTTTTGTCCCCCTTTGCCTTTATACAAAGGAACTATGCATGCTCTCTGCCAATCCCTAGGTACCTTACCCTCTTCCATACATTTATTAAATAATTGCACCAACCACTCCAAAATTTTATCCCCCCCTGCTTTTAACATTTCTATCTTTTTCCCACAATCCCGGCTGCCTTACCCCCTTTCATTTTACCTAAATGCCTCATGAATTTTCCCCCACACTCTCAACTGGCTCTTCCTCACTCCTACAAGATGTCATTCCTCCTTGCCCTACACACGAAATCACAGCTTCCTATCTTCATCAACATTTAACAATTCCTCAAAATTTCCCTCCATTTCCAATACCTCTAACTCTCCATTTAATAACTCTCCTCTTCTTTTTTTAACTGACAAATCCATTTGTTCTCTGGTTTTCCTTAACTTGTTAATCTCACTCCAAAACTTTTTCTTATTTTCAAAAAATTTGTTGATAACATCTCACCCACTCTCTCATTTGCTCTCTTTTTACATTGCTTCACCACTCTCTTAACCTCTCTCTTTTTCTCCATATACTCTTCCCTCCTTGCATCACTTCTACTTTGTAAAAACTTCTCATATGCTAACTTTTTCTCCTTACTGCTCTCTTTACATAATCATTCCACCAATCGTCCTCTTCCCTCCCGCACCCACTTTCCTGTAACCACAAACTTCTGCTGAAAAACACTAACACTTCATTTTTAAACTACCCCATACCTCTTCGACCCCATTGCCTATGCTTCATTAGCCCATCTATCTATCCTCCAATAGCTGTTTATATCTTACCTTTAACTGCCTCCTCTTTTAGTTTATAAACCTTTACCCTTTTCTTCCCTGATGCTTCTCTTCTCCTTGTACCCCATCTACCTTTTACTCTCAGTGTAGCTACAACTAGAAAGTCATCTGATATATCTGTGGCCCCCCTATAAACATGTACATCCTTAGTCCCACCCCAACGTTTTATCTACATGTTTCTAATACATAATCCAACAAACTAAAACCCCGTAATTTTGCCCTACAACATATCTTTTTTATACTTATTTTTTCCTTTTTTCTTAAAATAAGTTTTAAACCAATTTAAATAAACCCATTTTTTTACAAAATTTTAAACAAAGGGGTCCCCTTATAAATTTTCACCTGGGCCCCAACTTCCTTTCCCCAAAAACCCCTCTAAAAAATTTCTCCCACTTTTGCATTCAGATCCCCCCCACCACAATTACTCTCTCACTTGGTTTAAAGGCTCCTTTACAAATTTACTTAACAAACTCCCAAAAAACTCTTTTCTCCCTCACATTCCTCTCTTCTCCAGGTGATAAAACCTTTTTTATGACCCCCTTTTCACATCCAACCCTTTTCCCTTTAAAACCCCATAAATTCCCTTTAAATTTTTCACATTCATATTTCTTTTTTTCTCCCCTTTCCCTAACTGTCCTTAAAAAATTACCCGCAAACCCCCTTCCCTTTTCTCTAACTCTCTCAGTTACTGCAGATTTAAAACCCATTTATTTCCCCCCCCCCCGAAAAATCCCTACCCCCCTTAGCTTTGTTTTTGTTTGGGCCGGACATCCAACTTTTTAACAAAAAAACATTTAAAAACGGAATCTCTGTTTTTTTCTCCGCACTTCAAACCACGCACATTTCAAGAAACCCCCAAATTTTTTAAAATTTTTCTTTTCTTTTTTAGTAAAAGTTTTACAGGGGAAGGGTTACTAGCCCTTGCTCCCCCCATTTTAGTCGCCCCATACGACTTTCATGGTTACGGAAAAGTTCCTTTTTCCCTTCCCCCCCTGGGGCAATAGAAGAAATTAAAAAAGAAAAAGAGCTTTTAGAAAAAGGGGAAAACCAAAATTATGTATTTTATTTGCATGTGGTGTCTGTGAAGTGTAAAAAACCAAAATGTAAGAAAGGGGTTTGCCAAAGAAATCCCTGTTATTTTACGGGGTTTTTGAGACCGAAAAAAAAAAAACCAGCAATCCTACCTTTATGCAAAAAATTACAGGGTTTCCCGTTTCAAAAAGTTTTACTGGGGAGGCGGTAGTCTTCCCGGGGTTTGGTTTTCTGGCCATTTTTCCCGGGAAAAATTTTCAAAAAAAAACAGTGAAAAAAAAATGGAGGCAAGGAAAAAACGATTACGTCCCATTTTCGTTTAAAAGATCCTAATAAAGTTTTGGTAGAATTACCACAAAATGTTTAAAAAATTAAAAGGACAAAGTGCAACTATTGTGACATTTTTTATTGTGGCAACGTTTCGCCTCCAGGCTTGACAAAGCTCCCGGAGAGGAAAAATTGCCCCAATTTTAAAAGCCACATTTTTTGTTCGGGATTTCCCTTTTTCTTTTGTAAAAAAAGGGTTTCCCACACAAATGTTGTGTTTCCATTGTAAAAGTTCAAGTCACTTTTCATAATAATTTTCTGGGTGTAAGCCCAATGTCCAAAAAATGAAACCCAAAAGTCGAGGGTTTTCTGCATTTTTTTTATAAAACCCCCTGGCTGTCTCCCCCGGGTAGGGCGAACAGAAAAAGAAAAAAAAACTTTTTTCACCCAAACAAATTTACTTCACTGCCTGCCCGAGGCAAAGCCCAAAATTTTTTTTCTTTGGGTACCCCTCCAAACTGTAAAATATTGCCACCCCTTTTTCGAGTGCCCTACACAGTATGTCCTACCAAGGGCTCAATTTTAGCTAATGGTGTTCCCGAATTTTCCCTTTAAAACTTCCCCTTTTCACCCCAAAAACCCCTTAATTTTCCCGAAAAATTTGCCCCCACTCACTCATGCCGCTGGAATAAATTAAAAAAAAAATAGGGTTTTAAAAACCTTTTATACACCCTTTTAAGAATTTTTGAGAGTATATCTTAAATCTCGAGCCTGGCCAAAGGGCCCCGGCTCATCTGGGCTGCCCGGTCAACCCGGTGTTGCTGCTGGGGGCCCGGGGCCCCCCAAAAATTTCCTTAAAAGCCTGGTTTTATCTGGCAACCCGGTGGGAAAATACTTTTCAAATTTCCTCTTGAAGGCTTCAAAATTTGTTCCAGCAGTGTTTCTGATATCTTCTGGTAAGATGTTGAAAAGTCTGGGACCCCGGATGTTGATACAGTGTTCCCTTATTGTCCCCACCGCACCCCTGCTCCTCACTGGGTTTATTTTACACTTCCTCCCATATCTCTCACTCCAGTATGTTATGGCAGTGTGCAGGCTTGGGACCAAGCCCTCAAGTACCTTCCAGGTATATATTATCATGTACCTCTCTCTCCTCTGCTCCAATGAGTACATGTTCAAGACTTGCAGGGATTCCCAGTAGTTTAGGTGCTTTACTGGCTCAATGTGAGCCGTAAACAATCTCTGTATTTGTTCCAGCTCCAATATTTCTCCTGCCCTGAACAGGGCTGTCAGCACTGAGCAATATTCTAAGTGAGGGGGCACTAGTGATTTGAAGAGTGTCACCATCGGCATTGTTTCCCTTGTTTTGAAAGTTCTCAATACCCTCCCAGTCATTTTCCTGGCTGTTGTAATCTTTGTCTTGTTATGGTCTTTAAAAGAAAGGTCCACTGACGTAATTATTCTTAGGTCTTTTACAGGTTCCTTACGTTCTATTTGGTGACTCTCTTGTATGTAGTGTATATAGTGCTCTTTTTGAGTTCTTCATTCTTTCCATACCTAAGCAGCTGGAACTTATCACCATTGAACATCATGATGTTTTCCACTGCCCACTGGAAAACCCTGTTAATGTCTTCCTGTACTTTTTCAGTGTCCTCTACCATACTGACTTTCATGCTTATTTTAGTGTCATCTGCAAATGATGATACAAAAGTTTGCCGGGTGTTTTTGTCTATGTCTGCTATGAGGATGAGGAACAGCAGAGGTGCCAAGACAGTGCCTTGGGGCACTGAGCTTTTGACCTCGCTGATGCTGGATCTTGCCCTGTTCACTTTATATAACCTACAATTTCATTAGTTTTTGAGCCTTTTCAATCATTCATTTTCTTAGATTATGCCCATGTTAATTATATTTCTAGTATACTGATAAAAATCTACTATCAAGAGTGTTACCTAGCAAACTCGATGACAGCAGCTTGCAGACCAAGACACACTCCAAGGAAAGGTTTCTTGGTTGTTCTTGCCCATTTACAGACTGCCACCTTTCCTTCCACTCCTCGCTGACCAAAGCCTCCTGGAACGATGATGCCACTGAAAGAAAACACTGTTGCGGTATTTCCAATAACTGAAACTAAATATTTTACACAAGAATTTACAGTTAAATAAAATTCTTGAAGGCATAATAGATGCCTACAATTAAATCATAATTTTTGCCTCAGAAAATCTGCAATTCATAAATAAAGTTGCATTCTCATAACATAATATCCAAATGCCTGAAGCTTTTGTAGCACAGCAGAATATATTTAAGATTTATTTTTAGTATTTGTCCCTTCAACAAATATAACAAATTTAGAAAAGGGTCATTCCATGTCCAGTGGTCCAATTTTGAAAATTATCCCACGTGACTATCTCCAATTTCACTAAAATTTTACATGAAGGTCAGCATGTATATCAAACTAACTTTGGGAATATTTTAGTTCATGATATGCAATAATAATAATGCTATGGCCCTCAGAGTGGAGGCAGGTGAAAATTTCACCGACTCACTGCACACAATCAACAATGTTCGAGTTACTGCTGTGGCAGATCTTGAAAAGCAAAAGTCGTGCAAGTAGACATGCCTATACAAATTTGAAGCTGATTTCAAAAATTCAGTCTTAAACCTTAAGAGTGATGATAGGGGGGTAGCAATTTACTTTTTTTCACAATGCAAAGCCAAAGTAGGAGAAAAAAAAAAGTTGCATAAAATTGAACCTTGAAATCAGCTGCCTGTATCTCTAGAGGAAAACATTATTTCAGTATGACATTATTGTAGCCAGGTACCCAAGTGGACATCATCACAATCCTAAAACCTCAGACTCCATACATTTTTAGTTCCTGAGCTAATGGTACCAAAAAATGCTCTTGTAGACCTCATGGTGAATTTAGGCCATTTTTGAAGCCTAATAAAAAAAAAAAAGCACAACCAATTTTCTTAAAAGAACCTTCACTATAAAGAGCAGATTCTAAACTGGACAGGTGTATCACCCTTGAAAGGAAAAAAAAATCCTTAAAATAAGGTGATTTTTGGCTTGTGCAATGATATAATGAAAACCAGGCATTTTTCAGTTGCTGTTGTCATAGAGCAACAGCTGCTAGAACCTCGTGTTCAGGTGTCCTTATACAATTTTCGGTGCCGATTTCAGGAATCATGTGAATAGATTGTTTTTTTTATTTTTATTAACGCACCAACCGTTTCCCACCAAGGTAAGGTGGCCCGAAAAAGAAAAACTTTCACTATCATTCACTTCATCACTGTCTTGCTAGAGGCATGCTCACACTACAATTATAAAACTGCAACATTAACACCCCTCCTTCAGAGTGCAGGCATTGTACTTCCCATCTCCACGATTCAAATCCGGCATGCTGGTTTCCCCGAATCCCTTCATAAATAGCATTACAATGCTCACACTCCAACAGCACGTCAAGTCCTAAAAACCACTTGTCTCCAATCGCTCCTATTTAACATGCTCACGCATGCTTGCTGGAAGTCAAAGCTCCTCGCACACAAAACCTTCTTTACCTCCATACTCCAACCTTCCCTAGGCCGACCGCTTTCCCTCCATTACAGATTTATACACTCTCGAAGTCATTCTATTTCCTTCCAACTTCTATACATGTTCGAACCACCTCAACATCTCCTCAGCCCTCTGGATAATAGTTTTGGTAATACCACAATTCCTCCTAATTTCCAAACTATGAATTCTCTGAATTATATTCACACCACACATTGCCCTCAGACATGACATCTCCACTGCCTCCTGCCGTCTCCTTGTTGCAACATTCACCACCCATGCTTTGCACCCATATAAGAGCATTGGTGTAACTATACCCTCATACATCCCCCCCTCTTTGCTTTGATGGACAAAATTCTTTGTCTCCACAGACTTCTCAGCACTCTACTCACCTTTTTCCCCTCGTCAATTCTATGATTAACCTCATCTTTCATAGAGCCATTTGCTGACACGTTCACTCCTAAATATCTGAATACATTCACCTCCATACTCACTCCCTCCAATCTGATAACCAATCATGCATGCGTGAGCATATTTGATAGGAGTAAATGTAGACAAATGATTTTTAATACTTGACATGCTGTTGGAGTGTGAGCAAACTAACATTTATGAAGGGAATCAGGGAAACCAGCAGGCCGGACTCAAGTCCTGGAGATGGGAAGTACAGTGTCTGCACTCTGAAGGAGGGGTGATGATGAAAGTTTTTCTCATTTGGGCCATACTGCCTTGGTAGGAATCGGCCAATGTGTTAATAAATAAAAAAAAAAAAAACCCTGTTACTCTCTTCTATATTCACTTTTAATTTTCTTCTTCTACAAACCCTACCAAACTCATCCACCAACCTCTGCAACTTCACTTCAGAATCTCCCAAAAGCACAGTGTCATCAGCAAAGAGGAACTGTGACAACTCCAACTTTGTGTTAGATTTTTATCTTTTAAGCTCACACCTCTTGCCAATATGCAAGCATTCACTTCTCTTAAAACTTCATCTATAAATATATTGAACAACCATGGTGACATCACACATCCTTGTCTAAGGCCTACTTTTACTGGGAAATAATCTCCCTCTCTCCTACATACTCTAACCTGAGCCTCACTATCCTCGTAAAAACTCTTCACAGCTTTCAGCAACCTACCTCCTATTCCATACATATGCAACATCTCCCCTATCCATATGCCTTTTCTAAATCCATAAATGCCACAAAAACCTCTTGACCCTTATCTAAATACTGTTCACCTGTTTCCCTGCAAACACTTGGTCAAAACCCCTCCCTACCCTTCTTAAAGCATCCTTGTTCATCTGCTATCCTACTCTTCATCTTACTCTTAATTCTTTAAATAATAACTACCATACACTTTACCAGGTATACTCAACAGACTTATTCCCCTATAATTTTTGCACTCTCTTTTGTCCCCTTTGCCTTTATACAAAGGAACTATGCATGCTCTCTGCAAATCCCTAGGTACCTTACCACTCTTCCATATATTTATTAAATAAAAGCTCCAACCACTCCAAACCTATATCCCCACCTGCTTTTAAGATTTCTATCTTTATCAATCCCAGTTGCCTTACCCCATTTCATTCTACCCACTTGTCTCACGAACTTCCCCCACACTCACAGCGGGCTCTTCCTCACTCATACAAGATGTTATTCCTCCTTGCTCTATACCCAAAATCACAGCTTCTCTGTCTTCATCAACATTTAACAATTCCTCAAAATATTCCCTCCATCTTCCCGATACCTCTAACTCTCCATTTATTAATTCCCCTCTCTTATTTTTAAATATCAAATCCATTCATTCCCTAGGTTTCCTCAACCTGTTACTCTCTCTCCAAAAAGTTTTCTTATTTTCAACAAAATTTATTGATAACATCTCACCCACTCCCTCATTTGCTCTCTTTTTACATTTCTTCACCATTCTCTTAACCTCTCTCTTTCTCTCCATATACTCCTCCCTCCTTGTATCACTTCTAATTTAAATCTAGTTATACTCTAATTCTTGTAAACAACTTATATAACACCTTAGTGCAATTACAATTGAGAGTCTTGTGCCTTTTTTTATATCATTAGATTAAACTCAGTTGTACTATAGCTCATTCTAGTTCAATACATAGTCAATACCAAATTCATTATATTAGACCATAGTGTAATTACTAGCGAGAGTCTGGTGCTATTTTTGATTTGTATTTTTAAATTATTAGATTAAACCTAGTTGTACTTTAGCTCATTCCAGCACAACACATAGACAACACCAACTCCATTATGAGTATTAGTGACTATACTCTACATGACCAAAATGCTATAGCTATATACTTGTCCAAACTTCCCACCACTACAGATATCAGTACTAAAACTCAACACACAACTCAGGATATAAATAACCATAATTTAAACCTAGAAGATGATTGATCACGTTGACCCTGATCTAAACCTCCATAATCTGACACACAACCAAAACCTATTGGAAAGTAAATGCCTTTACTACACAGCATCACAAGCCAGCACTATCCTAAACAACGCTAAAAGTCTATCAGTACTTTAATACAACATCAGGTCCTTAAGCAAACACTATGATGACCTCCTGGCACTCCTTGAATCACTAAAGACACCCTTCTCCTGCATTATTCTTAATGAGACCTGGCTTAAGCAGGACACAATAGATATCTACCCTCTACCAGGATACACAGCAATCCACAACTGCAGACCATACCAAGTTGGGGGTGGTATTGCAATCTATTACTCTAACCAATTATCTTGTATTAGCACCACTTGCTTTAGTGATGAATATGGAGAATACATTTTTGCTAATTTTACTGCAAAAAACCTTAAGACGCCTATAACAATCGGTGCCATTTACCGGATACCCCACACAAACATCCCAAATTTCAGTGAGAAATTAAAGGAACTAATAACAAACAGACAAATGAGTAAGCACCACCTTCTCTTAGCTGGAGATTTCAACATCAACCTTGGCCTACTAGATGATCAGCCTGTAACTGATTTCATCAACAATATGAACAACACACTTCTCATACCAACAATAACTAAACCAACCAGGCTCACTGAAACAAGTGCAACCATAATAGACCACATATGGACCAATATACTAGCCCCCCTTAAATCAGGGATAATCACAGATAGCACTACAGACCACTACCCTACCTTCCTCTTGACAAACATTAGTAAACCACCACTTGAATACAACAAAGTTTCATTTAAACTCCATGATGAGGCCTCAATAAGGAAGTTCACAGCTGACCTAGAGACTGTTGACTGGCCTACAGAATTCTCCAAGGCCAATGGTATTGATGACTGGACAGACATTTTTCTTAACAAATTACTTAGACTATACAACAAACATTGTCCTATAAAAACGAAACAGATCACAAACAAACGGCTTGGTTGCCCATGGCTAACCAGCACCATTCTGAAATCCATTGATAAGAAACACCAATATGAAAAGCAATATAGACAGGGCCTAATACACAAAGATATTCTTAAACACTATTCATCAGTCCTCACTAAAGTAATAAAGAAAGCCAAACAACTATACTACTCCAGTAGATTCACTGACACAAGAGGAGATATAAAAAAAGACCTGGAAAACACTCCCTCAGATTCTAGGGACTCACAAACTTAAAAAACCAAGAATATTGTCCTAACTAAACCTAATGAAACACCACTGCATCCCACTGACACAGCTAACAAGATAAACGACTTCTTCTCAACCATAGGTTCTAATCTCGCCAATAAAATCCCACGTACCAATGCCCATGCCGGGGACTACCTAGATGGGAATTTCCCAAATTCCTTCTATCTTGCTCCAACTGAGCCCACAGAAGTCACCGAGATTATAAAGTCACTTAAAAATAACTCAGGGAATCTATCTCATGTCCCACCATTATTGTACAAGAGAGCGGCCCATGTCCTCTCGCATGCTATCTCATTACTTTTTAACAAGTCACTAGAAACTAGCACCTTCCCGAAACTACTCAAGACAGCAAGGGTTACACCAATACATAAAGGTGGTGACCCTACAGATTTAAACAACTATAGGCCAATATCAAACTTACCATTGCTATCCAAAATCTTTGAGAAACTCGTGCACAGGAGACTATATTCATTTATAACGGCACAAAACATACTCAACCCCTGCCAATTTGGATTCAGGAAAAATAAAAGCACTAACGATGCAATCATAAAAATGCTAGATCTGCTTTACACAGCATTGGAAAATAAGGAATATCCACTAGGAATTTTTATTGACCTAAGAAAAGCTTTTGACACAGTAGACCACGGCATCCTACTCAACGAACTTGACCATTATGGTATAAGAGGCCATGCGCTTGCATATTTCAAATCTTACCTTACTAATAGGTATCAGTATGTCACCATTAAAGACACAGCATCAACAACACAGCCACTTGATACTGGAGTTCCGCAGGGAAGTGTCCTTGGTCCCCTGCTCTTCCTCATATACATCAATGATCTTCCAAACGTATCTCAACACCTGAACCCCATTCTCTTTGCTGACGACACAACTTGTGTCATCTCTCACCCTAATCTTGCCACCCTCAACACCATTGTTAATGAGGAGCTGATCAAAATATTGACTTGGATGACAGCCAATAAACTTACGCTTAACACTGACAAAACCTACTACATTATGTTTGGTAGCAGAGCAGGAGATGCGCAAATTAACATTAAGATCGACAACACTCTAATTACCAGGCATAATGAGGGCAAATTCCTAGGCCTATACCTCGACAACAACCTGAACTTCAGCACCCATATCCAACACATAACCAAAAAAGTATCCAAAACGGTTGGGATCCTCTCCAAGATACGATACTACGTGCCGCAAACTGCCCTTCTCACACTATACCATTCACTTATATATCCATACCTCACCTATGCTATCTGTGCTTGGGGTTCAACTGCAGCAACACACCTAAAGCCAATAATAACCCAACAAAAAGCTGCAGTAAGAATAATCACTAAATCCCATCCCTGGCAACACACCCCTCCACTCTTCATAGATCTAAACTTACTCCCTGTTCAGTACATCCACACTTACTACTGTGCAATCTACATCTACAGGACCTTAAATTCCAATATTAACCTTGACCTAAAACGGTTTCTTGATAGTTGTGACAGAACCCACAGGCACAACACCAGACACAAACATCTCTATGACATTCCCCGTGTCCGACTAAACCTTTACAAAAATTCATCTCTATGACATTCCCCGTGTCCGACTAAACCTTTACAAAAATTCAATGTATGTCAAAGGCCCTAAAATCTGGAACACCCTACCTGAAAATTCTAAAACTGCAGACACATTAATCACCTTCAAAACTACCATCAGAAAACATCTTATCTCCCTGATACACCCTGTCAACTAATTACACAAATACCACCTGGTGGTTAACACTTACACTCACTCACCCATTTGACCATAAACAGAAATATCAATCTCAATCTCAAAATAATGAATCTTAACTAGTCATAAGTTGGCCTGTGATACTCCAATACTGAAACTATGTATAGTGCCAAAACAAAAGCATTCACACTGCTAAACTCACAAACTAGTATTTAGTCACTTAGCCATAATACCAACTTACCTCATAATTTTGTAATATTTTAAACTTAAGATTTAATTTAAGTCTGCCCGAAATGCCTAGCCATGCTAGGTGTTCTAGTGGTACACTCTGTAATTATTATTTGACTACATGCAAACCACACAACCAAATTCTGTAAACTCAGCATTGTAATCCTTATAGAGAATAAACTTTTAATTGAATTGAATTGAATAATGAAGAGATGTGATGCTTACGGAGCTCATGGAGAATGTAAACAAACCAGGTGGGGTGCAGTGACCATATTATAAAGTCAGGTGGGGGGAGCAGTGTAGCGAGTTTTCATCTTAATTTGAAATGCCCGTATTAGCGGAACGCCGTAAAGCAAAACACCGTAAAGCGGGGCCCTACTGTAATGTCCTAGCAGAAATAATCCCTGGAGGCAGCACAGATGAAAGGTCACACACACGAGCTACTAAATCTCTGTGATAAACACACCCTAAGTGGAGCCAACAAAACTGGAAAACACACTTGACCTATCTTCACAAATAATGAACACCTGGTAAGAGATCTCACAATATAAAAAAAAGCTAATTCCAATCACAGTCTAATTGAAGTTCAGACTTACATGCACAGCAGTCCTGATCAGCAAAATGCATGTAACTGTGAAGGTGTCTTCACCAAATACAACTTCAACAACCAGAACATTAACTGGAACCAGGTGAACCATGTCTTAAATGAAAGATGCTGGAAAGATATCTTAAGTAACATGCATCCAAACCAGTGACTTGAGAACATTCAGAAGAAGAGATGCCAAGCTAATGATCGTTTTCAAATCACTTCTCTCTAGGCTGGAATATAGCTGTACATTAACATCTCCATTCAAAGCAGGTGAAACAGCAGAGCTAGAATGTGTACAGAGAACTTTTACTACACATGTAAGTTTTATCAAACACCTCAACTACTGGGAACGCTTGGAAGCACTTGGCTTGTACTCGCTGGAATGCAGGCGAGAGAGACATCATAATCTACACTTGGAAAATCCTAGAAGGAATGGTCCCAAATCTGTACACAAATCTCTCCCTATGAAAGTAAAATTGGGCAGGTGGTGCAAAATACCCCCAATGAAAAGTAGGGGTGCCATTGGTACACAAAGAAAAAACACCATTAGTGTCCAGGGCCCAAGACTGTTCAACAGCCTCCCACCATGCGTAAGGGGAATTAACAATTGGTCCCTGGCTGCATTCAAGGGGGAGCTGGACAGATACTTAAAGTCGGTGCCGGATCAGCCAGGCTGTGGTTCGTACATTGGACAATGTGTGGCCAGCAGTAACAGCCTAGTTCATCAGACCCTGATCCACTGGGAGGCCTGGTCATGGACTGGGCCGAGGGGATGTTGATCCCCGGAATACCCTCCAGGTAGATTCCAGGCAAGTAGGTCCCCAACACTCTCTCACACTTTCACTCTCACACACTCACACACACTCTCGCACTCACACACTCTCGCACTCACACACTCTCGCACGCTCACTCTCTCGCACGCTCACTCTCTCGCACGCTCACTCTCTCGCACGCTCACTCTCTCGCACGCTCACTCTCTCGCACGCTCACTCTCTCGCACGCTCACTCTCTCGCACGCTCACTCTCTCGCACGCTCACTCTCTCGCACGCTCACTCTCTCGCACGCTCACTCTCTCGCACGCTCACTCTCTCGCACGCTCACTCTCTCGCACGCTCACTCTCTCGCACGCTCACTCTCTCGCACGCTCACTCTCTCGCACGCTCACTCTCTCGCACGCTCACTCTCTCGCACGCTCACTCTCTCGCACGCTCACTCTCTCGCACGCTCACTCTCTCGCACGCTCACTCTCTCACTCTCTCACACGCTCACTCTCTCACACGCTCACTCTCACAACGCTCACTCTCTCACACGCTCACTACTCTCCACGCTCACTCTCTCACACGCTCACTCTCTCACACGCTCACTCTCTCACACGCTCACTCTCTCACACGCTCACTCTCCACGACACGCTCACTCTCTCACACGCTCACTCTCTCACACGCTCACTCTCACACATCCAGCTCACTCTCTCACACGCTCACTCTCTCACACGCTCACTCTCTCACACGCTCACTCTCTCACACGCTCACTCTCTCACACGCTCAATCTCTCACTCATCACACGCTCACTCTCTCACACGCTCACTCTCTCACACGCTCACTCTCTCACACGCTCACTCTCTCACACGCTCACCTCCTCTCCTCACACGCTCACTCTCTCACACCTCACTCTCTCACACCTCACTCTCTCACACGCTCACTCTCTCACAGCTCACCTCTCACACCTCACCCTCTCACACACGCTCATCCCTCACACGCTCATCCATCTCACACTCTCCTCTCACTCTCATCCTCTCTCACACACTCTCTCTCTCACACTCACACTCTCACAGTCACACACTCACATCAACACCACATCACACACACACATCACACACACACACCACACACCACACACACACACACACAACACCACACACACACCACACACACACTCACACACACTCACACACACTCACACACACTCACACACTCACACACACTCACACTCTCACACACTCACACTCACACACACTCACACTCACACTCTCACACACTCACACACTCATCACACACACATCCACACACACACACATCATCACACACACTCACACACACTCACACACATCACACACACTCACACACACTCACACACACTCACACACACTCACACACACTCACACACACTCACACACACTCACACACACTACACACACTCACACACACTCACACACACTCACACACACTCACACTCACACACACACACACACACACACACACACACACACACACACTCACTCACACACACTCACACACACTCACACACACTCACACACACTCACACACACTCACACACACTCACACACACTCACACTCACTCACACACACTCACACTCACTCACACTCACTCACACACACACACACACACACACACACACACACACACACACACACACACAACTCACACTCTCTCTCCAGGTGCATACAACACTTAATATGACCCACTTTTTGCATCCAACCATTATTTTAATCCACACAATCCTTGAATTTATACATTTACATTCTCTCTTCTTCCATACCTGATCTTTCAACACTGCTACCCTTTCCTTAGCTCTAACTCTCTCTGATACTCCTGACTTAATCCCATTTATTTCTCCCCACTGAAACTCACCTACCCCCCTTCAGCTTTGTTTTGCTTAGAGTTAGGACATCCAACTTCTTTTCAGTCATAATATTAGTAATCATCTCTCGCTCTTATCTTTCGCATTACATCCACGCACATTCAAGCATCCCAGTTTTATTGAGTTTTTCTTCTCTTTTAGTATTTTCTACAGGAGAAGGGGTTACTAGCCCATTGCTACCAGCAATTTTAGTCACCTCATACGACACATGGCTTACAGAGGAAAGATTCTTTCCCACTTCCCCATGAAGAATAGTGGAAATAAAAAACAAGAGCTATTAAGAATAAAGAAGAAAAACCTAGATGTGTGTATGTATATACAGGAGGGCCCCGCTTTACGGCGTTTCACTTTACGGCGTTCCGCTAATATGGTCATTTCAAATTATGACCAAAACTTGCTATACGGCTCCCCCCACCTGACTTTCTAATACGGTCACCGCGCCCCACCCTGTTTGTTTACATTCTTCGTGAGCTCAGTAAGCACTAAGTCTCTCCATTTTGTCTGGAAACTCCAAAATTTCAAATGTTTTTAAAAGTTATTTCATATTTTATATATACTCTGATAATTATACTTATGTATACCTGTACTTAAATAAACTTACATACTGTGCTGGCATGCAGGTACACATTAAAATCAGTAAGAGTGTCTTATGTCTCCAGACGTCATATTAGTAAAGATAATAATAATTATCGAGTCTCATTTAAATGTCGTGTATTACGTTAAATACACATTTTCATTAATCCATCTATGATATTTTTTCAAAATTATATAATAAACACGATACATAACATAAAAAGATGATAAATACACCCCACAATAGAATAAATAAACATAAATATGAGATGTGGTAGCAGACGACTTGCACAAGTGACGCCATACTAGAAATGATAATAATAATAATAATCACCGAGTCTCATTAACTGTTGTATATTACGTTAATATACACATTTTCATTAATCCATCCATGATATTTTTTTCAAAATTATATAATAAACATGATACATAACATAAAAAGATGATAAATACACCCTACAATAGAATAAATAAACATAAATATGAGATGTGGTAGCCAGATAACTTGTACAAGTGATGCCAATAATAACATTTTCTCTAATCTAACATAAGAGAAAATGTGTTACTGGGGGTAACTGTAGAAAATTATTCCTTTCGTATGAATGTAAGTAAGTTTATTCAGGTATACACAAATACAGTTACATAGATTATCATACATAACAACATATGTGTAGAGAACCTAGGATAACCCAAAAAAGTCAGAGTGACTTATTTCCATTGCCTTCACTCAGAGCATCATTTCTTCTCAAAATGATGTTACATGAGAATGGGAGTGTTCTTCTTTATTTATTCTACCGTATCAATGTAGAGACAACCTGTACACAATGTAACTTGTACACAAACCAGACGTGTACACTTCGTTTACAAAACTTACCTTCGCCTGGTTTGTTTACATAACTCTGCGCCTGTCCTCTCTCATGCACTCATTCTTTCTCTCTCTCATTTATTCGTTTTATCTCATTTACTTACTCCTGACCCTACATTAAGACTACAAATATTTTAAGGTAAGTAATGAGTGAACTGTATATACATTTTATCGCTCTGGGATGCTTAAATATCATAGAATAGTATGTGTGGGTGGGGTGGCCTGGTATGGTAGCCTGGCTGACTACCATACATACCACACTTGATTTCTTACAATAAATACTACTTGTCTCACCCTAGATTAAGACTATAAATATTTTAAGGTAAGTAATGAATGCACTGTGTGTGTATTGTACTTTTTTATTGTTTTTTGATGCCTGGTTCTATTGCTAACTTAATATATGTTAGTGTAAACTTGTTATCTAGTGTTTGTATGCATTTGTAAGTGGAAAAAAAGGGTGTTCCACTTTACGGCGGTTTCCGCTTTACGGCGGTAGCCTGGAACCTAACCAGCCGTATAAGTGGGGCCTTCCTGTACATGCATGTGTAGTGTGATCTAAGTGTAAGTAGAAGTAGCATGATATACATGTTACCCAGCATGTTTGTGAGACGGAAAAAGGACACCAGTAATCCTACCATCATGTAAAACAGTTACAGGTTTCTGTTTCACACTCACTTGGCATGACAGTAGTACCTCTCTGGGTGGTTGCTGTCTACCAACCTACCTGAACTGATAGAGACCAATATTCATTTTGCAAATTAAGCTTAAATTTGGCAAAAAAAAAAAAAAAAGTGAGATGACAATTGTGATGGCTGATTCTGACCTTGCCGATTTTCATCAAAACATTAATGTAACAGAAAATTTTGTGAGAGTAACTGATATTATGCAGATGGATCATACACTATTACTTATTTCAACTGAATGAGTGAAAAGAATTTTATTTTTTGTAGGCAGAAAAATGGAATCTGCAGAGCTTTTCAGGTCAGAAAGTGAAGTAAACCCAGGGCAACTAGATCCATGTGCTATTGGACTAGCTGATAATTCAACAAAGTGCTATTCTATGCAAAGATTTTGAAGCTAAAGAACAAGAGCTGTTAAGTAAGCACTCAGGCTTGAAGTTCAATGAGGAATCAATAACCTGTTTGCAGCACAAAGCTTGTCTTTTTTGCAATGTATGAACAGCAGAAAAGATACTACTGTGATACACCTTTAAAGGAAAATCACAGTATTAACCCTTTCAGTGTCGAGACCCCTGCTCTCAAACATGCTCTCGGTGTCGAAGAATTTAAAAAAAATAATTATTCTTTCTTGTGAAATGACAAGAGAATCTTTTTCTGATTTAATGACACCAAAAGTACGAAATTTTATGGAAAACTATCGGAATTATGCTCTCATAAAGTTAGCAGCCTCAGCGATATTTATGCATAGACGATTTTGCCCAATTTGAGCCCTATTTACGGTCAATTCCATTGTTCCAGTCAACCAAACTCATAGCTATTACACTAGAACTCCATTTGTTCTATCGATTGAGTACAATAAACCACCCATTTACTTATTTCAACTACCCAATAAAGTGATCAGAAATTGGTAATTTGGCCAATTTCATACACAATTCAGGTAAGACCAATTTCAAAATAGGGGCCAGAATAAACAATGCAGACATTCCTAGCTCTAAAATAAAAATTTTCTCTGTTCATTAGTCACATCTCCAGGCCCCTCATATATTACACATGCTTTTCATCTTGAATTTTTATTCACACAAAAAATAGAAGATTTAATGTTATGCAGACTACTGCATTATTGTAAAAATGGTATAAATAATATCAGCACATTTGTGTAAGCATATTAGACCCACCAGTTGATGCGTATTGGACATGTGGCACGATTTGTTTACTCTTGAACATCGACAAAAATCAAACATTTCTGCTACTTTGAGCTCAATTTCAAGGTACTTTTAGTCTGAAAACCATTCAAAATCATCTCTACAGTGGACCCCCGGAATTCGATGGCATCGGTATTCGATAAATCCGGTATTCGATGCATTGTATCACAAAAAAATTTCCTCGGTATTCGATTGAAAACCCGGTATTCGATATGATTCGTACGAGACCTGTCCACATGTGGCCTGAACTGCCCCTTGTGTGCCAGTGTTTACAAACCAGCCAGTGTGCGCGCATCTAAGGATACATTCGGTACATTCCATATTATCCATATTATCACTGTTTGGTGCTTGTTTCTGCAAAATAAGTCACCATGGGCCCCAAGAAAGCTTCTAGTGCCAACCCTGTGGTAAAAAGGGTGAGAATTAGTATGGAAATTAAGAAAGATTTTGAAGGGTTTGGGGCTAACCCTGAGAAGCCTATACCAGTTGTGGAATACATTGTGCCTACTTCAAAAATTAAGGAAATGTGTGCACAGTGGGTTGAAGTGCAAACCTTTATGGATGAAAATCACCCTAACACAGCTATTACAATGACAATGTTGTGGACCATTTTAGACAAATCGTAAAGGAACGGGAGGTACAGAGCTCTATGGACAGATTTGTTGTGCGACAGAGGTCCAGTGACTCTCAAGCTGGTTCTAGTGGCATTAAAAGAAGAAAGGAAGTAACCCTGGAAAAGGACTTGCTACCTCAAGTCCTAATGGAAGGGGATTCCCCTTCTAAACACTAAAACCTCTCCCCTCCTTCCATCCCATCAATCACCACCAGATCTTCATTAAAGGTAAGTGTCAATCATTTTATTGTTATTGTAATTATTCTATTGCATTAAACTTAATATTTCATGTAGTAAATTTTTTTTTTTTTCATACTTTTGGGTGTCTTGCACGGATTAATTTGATTTTCATTATTTCTTATGAGGAAAATTGATTCGGTTTTCGATATTATCGGTATTCGATGAGCTCTCAGGAACGGATTAATATCAAATACCCGGGGTCCACTGTATTTCTGTAATATATCTTCCATTTTATCAAACAAGACCAAGAAAATGAAAATACAACCATACATAACATACGAAAATACACCGCAAAGTTGGTGCTTTAAACTAAACACACGGTCAGTTGTATTTTTTCTCATTATGCACTGCGTGCTGCAGGATTTTTTTTTTATACTGCACACACTGAGCGCTCAGACATGTAGGCCTATCAGCTTTCTCCCATCAAATCTGAAGGTGCTAGAATTTTGGCATAGTATTACGGGACCGACACTGGTTTGCAAGAATGGGTCTGTATGGTGTGTTCGGTATATAAAAAATCCTACAGCAAGCAGTGAATAGAAAAAAAACGCCGACTGCGTTTTTGGTTTAAAACACCGACCTTGAGATGCATTTGCATATGGTATTTATGGTTGTATTCTCGTTTTCTTGGTGTCATTTGATAGAATGGAAGATATACTACAGAAACAGAGGTTATGATTGGTTTTATGAAGAAAATACCTTGAAATTGAGCTCAAAGTCACAGAAATGTTTGATTTTTGCAGATGTTCAAGAGTAAACAAAGGATGTCACTGTCCAATACATGTCCAACTGGCCAGTCTAATATGCAGCCACAAATGGGATGACATTATTTATACAATTATTACAATAATGCAGTAGTCTGTATAACAGTAAATCTTCTACTTTTTGCACGAATAAAATTCAAAATAAAAAGCAAGAGTAATATAACAGAGGCCTGGAGATGTGACTAATGAACAAAGAAACTGTTATTTTAGTGCCAGGAATGTCTGTATTGTTTATTCTGGACCCTATTTGGAAATTGGCATCTTTTTTAATTTGCATGAAATTGGCCAAACTGCCAATTTCTGTCCACTTTATTGGGAAGCTGAAATTGGTAAATGGGAGGTTTCTTGTACTCAATCGATAGAACAAATGTAGTTCTAACCATACCCCAGCCGGGATTAAACCCGCAGTCAGAGAGTTTCAAAACTCCAGACCGTCGCGTTAGCCACTACACCAGCTAGCCACAATAAGATTCGTCCAACTAGGTATATTTCTACACCATAGGAAGGTTAGCACAGGCACCACTGTGACCACAAATGCAAGTTTTTACAGACGAATCACCAGCTAGCGTGGCCGTGACGAACTCTAGCTCAAGTCCCCTCACTGCCGTCAACATGACTCATGAAATCGTAATGACATGATTGCAAACAGTTCTAGTTCTAGCGAAGTAACTATGAGTTTGGCCGACTGGAACAGTGGAACTGGCCTAAAAGCAGGCAAAATTGTCGATGCGTAAATATAGCCGTAACTACTAACTTCGAGAGCGTAATTCCTTCAAGTTTTTCATCAAATTTCATACTTTTGGTGTCATTACCATCGGTAAAAGATTCTCTATCATTTCATTAGAAAAAATAATTTTTTTTTAAATTCTTCAACACTGAGAGCAAGTTTGCGAGCAGGGGTCTCGACAGTGAAAGGGTTAAAAAGGTAAAAGAACATGAGTTTTAGAACTGTGATTTTTGAAATCAGCTCCAAGAGTTGTATAGGCATGTTTACTTACTCAACTTTTACTCTTCTAGAGCAGCCACAGCAATAACCTGAACACCGTTGATTGTTTGCTGCAGGCTGGTGAAATTTTCACCTGCCTCCACTCTGAGGGGCATAGCATTATTACTACTGCATACCATGAACTAAAACTTTCCCAAAATTAACATGACATGTACCTTCATGTAAAATTTTATCAAAACTGGAGGTGGTCAGGTGGGGACCCCTGGTTCCCTTGACAAGGAATGACCCAAAAAGAGAATACAACAAATATTAGCAGAAACAATCAATGTAATACTGGGGAATTTTTTTAATTTATAATACAGTGGACCCCCATTATTGACTGGTTCTGTTATCGGCCAACTCGGTAATCGACAGGTTTTTCGGCGCCCGGTTATCGGCCGTTAATTCGGTGATCGGCCGGCTTGGGACACGTCTGTCCGTCGGCCTCCAACCGTTTGCGCATCAGTTTGGCTGTCTCTCTGGGCGAGTGAGGAAGTTTCTCCTCATTCATCCAAACATTTTGCTATACAGTGGACCCCCGGTATTCGATGGCATCGGTATTCGATAAATCCGGTATTCGATGCATTATATCGCAAAAAAATTTCCTCGGTATTCGATTGAAAACCCGGTATTCGATACGATTCGTACAAGACCTGTCCACGTGTGGCCTGAACTGCCCCGTGTGTGCCAGTGTTTACAAGCCAGCCAGTGTGCGCGCATCTAAGGATACATTCGGTACATTCCATATTATCCATATTATCACTGTGTTTGGTGCTTGTTTCTGCAAAATAAGTCACCATGGGCCCCAAGAAAGCTTCTAGTGCCAACCCTGTGGTAAAAAGGGTGAGAATTAGTATGGAAATTAAGAAAGATTTTGAAGGGTTTGGGGCTAACCCTGAGAAGCCTATGCCAGTTGTGGAATCCATTGTGCCTACTTCAAAAATTAAGGAAATGTGTGCACAGTGGGTTGAAGCGCAAACCTTTATGGATGAAAATCACCCTAACACAGCTATTGCAAACCTTGCTGGTGACTATTACAATGACAATGTTGTGGACCATTTTAGACAAATTGTAAAGGAACGGGAGGTACAGAGCTCTATGGACAGATTTGTTGTGCGACAGAGGTCCAGTGACTCTCAAGCTGGTCCTAGTGGCATTAAAAGAAGAAGGGAAGTAACCCCGGAAAAGGACTTGCTACCTCAAGTTCTAATGGAAGGGGATTCCCCTTCTAAACACTAACACCTCTCCCCTCCTCCCATCCCATCAATCATCACCAGATCTTCATTAAAGGTAAGTGTCAATTATTTTATTGTTATTGTAATTATTCTATTGCATTAAACTTAATATTTCATGTAGTAAAAATTTTTTTTTTCATACTTTTGGGCGTTTTGTACAGATTAATTTGATTTTCATTATTTCTTATGAGGAAAATTGATTCGGTTTTCAATATTATCGGTATTCGACGAGCTCTCAGGAACAGATTAATGTCGAATACTGGGGGTCCACTGTAATTCAATGTTTTTTGTGGTTATTGATTTAGTGCAACTGCAAAATAAGCAACCATGGGCCCAAAGAAACACGTTACATAGTATGTATATAAAAACATGCAATGTTTATATGCACTGTATATTTAATAACAATCACTGGTACATTAAATGTCTTATTTTAAGTTAATATAGACTTTTTTTTTTTTTTCAACAAGTCGGCTGTCTCCCATCTATGATATCTTCTTCAAAAGTATACAAGAAACACATTACATATCATGTAGCATGCAAACATGCAATGTTTATATGTTATCGAGTGGAGAGTCAGATGGAGAGTAAACATTATGTTTTCTCTGATGCAGCATTTGAGAAAACTGTGAATCTGGCGACTGGTGCAGTAACCGCCCTTCGTATGTGTTTGTTTACAATTCTCGGCATGAATTATTCATTACTTCTCCCTTTGTTTATGATGGCATCTATAGGTAGTTGTTAGAAATTATTAAACTCAGTGAACATGGTAATAATATGGCTGTGTAGTGTAATAATATGGCTGTGTAGTGTAATAATATGGCTGTGTAGTGTAATAATATGGCTGTGTAGTGTAATAATATGGCTGTGTAGTGTAATAATATAGCTGTGTAGTGTAGCCCACGGGGAGGTTGCTACATACGTGTACTGTATCTAAATCTACTACTACCTACACTGACTTCCTACAAGCAAATACTACTCACCTCTTGCCCTACATTAAGACTACAAATATTTTAAGGTAAGTAATGCATGTACTGTAACAGTGAAAGACAGAGATTAAAGAGGTGTGTGCAATGTGGACTAGGGTGCAAGCTTTTGTAGAGAAACACCACCCTGACCAAGCTGAAACATAAAAACATAAGAAGGAACACTGCAACAGGCCTACTGACCCATGCGGAGCAGGTCCATGTCCCCCCCCCCCCCCCCCGATTAACCCAATGACCCCCCCCCCCCCCCGGATTAACCCAATGACCCCCCCCCCCGGATAAGCCCAATGACCCACCCAGTCTGGTCACTTCCACCCAAAAAAGGAGCATGGCGCCAGACCCAGCAGCACATGCTAGGCAGGTCCAACTCACACCTACCCACACCCACTCATGTATTTATCTAACCTATTTTTAAAACTACACAACGTTTTAGCCTGAATAACTGTACTCGGGAGTTTATTCCACTCATCCACAACTCTATTACCAAACCAGTGCTTTCCTATATCTTCCTGAATCTGAATTTTTCCAACTTGAAACCACTGCTGCGAGTCCTGTCTTGGCTGGAAATTTTCAGCACGCTATTTACATCCCCTTTATTTATTCCTGTTTTCCATTTATACACCTCAATCATATCCCCCTAATTCTACGCCTTTCGAGAGAGTGTAGATTTAGGGCCCTCAGTCTATCCTCATAGGGAAGATTTTTGATACATGGGATCATCTTTGTCATCCTCCTCTGTACGTTTTCCAGAGCACTTATATCCATTCTGTAATACGGTGACCAGAACTGAGCAGCATAGTCAAAATGAGGCGTAACCAAGGATATATAGAGTTGAAGAACAACCCGAGGACTTCTATTATTTATACTTCCAGATATGAAGCCAAGAATTCTGTTAGCTTTATTGCGAACACTAATGCACTGTTGTCTTGGTTTTAGATTACTGCTAACCAGAACTCCAAAATCCTTTTTGCAATCAGTAGTATTAAGATCTACATTATTTAGTTTATATGTGGCATGGTTATTTAACTGTCTAACATTTAGAACTTTGCATTTGTCAATATTAAACTGCATCTGCCACTTCTCTTACCACTGCATCAGTCTATTCAAATCATCCTGGAGTGCTCTAGTGTCCTCATTAGAATGAATTGGACGGCCTATTTTGGTGTCATCAGCAAATTTGCTCATGTCGCTATTTATTCCCTCATCTATGTCATTTATGTAAATTGTGAACAACAACGGGCCCAACACTGACCCCTGAGGAACACCGCTTGTGACGTGCCCCCATTCTGATTTCTCCCCATTTATGCAACCTCTCTGCTGTCTATTTGCCAGCCATGCCTCTACCCAGGAAAAAATTTCTCCTCCTATTCCATGTGCCTTAAGTTTCCTCAATAGCCTCTGGTGTGGAACTCTATCGAAAGCCTTACTGAAGTCCATATACACAATATCATATTCATTACCATGATCTACCTCCTCAAACACCTTAGTGAAAAAAGTTAGTAAATTCCTAAGACAGGAACACCCCTTTGTAAAACCGTGTTGAGATTCATTAATCAATCTGTGCCTGTCAAGATGGCTACGAATTGCTTCGGCAATTATGGATTCCATAAATTTTCCCACTATAGAGGTAAGGCTTATTGGTCTATAGTTTGAAGCCAAGGACCTGTCACCTGCCTTGTAAATAGGTATTACATTTGCCATTTTCCACTTATCAGGCACTCTGCCAGTTTGTAGTGATATGTTAAAAAGATTAGCCAAAGTTATGCTAAGTTCCACTTTACATTCCTTTAACACCCTTGCAAACAGTTCATCAGGGCCTGGGGATTTGTTAGATTTTAGTTTCTCTATTTGTCTGAGGACCATGTCACTAGTTACCGCAATCGTACATAATCGTACAAGCCATATCTGCAACATGCTCAATGACAAAACCCTGTCCCACGTCAGGGAAATCTTAGAGAGATGCCAGAAACAGACCTCTATGGACAGATTTGTTGTGAGACAGGGGTCCAGTAACTCAAGCTGGTCCTAGTGGCATTAAAAGACAAAGAAGGGAAGTAACCCCCAAGAAGGCTTTGCTACCTAAAGTCTTTATGGAGGGGGATTCCCCTTCCAAACACTAACTCCTCCCTCTTTCCTCTTCCCTATCTTCCAGAAGCCAGCACTAGCTTCTGTATGTATTTAACACTTATTTTTTTTTTATTATTATCACACCGGCCGATTCCCACCAAGGCAGGGTGGCCCGAAAAAGAAAAACTTTCACCATCATTCACTCCATCACTGTCTTGCCAGAAGGGTGCTTTACACTACAGTTTTTAAACTGCAACATTAACACCCCTCCTTCAGAGTGCAGGCACTGTACTTCCCATCTCCAGGACTCAAGTCCGGCCTGCCGGTTTCCCTGAATCCCTTCATAAATGTTACTTTGCTCACACTCCAACAGCACGTCAAGTATTAAAAACCATTTGTCTCCATTCACTCCTATCAAACACGCTCACGCATGCCTGCTGGAAGTCCAAGCCCCTCGCACACAAAACCTCCTTTACCCCCTCCCTCCAACCCTTCCTAGGCCGACCCCTACCCCGCCTTCCTTCCACTACAGACTGATACACTCTTGAAGTCATTCTGTTTCGCTCCATTCTCTCTACATGTCCGAACCACCTCAACAACCCTTCCTCAGCCCTCTGGACAACAGTTTTGGTAATCCCGCACCTCCTCCTAACTTCCAAACTACGAATTCTCTGCATTATATTCACACCACACATTGCCCTCAGACATGACATCTCCACTGCCTCCAGCCTTCTCCTCGCTGCAACATTCATCACCCACGCTTCACACCCATATAAGAGCGTTGGTAAAACTATACTCTCATACATTCCCCTCTTTGCCTCCAAGGACAAAGTTCTTTGTCTCCACAGACTCCTAAGTGCACCACTCACTCTTTTTCCCTCATCAATTCTATGATTCACCTCATCTTTCATAGACCCATCCGCTGACACGTCCACTCCCAAATATCTGAATACGTTCACCTCCTCCATACTCTCTCCCTCCAATCTCATATTCAATCTTTCATCACCTAATCTTTTTGTTATCCTCATAACCTTACTCTTTCCTGTATTCACCTTCAATTTTCTTCTTTTGCACACCCTACCAAATTCATCCACCAATCTCTGCAACTTCTCTTCAGAATCTCCCAAGAGCACAGTGTCATCAGCAAAGAGCAGCTGTGACAACTCCCACTTTGTGTGTGATTCTTTATCTTTTAACTCCACGCCTCTTGCCAAGACCCTCGCATTTACTTCTCTTACAACCCCATCTATAAATATATTAAACAACCACGGTGACATCACACATCCTTGTCTAAGGCCTACTTTTACTGGGAAAAAATTTCCCTCTTTCCTACATACTCTAACTTGAGCCTCACTATCCTCGTAAAAACTCTTCACTGCTTTCAGTAACCTACCTCCTACACCATACACTTGCAACATCTGCCACATTGCCCCCCTATCCACCCTGTCATACGCCTTTTCCAAATCCATAAATGCCACAAAGACCTCTTTAGCCTTATCTAAATACTGTTCACTTATATAGTTCACTGTAAACACCTGGTCCACACACCCCCTACCTTTCCTAAAGCCTCCTTGTTCATCTATCCTATTCTCCGTCTTACTCTTAATTCTTTCAATTATAACTCTACCATACACTTTACCAGGTACACTCAACAGACTTATCCCCCTATAATTTTTGCACTCTCTTTTATCCCCTTTGCCTTTATACAAAGGAACTATGCATGCTCTCTGCCAATCCCTAGGTACCTTACCCTCTTCCATACATTTATTAAATAATTGCACCAACCACTCCAAAACTATATCCCCACCTGCTTTTAACATTTCTATCTTTATCCCATCAATCCCGGCTGCCTTACCCCCTTTCATTTTACCTACTGCCTCACGAACTTCCCCCACACTCACAACTGGCTCTTCCTCACTCCTACAAGATGTTATTCCTCCTTGCCCTATACACGAAATCACAGCTTCCCTATCTTCATCAACATTTAACAATTCCTCAAAATATTCCTTCCATCTTCCCAATACTCTAACTCTCCATTTAATAACTCTCCTCTCCTATTTTTAACTGACAAATCCATTTGTTCTCTAGGCTTTCTTAACTTGTTAATCTCACTCCAAAACTTTTTCTTATTTTCAACAAAATTTGTTGATAACATCTCACCCACTCTCTCATTTGCTCTCTTTTTACATTGCTTCACCACTCTCTTAACTTCTCTCTTTTTCTCCATATACTCTTCCCTCCTTGCATCACTTCTACTTTGTAAAAACTTCTCATATGCTAACTTTTTCTCCCTTACTACTCTCTTTACATCATCATTCCACCAATCGCTCCTCTTCCCTCCTGCACCCACTTTCCTGTAACCACAAACTTCTGCTGAACACTCTAACACTACATTTTTAAACCTACCCCATACCTCTTCGACCCCATTGCCTATGCTCTCATTAGCCCATCTATCCTCCAATAGCTGTTTATATCTTACCCTAACTGCCTCCTCTTTTAGTTTATAAACCTTCACCTCTCTCTTCCCTGATGCTTCTATTCTCCTTGTATCCCATCTACCTTTTACTCTCAGTGTAGCTACAACTAGAAAGTGATCTGATATATCTGTGGCCCCTCTATAAACATGTACATCCTGAAGTCTACTCAACAGTCTTTTATCTACCAATACATAATCCAACAAACTACTGTCATTTCGCCCTACATCATATCATGTATACTTATTTATAATCTTTTTCTTAAAATATGTATCACCTATAACTAAACCCCTTTCTATACAAAGTTCAATCAAAGGGCTCCCATTATCATTTACACCTGGCACCCCAAACTTACCTACCACACCCTCTCTAAAACTTTCTCCTACTTTAGCATTCAAGTCCCCTACCACAATTACTCTCTCACTTGGTTCAAAGGCTCCTATACATTCACTTAACATCTCCCAAAATCTCTCTCTCTCCTCTGCATTCCTCTCTTCTCCAGGTGCATACACGCTTATTATGACCCACTTCTCGCATCCAACCTTTACTTTAATCCACAATAATTCTTGAATTTACACATTCATATTCTCTTTTCTCCTTCCATAACTGATCATTTAACATTACTGCTACCCCTTCCTTTGCTCTAACTCTCTCAGATACTCCAGATTTAATCCCATTTATTTCCCCCCACTGAAACTCTCCTACCCCCTTCAGCTTTGTTTCGCTTAGGGCCAGGACATCCAACTTCTTTTCATTCATAACATCAGCAATCATCTGTTTCTTGTCATCCGCACTACATCCACGCACATTTAAGCAACCCAGTTTTATAAAGTTTTTCTTCTTCTCTTTTTTAGTAATTGTATACAGGAGAAGGGGTTACTAGCCCATTGCTCCCGGCATTTTAGTCGCCTCATACGACACGCATGGCTTACGGAGGAAAGATTCTTTTCCACTTCCCCATGGACAATAGAAGAAATAAAAAAGAACAAGAGCTATTTAGAAAAAGGAGAAAAACCTAGATGTATGTATATATATATATATGCATGTGCGTGTCTGTGAAGTGTGACCAAAGTGTAAGTAGGAGTAGCAAGATATCCCTGTTATCTTAGCGTGTTTATGAGACAGAAAAAGAAACCAGCAATCCTACCATCATGCAAAACAGTTACAGGTTTTTGTTTCACAGTCATCTGGCAGGACGGTAGTACTTCCCTGGGTGGTTGCTGTCTACCAACCTACTACCTACTCCTCCCTCTTTCCTCTTCCCTATCTTCCAGAAGCCAGCACTAGCTTCTGTATGTATTTAACACTTATATGATTGTTAATTTTTTTTTTGTGAACATTTTTGTCTGGAACGGATTAATTGTCTTTCCATTAATTCTTAGAAGAAATATTAATTCAGTTTTCGGACATTTCGGTCATCAGCTGACCTTCTGAAACGAATTATGGCCAATAACCGAGGGTCCACTGAAATTCATCAAGAAAATGTCATGAGAGCAAAAATATTTAGCCCTATTTCATGGGCTTCTGGAGAAGTCAAAGATGATGAAGATTAAAGTCAAAATATTAGGGCTGGAACAAACCGCAATAAACCCCCACACACAAAAAAAGTGAAAACTATACAGTATGACAACCTATTCTGAAACACTATTAATTCATAGTAAAGTAAAACAGTGAAAACCAGAGGCAAGAAGGAAAAGATAAGGATACTGCAGATATTATGCCATGTCATGCCAACCATGATCTGATGATGTAAGTCTGGGAGAAACAAACATCTTCAGAAATAAAGTCAGAACTAAGATTCACATTGGAGATGTGTAATAAGGCAAAGTAATCAAGACAGCTAAGCTAATCTTAAGAGAGGAGGGAAAGAATTTTGAAAGAGCCAGCTTATCTGAAGATTATAAATCCTTAACTCTTGAAGATGAACCACTGACCTCCACGTGGCAACGTCTGGTAACTCAGAAATAACTCCGAGGTTGACAGTGGTTGCAAATAATAATAATTTTAAACGTTATCCATGGAGGCAAAGAAAGGAATGTACAAGAGTATAGTGGTACCAATACTTATATGGGTGTGAAGCATAGGTTGTAAATGTTGCAACAAGGAGGAGGCTGGAGGCAAGGGAGACGTCATGTCTAAGGGCAATGTATGGTGCAAATATTATGCAGAGAATTCATAGTGTGGAAATTAGGAAAAGGTGTGGAGTTACTAAAATTATTAGTCAGAGGGCTGAAGAGGGGTTGTTGAGGTGGTTTGGTCATTTAGAGAGGATGGAACAAAGTAGAATGACTTGGAGAGCATATAAATCTGTAGTGGAAGGAAGGAGGGTGGGGTAGAGGTCATTCTAAGAAAGGTTGGAGGGAGGGGGTAAAGGAGGTTTTGTGTGTGAGGGGCCTGGACATGCAGCAGGCATTTGTGAGTGTGTTAGATAGGAGTGAATGGAGATGAATGGTTTTTGGGACCTGACGAGCTGTTAGTGTGAGCAGGGTAATATTTTGTGAAGGTATTCAGGGAAACCAGTTAGCCGAACTTGAGTCCTGGAGATGGGAAGTACAATCCCTGCATTTTGAAGGAGGGGTTTGGGATATTGGCTGTTTGGCATGGCACCTAAACTGTCGTATCTGAGTGCCTCTGCAAAGAATGATGAGAAGCTTTTTTTCTTTCTTTTTGGGTAACCCTGCCTTAGTGGGAAACGGCATACATGTTAAAAAAAGAAACCCTAACATGGGAGAAAAAAATTCTTGGTGTCAGCATTTCTTTTATGTTCTTTAAAGCATCAAATGTTATATTTCTTGGCTTTTTTGGTGTGTATCCTCCAGAGAAGCCCTGTGAACCAACAATCAGTATACACATACATAGTATGTACCACTACTCATAAATTATTAAATAATCTTTTGCTTCAACTGACTGAAACCTCAGTTTTAGTATTCCCTTGTTGGAGAAAATTCTCTACAAAATGTAAATTTTTGTTAGTATTTTTGGGTGTCTGGAAAGAACCAATTAATCCATTCCAGACACCCAAAAATATTAACAAAAAAACACATTTTATAGAGAATTTTCTCCAACTAGGGCATACAAAAACCAAGGTTCCACTGTACATATTTCTAATTTGCTGAAGCTATTCCACTGACCAATTCCACTTACTGGCATTTGCAGACATTCTGCCAAGCCTCATAATATTTGACAGGCTTAGCAGTTTTTGTTTCTTCCTCTAAATCTTCTGCCTCCAAGCACTTCAAGTCCAATTTGCGACTGCACGCAAGGGCAGCATGTTGCAAGGCTTTGATCACTGATGCATAGGAGTCTTGAAGCTGAGTGTACTTGCCCACAAGAGCAATGGTGACCACACTGCGTAAGTGTTCCTGCCTATGGACATGAACATTTTAGTAACAAAACCAAGCAATAAAGTACAAAGTATACATCTTAAACAATTTCACCATCTGCATAATGAAAATCTCCAATACAAGCACTTACTTTGTTGACAGATCACGCCATTTTTTCATGAAATTTCTTGGCCGATGACTATCAAGGTTTAAGCCAAGATGATCACTAAGAAGATGTGACACGTGTTGCTCTTCTAACATTAGCGGAACTTCATAAATGCTCTGTGCATCATGCAGACATATAACCTGGGAGAAGTAAGTGCAACTTTTACTGTCAGCTATCCACAGTACCAATATTAACCACTATTGCAGACTATATTTTGACATGCAGTGACTTCTTCACTCAAGTTATATTTTAATGTTTTCATTAAAATTTTAAACACCAATCAATATAATAACACAGTAGTCCCCTGAGCTATAATGGTCTTTATTTATGATAATTCATTACTAATTACAGGCATCCCTATGAGGCTTATGAAGTAGAAAAAAAAATCTAATCTATCTACATACAGTGGACCCACGTTTTTCATAAGGCTCAAAAGTTGTAATTTTCGGAATTCGTAACTTTTTTTCATCAAAACATTGACTCGTGAATCATCATTTGACTCGCAAATAGTCGTTCATCTGGGACACATACACATGGCCCAGAGCTGCCTCACACTCCATTCCCAGCGATTGTGCCATTGTTTATCAGTGAGTGAGGATGATCCCGAGTTCATACGATACATTTTATAATATTCCATTCGTTTTAGTGCTTGCAACAGCTAAATAAGTCACCATGGCTCCAAAGAAAGCTTCTAGTGCCAGCCCTTTGGTAAAGAATGTGAGAAACACACATAATTTAAGAAAAAGTCTGTAGAAAAGTACAAAAGTGGTGGTAGTAGAGTGGTAGCAGTTGTCATAGTGGTAGAGGGTGGTAGTGATGGTGGTAGAGGGTGGTAGTGATGGTGGTCGAGGGTGGTAGTGATGGTGGTAGAGGGTGGTAGTGATGGTGGTGGAGGGTGCCTTCTTCAGTGATTCTACTAACTCCTCCAATGTTGTTGGAGTTATATAAAGCTACAGAAAACACCGGTGCCTCGGCTGCTGCTTAACCACCATTATAGATGGTTTATGCTCTCAGTGGCCCTTATACACTCAACAACAACAACACAACACCTCTTGTGACATACATAATGACTCATTTTATTCATTCTACAATATATTTCATGTTTCTATGCTATTAATATTGTTTATGATGTCATATTAGTTGAATTGTGATAGATAAATAAGCCACCAAGTTGATATTAGTGCCATATTCTCCAACAATAAACTCGCCTCCCCTCCCTCTGCCATACACCAACAAGATTCTTCAATAGAGGTAAATGTGATGTTAAATGTTCATTTATGCATTTTATCAGTGCTTTACATTTATTTGGCATTCTTTTCTGCATGTAAATTTATATTTAAGCTAGGGAAGTGGCTAGGTAAGTGACCTAGAGTCCTTATGGAGGGGGATTCCCCTTCCAAACAATAACCTCTCTTACCTCTCTCCTCCTCTCTGGCCCTTATACACCCAACCTGGCAAGTCAAATGTAGTAGCAGATGCTTTATCGCGGCACATTAGTGTAGTTACTGCAGATCCTCCATTTACTGCGGAGGATGTAAAGAATGCCCAAAGAACAGATCCCATGTGGTCTGGTGTAATTCGATTCCTGCTCCAGGAAGATCTTATTCTGACTGTGAAGCCACCAGCACCCATCAGTGACTTTGTAATGAGCCAAGAATTACTGTATCGAACAGCCGAATTGGGTACTCCAAGTAGAAGAGTGTACCAGTTAGTAATTCCACAGTCACTAGTGAATGTAGCTCTACAGTTAGTTCACGATGCACCAGGTGTTGCACACCCTGGTATGGATCGTTCTGTGAAACAAGCCAGAATGAAGTACTTTTGGCCACGTATGGCAACTGACATTTCAGAGTATGTTAAGAAATGTAGTGTTTGTATGCAACATAAAGGAAATGTCAATGGTCCTAATCCAATCCAAGTGTACCCAACCACTAGCGAACCGTGGGAAAGAGTTGCCCTCAATTTATTAACCAATTTTAAATGTTCCCTCCAAGGCAACAAACATCTGTGTTATAGTCAGTATAGTTGCTCATCCCCTTATGTGTGTTGTAAAGCGTATCATAGTACCATCCATGTGCTTTATATAGAAGATCCCTAGGCCGAGTGACTGTATGACGTCACAGGATACAGCATGAGTCAGTGAGACAAGCTGCCTCCCTCTCACTCGACAGATTGCCATAGACAGGCGAGCAGGGCAGGCCTGGCTCCCACCTCTCATCCACAGTCTGACAATATATGGTGTTACCATCCAACAAGGTGTTTACCTTCAACCCTCGTATCTCCTACTGAACCCCACACGACAATTCGGTGACAGCGGTGTGGGCGTGAAATTGATAATTACGCCGATGTACGGAGATTTCTTTCGACCAGCAAGACGGCCATTTCGTGTCGCCAGTAGGCCGACCTAGCCAAGCCAGCTACCTCAAGCCAGTTACCTCAATCAAGCGTCTACCAGCCACTACATTATTCACTGGTCAGTCTCTTTGTATTAGTGTTTATCTGCTTATTTGCATCACTCCCGAGGGGTTGACCCGAGTTTGCAAAGTAAGCCAGTAAGACAGTCTGTGGTGGGGGAGTCAGAACAACCCAGTCAGCCCAAGCCTGATACCATCCATCCTTTGCCTGCCAAGCCAGTTTTCCACCCTTGCTGTGCTCATCGTGAGAAGTTATCAAGCTATTCTGTGTGAAGGGTTAAGATAAGCCAGCCAGCAACTAACCCAGGTGTCTTACCCCAGTACTCAAGCAAGCCACGTGGGTACAGTCTTCCTCATCGCTTAGTACTCAAGCTCCAAGCCATTCTGAGTGCTTTTTCATCCCTGTGGTGTTGTGGTATTTCGTGGGTCTGTTTTAAGCCAGCCGGCTTAGAATTATTTTCGCGCCTGTCAGGGTGTCCTCAGTGAGGCTTACGCCGTTCATCCCATAGGCCCAGTTACCACGCAGTCTCGGCCTTAGCCCTGTCAGCAAACTCACCCACTCACTCGACACCGGCCTCAGCCGTCTCACTCAGCCATTCACCCACTCACCCAACCACTACCACTGTGTTTTGGTACTCTTACTACGGGTACTAGCACCATATTTTAACCCTTCCAGGGTCCAAGGCCAAAATCTGAAGTGGTGCCCCAGTGTCCAAGAATTTTCAAAAAAAAAAAAAATTTTATTTTTTCTCATGAAATGGTAGAGAATCTTTTTGTGAATGTAATAAAACAAAAAGTACGAAATTTGATGGAAAATTGACGAAATTATGCTCTCGTGAATTTTGCTGTGTCAGCGATATTTACGAATCGGCGATTTTGCCGACTTTGACTCCCATTTTAGGCCAATTACATTATTCCAGTTGACCAAATTCTCAGCTATTTCACTAGTATTACTTCTATTCTATCGATTGAGCACAAGAAATTGCCAAGTCAACTGTTTCAACTACAAAATAAAGTGACCGGAAATTGGTAATTTGGCCAATTTAACACAAAGTTCAAAATATTCCAATTTCAAAATAGGGTCCAGAATAAACAATGTAGGTATTCCTGGCACTAAACTAACATTTCCTCTGTTCATTAGTTATGTTTTGAGGCTTTACAAATAAATTCCATTTTGATTTTTTATTTCACATAATGAATTTTTATTCACACCAAAAAATAGAAGATTTACTGTTATGCAATATTGTAATAATTGTATAAATATCATCACCACATTTGTGAATGTATATTAGACCCACCAGCTGGCGTGTATTAGACGTGTGAGGTCATTTGTTTACTCTTGAACATCGGCAAAAATTTAACATTTCCGCCACTTTGAGCTCAATTTCAAGCCATTTCCAGTGCTAACACCAATCAAAATTATCTCTATTTCTGTAATATGTCTTCCATTCTATCAAATGAGACCAAGAAATCACAAATACAACTATAAAAAACATACGAAAAAACACTGCAAAGTCGCTGTTTTAATCGAAAATCATGGTCTCAGTTTTTTTTCTCTCATTATACACAGTGTGCTGCAGGATTTATTTTAATGTGGTGCACACATACCACATAGATGTATTCTCTCATATCTAGGCCCAAATTTACCACTCAGTTTATCAGAGTGAGCTGAGCTCATGACGTAGATCTACGGTTTGGACCCTGAACGTAAAGCCGTAGATCTACGGGACGGACCCTGAAAGGGTTAAGGACCACATAGGGGGTCAAGAGCTAATGTGTGTTTTGCGCCATCGTTAACCCTTTGACTGTTTTCGACGTATAAATACGTCTTACAAGCCAATGTTTCTGACGTATATATACTCAATAATTCTAGCGGCTTCAAATCAAGCGGGAGAAAGCTGGTAGGCCCACATGTTAGAAAATGGGTCTGTGTGGTCAGTGTGCACCACATAAAAAAAAAACCTGCAGCACACATTGCGTAATGAGAAAAAAAAAACTGATTGTTTTTTTGGAATAAAACGCCGACTTTGAGGTGTATTTTCGTATAGTATTTATCGTTGTATTCGCGTTTTCATGGTCTTAGGTGATAAAATGGAAAACATATTACAGAAATAGAGATGATTTTCATTACTTTGACGATGAAAACGACCTTGAAACTGAGCTCAAAGTAGCAGAAATGTTCGATTTTTACCAATGTTCAGGAGTAAATACGTAAATCGCACCACACGTCCAATACACGTCAACTGGGGAGTCTAATATTCTTTCACTACTGCACTGATATTATTTAAACCATTTTTACAATAATGCAGTAGTCTGCATAACAGTAAATTTTGTATTTTTTTGTATGAATAAAAAATCAAAATAGAAAGCAATAATAATATAAGAGGGGCCTAGAGATGTGACTAATGAACAGAGCATATGTTATTTTAGTGCCACGAATGTCTACCTTGTTTATTCTGGACCCCATTTTGAAATCAGCATCTTTTTTTTTAAGTTTGCGTGAAATTGGCCAAATTGCCAATTTCTGACCACCATATTGGGTAGTCCAAATTAGTAAATGGGAGGTTTCTTGTACTAAGCTGATAGATAAAATGGAGTTCTAAAGAAATAGCTATGAGTTTGGTCAACTGGAACAATGGAATTGGCTGAAAATAGGGCTCAAAATCGGCGAAATCGCCGATACGCATATGTCGCTGAGACCGCTAACTTCGCGGGAGCATAATTCCATGAGTTTTTGACTAAATTTCGAACTTTTGGTGTCATTACCATCGGGAAAAGATTCTCTATCATTTCATAAGAAAAAAATAATTTTTTTTTTTCAAAAATTGAGCGACAGAATGACAGTTTCAGAAAGGGGCCTGAAACAGTCAAAGGGTTAAAAGCCTCCTGTGTGAAGTCTATCATCAATGTAAGCGCAATTCTATGATCACGTGTAGACAGTAGCCAGCCACGAGAGGACACAAACATCCACCACCCTCCTCCACCCTTCCACCTCATTCTTCACCAAGTCGCTACAGTGATAATAATATTTTACATAAACACATTTGCGAGTGTTGAGACATTTCTTTTTTGTGTTTCCAGTGATTTCTTAGTGACATTCAGTAACTCTTGATTAGACTCAGTGTTTATTATATACTGATTGCAATCTTTTTTTTTTCTTAATTCAGTGTTAATTTCCGTATATTATCTTATGTCTGTTGTGTTGGGCTTCTTTTTTTTTTATACACTTGAAGTAAGTACCTTAGTGTTTTTCCTTTGTTGTGTGTGCAAAACTTATGAGCAGTATAGAATTTGTTTTTCCACTTCAGAATCACCTTGTGTTCACAGTATTCCAGTGAATTAATTCAGTAATTTATTACCTTGTATTCTGCATTACAACTCAGTGTTGTCTGTTATAATTTTTATCCCAGCATTTGTGTATTCTTGCCAGTTTATTTCATTTTTCTCTGTGTTGAACATTTTTGTTAATTCTTTCATTTAGCCAGTGTCTAATTTGTCTTATCTCCACAGACAATAGTGCCATTGTTTTATGCAAGCAAGAAAATCATTATTTTCCAAATTTTTCACACATCAAGTTTCATAGCAAGAAAATTCTAGTATTGTGTTTATGTTGATGTGTTGTGTTCTGCATCACTGTAAGTGTTTGTTCTGTTTTTCATGTTTCATTGAACAAATTCATTCTTAGTGCAATTTTTAAGTTCTTCTTTTAAAGTAAATTGTTCTTTTGCTCGTTAAGTGTTGCTTAAGTTGCAGTTAAGAGAAAGTGTTCACTCAGTTCATTCCTTGCTAATATTTTTTTTTAATCTTGTAAACTGTATTTCTTGTGTGTAAATTTTTTTTATTATTGCACATTGACTCATTTTGCAATAATTCTTGTGCAAGCATTGTGTTGTCATTAAAATTTTTCTTTCAGAAATTTTATGTAGTGTTGTGCAGTACTCATTAGCAATTGTTATTTGCAGTATTGCTACAGTTTATTTCAGTGCAGTTTCTTATGCTCTGTTCTGTGCATAATATTTTATTCTTTGTGCACCATTTTATTTTATTTTTAGTGAATTGTTCTCCCAGTTTGTCTTAATTTTGCACAAGCTTTATTGAGTCCAATTTAACATTTTTTGATTGATTCATCATTTTATTGTTGAATTTTCCTATTGCATTAAGAGTAAAGACAACTCACTGTGCCATTCATTCAATTTAAAGTAAAATTTGAGCAAATTAGATTTGAGTATAGTACAAGTTCTCTTGATTTTCAAAGTGTTGTTTATTCAGTTGAGTATTTTCTTGTGTGAGTTTCCTTGCTTAAAGTGTGACCTGTCAATTTTTAATTACTTAAGCAGAATAGTTAAGCATTTTCTTCCCATTTAAGTTCACTGTGTTGTGTGTTCCTCAGTTACATTTTCTTTTCTCTAAATTCTTGTTTTACATTTTGCAAATATGTCTCAAGTCTTCTCAAGCGATGCCTCAGCACATGCTGCTAGTACAACCGTTGATGCATCAGTTCACAATTCGAGTAATCCTTTATCAAATAATAGATACACTCAGACTTCTAGCCTGCGTAATTTCAGTCGTGATCTTTGCGTACTCGGCAAGTAATGAGAAACCCACAAGTATCTTTTGTAGATACTCGTTCAGATCTCCCTAAGTCAAGGCATGTGTTAGCCAATGCAGAGGAATTCGATCCTCCCAGAGATGATAACCATTCTGCATATGTAAACCTCACCCTCGCAGAATTGGGTTTAAATGTACATAGTCTGTATAACTAGTTGTCAGAGATGAAGGAAATTGTCAACTGTTTGTTATTAACTGATCAGTTTTTCAATTTTTTTTCTTTTTTCGTGTTCACGTTCCCTCCGTATTCTGAGAATTTGACAGTAATGATCTGAGTGCACCAGATGCCTTTGCTGTTAATTTCACCTTGTATATGTGTGTGTGTGTGTGTGTGTGTGTGTGTGTGTGTGTGTATGTATATATATATATGTATATATATATATATTATATATATATATATATATATATATATATATATATATATATATATATATATATATATAATATATATAGTAATTGTTTTACATGATGGTAGGATTGCTGGTGTCCTTTTTTTCTGTCTCATAAACATGCAAGATTTCAGGTATGTCTTGCTACTTCTACTTAAACTTAGGTCACACTACACATACATGTACAAGCATATATATGTATGTATATTTACACATCCCTCTGGGTTTTCTTCTATTTTCTTTCTAGTTCTTGTTGTTGTTTATTTCCTCTTATCTCCATGGGGAAGTGGAACAGAATTCTTCCTCCGTAAGCCATGCGTGTTGTAAGAGGCGACTAAAATGCCAGGAGCAAGGGGCTAGTAACCCCTTTCTCCCGTATAAATTACTAAATTTAAAAAGAGAAACTTTCGTTTTTCTTTTTGGGCCACCCTGCCTTGGTGGGATACGGCCGGTTTGTTGAAAAAAAAAAAAAAAAAATATATATATATATATATATATAATATATATATATATATATATATATATATATATATATAGGTAGTAGGTTGGTAGACAGCAACCACCCAGGGAAGTACTACCGTCCTGCCAGATGACTGTGAAACAAAAACCTGTAACTGTTTTGCATGATGGTAGGATTGCTGGTTTCTTTTTCTGTCTCATAAACACGCTAAGATAACAGGGATATCTTGCTACTCCTACTTACACTTTGGTCACACTTCACAGACACGCACATGCATATATATATATACATACATCTAGGTTTTTCTCCTTTTTCTAAATAGCTCTTGTTCTTTTATTTCTTCTATTGTCCATGGGGAAGTGGAAAAGAATCTTTCCTCCGTAAGCCATGCGTGTCGTATGAGGCGACTAAAATGCCGGGAGTAATGGGCTAGTAACCCCTTCTCCTGTATACAATTACTAAAAAAGAGAAGAAGAAAAACTTTATAAAACTAGGTTGCTTAAATGTGCGTGGATGTAGTGCGGATGACAAGAAACAGATGATTGCTGATGTTATGAATGAAAAGAAGTTGGATGTCCTGGCCCTAAGCGAAACAAAGCTGAAGGGGGTAGGAGAGTTTCAGTGGGGGGAAATAAATGGGATTAAATCTGGAGTATCTGAGAGAGTTAGAGCAAAGGAAGGGGTAGCAGTAATGTTAAATGATCAGTTATGGAAGGAGAAAAGAGAATATGAATGTGTAAATTCAAGAATTATGTGGATTAAAGTAAAGGTTGGATGCGAGAAGTGGGTCATAATAAGCGTGTATGCACCTGGAGAAGAGAGGAATGCAGAGGAGAGAGAGAGATTTTGGGAGATGTTAAGTGAATGTATAGGAGCCTTTGAACCAAGTGAGAGAGTAATTGTGGTAGGGGACTTGAATGCTAAAGTAGGAGAAACTTTTAGAGAGGGTGTGGTAGGTAAGTTTGGGGTGCCAGGTGTAAATGATAATGGGAGCCCTTTGATTGAACTTTGTATAGAAAGGGGTTTAGTTATAGGTAATACATATTTTAAGAAAAAGAGGATAAATAAGTATACACGATATGATGTAGGGCGAAATGACAGTAGTTTGTTGGATTATGTATTGGTAGATAAAAGACTGTTGAGTAGACTTCAGGATGTACATGTTTATAGAGGGGCCACAGATATATCAGATCACTTTCTAGTTGTAGCTACACTGAGAGTAAAAGGTAGATGGGATACAAGGAGAATAGAAGCATCAGGGAAGAGAGAGGTGAAGGTTTATAAACTAAAAGAGGAGGCAGTTAGGGTAAGATATAAACAGCTATTGGAGGATAGATGGGCTAATGAGAGCATAGGCAATGGGGTCGAAGAGGTATGGGGTAGGTTTAAAAATGTAGTGTTAGAGTGTTCAGCAGAAGTTTGTGGTTACAGGAAAGTGGGTGCAGGAGGGAAGAGGAGCGATTGGTGGAATGATGATGTAAAGAGAGTAGTAAGGGAGAAAAAGTTAGCATATGAGAAGTTTTTACAAAGTAGAAGTGATGCAAGGAGGGAAGAGTATATGGAGAAAAAGAGAGAAGTTAAGAGAGTGGTGAAGCAATGTAAAAAGAGAGCAAATGAGAGAGTGGGTGAGATGTTATCAACAAATTTTGTTGAAAATAAGAAAAAGTTTTGGAGTGAGATTAACAAGTTAAGAAAGCCTAGAGAACAAATGGATTTGTCAGTTAAAAATAGGAGAGGAGAGTTATTAAATGGAGAGTTAGAGGTATTGGGAAGATGGAAGGAATATTTTGAGGAATTGTTAAATGTTGATGAAGATAGAGAAGCTGTGATTTCGTGTATAGGGCAAGGAGGAATAACATCTTGTAGGAGTGAGGAAGAGCCAGTTGTGAGTGTGGGGGAAGTTCGTGAGGCAGTAGGTAAAATGAAAGGGGTAAGGCAGCCGGGATTGATGGGATAAAGATAGAAATGTTAAAAGCAGGTGGGGATATAGTTTTGGAGTGGTTGGTGCAATTATTTAATAAATGTATGGAAGAGGGTAAGGTACCTAGGGATTGGCAGAGAGCATGCATAGTTCCTTTGTATAAAGGCAAAGGGGATAAAAGAGAGTGCAAAAATTATAGGGGGATAAGTCTGTTGAGTGTACCTGGTAAAGTGTATGGTAGAGTTAAAATTGAAAGAATTAAGAGTAAGACGGAGAATAGGATAGCAGATGAACAAGGAGGCTTTAGGAAAGGTAGGGGGTGTGTGGACCAGGTGTTTACAGTGAAACATATAAGTGAACAGTATTTAGATAAGGCTAAAGAGGTCTTTGTGGCATTTATGGATTTGGAAAAGGCGTATGACAGGGTGGATAGGGGGCAATGTGGCAGATGTTGCAAGTGTATGGTGTAGGAGGTAGGTTACTGAAAGCAGTGAAGAGTTTTTACGAGGATAGTGAGGCTCAAGTTAGAGTATGTAGGAAAGAGGGAAATTTTTTCCCAGTAAAAGTAGGCCTTAGACAAGGATGTGTGATGTCACCGTGGTTGTTTAATATATTTATAGATGGGGTTGTAAGAGAAGTAAATGCGAGGGTCTTGGCAAGAGGCGTGGAGTTAAAAGATAAAGAATCACACACAAAGTGGGAGTTGTCACAGCTGCTCTTTGCTGATGACACTGTGCTCTTGGGAGATTCTGAAGAGAAGTTGCAGAGATTGGTGGATGAATTTGGTAGGGTGTGCAAAAGAAGAAAATTAAAGGTGAATACAGGAAAGAGTAAGGTTATGAGGATAACAAAAAGATTAGGTGATGAAAGATTGAATATCAGATTGGAGGGAGAGAGTATGGAGGAGGTGAACGTATTCAGATATTTGGGAGTGGACGTGTCAGCGGATGGGTCTATGAAAGATGAGGTGAATCATAGAATTGATGAGGGAAAAAGAGTGAGTGGTGCACTTAGGAGTCTGTGGAGACAAAGAACTTTGTCCTTGGAGGCAAAGAGGGGAATGTATGAGAGTATAGTTTTACCAACGCTCTTATATGGGTGTGAAGCGTGGGTGATGAATGTTGCAGCGAGGAGAAGGCTGGAGGCAGTAAAGATGTCATGTCTGAGGGCAATGTGTGGTGTGAATATAATGCAGAGAATTCGTAGTTTGGAAGTTAGGAGGAGGTGCGGGATTACCAAAACTGTTGTCCAGAGGGCTGAGGAAGGGTTGTTGAGGTGGTTCGGACATGTAGAGAGAATGGAGCGAAACAGAATGACTTCAAGAGTGTATCAGTCTGTAGTGGAAGGAAGGCGGGGTAGGGGTCGGCCTAGGAAGGGTTGGAGGGAGGGGGTAAAGGAGGTTTTGTGTGCGAGGGGCTTGGACTTCCAGCAGGCATGCGTGAGCGTGTTTGATAGGAGTGAATGGAGACAAATGGTTTTTAATACTTGACGTGCTGTTGGAGTGTGAGCAAAGTAACATTTATGAAGGGATTCAGGGAAACCGGCAGGCCGGACTTGAGTCCTGGAGATGGGAAGTACAGTGCCTGCACTCTGAAGGAGAGGTGTTAATGTTGCAGTTTAAAAACTGTAGTGTAAAGCACCCTTCTGGCAAGACAGTGATGGAGTGAATGATGGTGAAAGTTTTTCTTTTTCGGGCCACCCTGCCTTGGTGGGAATCGGCCGGTGTGATAATAAAAAAATAAAAAAATAAAATATATATATATATATATATATATATATATATATATATATATATATATATATATATATATATATATATATATTTATTCTTCCTCAGAATCCGTAGTGCATGAATACAGATCGATCGATCAATTCCATCCCATATTGTACCATGATTTGTTCTTATAGTTTGTAATGCATTACGTTAAAAGTGATTACGTAAACACCCATTACGTAAAACTCATTTTGTTAACATCCAGTATGATACCATCCATTAGTTCTAAGTTATATATGAATTTGTAATTGAATAGAATCAGCCCAGAACCACCTGCCTGTTCAGCCTATAGCATAGTAGTGTATGTCGGGATGACATACGTGACATGACCGAGCTGTCAGCATAGTTGCTGATCCCCATATGTGTGTTGTATAGCGTATCATAGTACCATCCATGTGCTTTATATAGAAGATCCCTAGGCCGAGTGACTCTGACGTCACGGGATACAGCATGAGTCAGTGAGACAAGCTGCCTCCCTCTCACTCGACGGATTGCCATAGACAGGCGAGCAGGGCAGGCCTGGCTCCCACCTCTCATCCACAGTCTGACAATATATAGTGTTACCATCCAACAAGGTGTTTACCTTCAACCCTCGTATCTCCTACCGAACCCCACACGACAGAGAGAGTGGTAGAGGGTGGTAGTGGTTGTGATGGTGGTAGAGGGTGCCTTCTTCAGTGATTCTACTAACTCCTCCAATGTTGTTGGAGTTATATAAAGCTACAGAAAACACCAGTGCCTCGGCTGCTGCTTAACCACCATTATAGATGGTTTATGCTCTCAGTGGCCCTTATACACTCAACAACAACAACACACCACCTCTTGTGACATACATAATGACTCATTTTATTCATTCTAGAATATATTTCATGTTTCTATGCTATTAATATTGTTTATGATGTCATATTAGTTGAATTGTGATAGATAAATAAGCCACCGAGTTGATATTAGTGCCATATTCTCCAACAATAAACTCGCCTCCCCTCCCTCTGCCATACACCAACAAGAGTCTTCAATAGAGGTAAATGTGATGTTAAATGTTCATTTATGCATTTTATCAGTGCTTTACATTTACTTGGCATTCTTTTCTGCATGTAAATTTATATTTAAACTAGGGAAGGGGCTAGGTAAGTGACCTAGAGTCCTTATGGAGGGGGATTCCCCTTCCAAACAATAACCTCTCTTACCTCTCTCCTCCTCCCTGTCTTCCATTCATCAACAACAGCCTTCAATAAAAGTAACTGTCATGTTGAATGTTCTTTCTTTTGTGCATGTAAATCAATCTTTAATGTAAAAAAAAAAAAATTTTTTTTGTTGATACTTCTAGGTGTCTGGAATGAGTAATTGAATTTACATTATTTCTTATGGGGGGAAATGGATTCGCAAATCGTCAATTTCGATAAAAGTCACACTCTCTGGAACGGATTAATTATGAAAAACGAGGGTCCACTGTATTTAGTAATCTGATGAAGGCATAATAAAAAATAAATTATGAATATAAGTCTGAATAATGTCCAGTACAGGAGAGCCCCACTTTTACAGTTGGTTAGGTACCAGGCTACCGCCTTAAAGTGGAAATCACAAAAAAGCGTAAAGCCATTTTTTCCACTTATAAATGCCTATAAATACCAGATAACACCATCATCTTTCTTCTTTCAACAAACCGGCCGCATCCCACCTAGGCGGGGTGGCCCAAAAAGAAAAAACAAAAGTTTCTCTTTTTAAATTTAGTAATTTATACAGGAGAAGGGGTTACTAGCCCCTTGCTCCCTGCATTTTAGTCGCCTCTTACAACACGCAAGGCTTACGGAGGAAGAATTCTGTTCCACTTTCCCATGGAGATAAAAGGAAATAAACAAGAACTAGAAAAAAATAGCAGAAAACCCAGAGGGGTGTGTGTATATATATGCTTGCACATGAATGTGTAGTATGACCTAAGTTTAAGTAGAATTAGCAAGACGTACCTGAAATCTTGCATGTTCATGAGACAGAAAAAAGGACACCAGAAATCCTACCATCATGTAAAACAATTACAGGCTTTCGTTTTACATTCGCTTGGTAGTACCTCCCTGGGAGGTTGCTGTCTACCAACCTACTACCTAGGACCAGAAAACATGTTTACACTAATTTATATAAATTCAGTAACAGAACCAGGCATTAAATAACCCAATAGAAGTAAAATACATATACAGTACATTCATTACTCACCTTAAAATATTTGTAGTCTTAATGTAGGGTGAGAGGTGAGTAGTACTTACTTGTAAGAAGTCAGGTGTAGGTAGCCCTGGTTCCCCATCCAGAACTTAATTATTTTTTTTTAACACATCGACCGATTCTGACCAAGGCAGGTAGGTTCTCTAACACGCAGGTTATACTTTTTGTATCAATCAAATCACATATTACTCGGTTAAATAATTTCCAGTAGTTCCTTCATGTGTTAGCCCAAATCTCTGACCAGATATGTTTTAGTAAGTGATCCACTGATCAGATCCGACTGGTTCCAAACCCTTGACTGGTTCCGAACCCTTGACCGGTTTCAAACGGATTCGTTGGACAATAAAACGGACTATAAACAGACGGGGCTTTAGGCGCCCTTATCAAACGCACAAACCATAGCTACTAAAGCAATATCTTAGAGCAATAAGCTTGTCCAAATATACAAGCACATACAGTATGGTAGTAGGTTGGTAGACAGCAACCACCCAGGGAGGTACTACCGTCCTGCCAAGTGAGTGTAAAACGAAGCCTGTGATTGTTTTACATGATGGTAGGATTGCTGATGTCTTTTGTCTGTCTCATAAATATGCAAGATTACAGGCATGTCTTGCTACTTCTACTTACACTTAGGTCACACTACACATACATGTACACATTTATTTATACACACTCATCTGAGTTTTCTTTGATTTTATCTTAATAGTTCTTGGTCTTATTAATTTTCCTTTTATATCCATGGGGAAGTGGAATAAGAATCTTTCCTCCGTAAGCCATGCGTGTTGTAAAAGTCAACAAAATCCCGGGAACAAGGGGGCTAGTACCCCCTTTTCCCTGAAAAATTTTACTAAAAAAAAAGAAGAAGAAAATTGTCAAAGGGGGAAGTTGAATGTGCGGATTTTGTGCAATATAAAAAAGAGATGATTGGGGATTTTAGAATGAGAAAAGTGGAGTCCTGGCTTTAAGTGAAAAAAAGCTGAAGGGGTAGGAATTTCAGTGGAAGGAAAAAATGGGATTAGGTCAGGGGTTTCAAATAGATTAGAGCTAAAGAAGGATAGCAATAAAATTGAAGGATAAGCTATGGCAGGAAAAAAGGGGCATAAATGTATTAATTAAGGATTATGTGGAGTAAAAAAAGATTGGGTGTGAAAAGTGGGGTTTTAAAAGCGGTATCACCTGGAGAAGAGAGAAGTGTAGGGAAAGAGAGATTTTGGGAAATGTTGAGGAATGCGTGGGGGGTTTTTAATCAATGTGAGAGTAAAGGTGGGTTGGGATTTTTTGCTAAAGTGGGGAAAAAAATTATGGAGGGGTATAGGAATTTGGGGTGCCCGGGGGGAAATGTAAAGGGGAGCCTTTTAAATTGGCTATGTTAAAAGAAATTTGGTTAAGTAATCATTTTTTATGAAAAAGAGGATAAATAAATATACAAGGTATGATGTAGCACGTAATGAAAAGTAGTTTATTAGATTATGTATTGGTGGATAAAAGGTTGATGGGTAGGCTCCAGGATGTACATGTTTATAGAGGGGCAACTGATATATCGGATCATTATTTAGTTGTAGCTACAGTTAGAGTAAGAGGTAGATGGGAAAAGAGGAAGGTGGCAACAACAAGTAAGAGGGAGGTGAAAGTGTATAAACTAAGGGAGGAGGAAGTTCGGGTGAGATATAAGCGACTATTGGCAGAAAGGTGGGCTAGTGCAAAGATGAGTAGTGGGGGGGTTGAAGAGGGTTGGAATAGTTTTAAAAATGCAGTATTAGAATGTGGGGCAGAAGTTTGTGGTTATAGGAGGGTGGGGGCAGGAGGAAAGAGGAGTGATTGGTGGAATGATGAAGTAAAGGGTGTGATAAAAGAGAAAAAGGTAGCTTATGAGAGGTTTTTACAAAGCAGAAGTGTTATAAGAAGAGCAGAGTAAATGGAGAGTAAAAGAAAGGTAAAGAGAGTGGTGAGAGAGTGCAAAAGGAGAGCAGATGATAGAGTGGGAGAGGCACTGTCAAGAAATTTTAATGAAAATAAGAAAAAATTTTGGAGTGAGTTAAACAAGTTAAGAAAGCTAGGGAAATATGGTTTTGTCAGTTAAAAACAGAGTAGGGGAGTTAGTAGATGGGGAGATGGAGGTATTGGGTAGATGGCGAGAATATTTTGAGGAACTTTTAAATGTTAAGGAAGAAACAGAGGCAGTAATTTCATGCACTGGTCAGGGAGGTATACCATCTTTTAGGAGTGAAGAAAGCAGAATGTAAGTGTGGGGGAGGTACGTGAGGCATTACGTAAAGTGAAAGGGGGTAAAAACAGCTGGAACTGATGGGATCATGACAGAAATGTTAAAAGCAGGGGGGATATAGTGTTGGAGTGGTTGGTACTTTTGTTTAATAAATGTATGAAAGAGGGGAAGGTACCTAGGGATTGGCAGAGAGCATGTATAGTCCTTTATATAAAGGGAAAGGGGACAAAAGAGACTGTAAAAAATTATAGAGGAATAAGCTTACTGAGTATACCAGGAAAAGTGTACGGTAGGGTTATAATTGAAAGAATTAGAGGTAAGACAGAATGTAGGATTGCGGATGAGCAAGGAGGTTTTAGAGTGGGTAGGGGATGTTGCGGGTTTTTCAAGTATATGGAAAATTTTAAAAATGGGAAGTTTTTTTTGATTTTAGGTTTGAAAAGGTTGAAGAGGGGAAGAACGGGAAAATTTTTAAAAAAAGGGGAATATGGTTTTTTAAAAAAATTTTTGAGGGGGGGGGGGGGTGGGTTGGGGGGAAAAGGAGGGGGTTTCCCGGGGGAGGGGGGGGGTGGGGAAGGGGGGGGGTTTTTTGGGGGTTGGGAAATTTGTGGGTGTTTTGGGGAGGGTGGGATTAATTTATGGGGAATTTTAAATTCAAAATGGGTTTGAAAACTTTTGCTGATGAACGTGCTTAGGGAATTTAAAGAAAAAATTGCAAAGGTTAGTGGATGAGTTTGGGGGGTGTGTGTAAAGGTAAAAAAGTTGAAAGTGAACATAGAAAAAGGGAAGGTGTGAGGGGGTCAAATGATTTAGAAAAAAAATTGGATATCAAATTGGGGGAGGAGAGTATGGAAAAAGTGAATGTTTTCAGATACTTGGGGGTTTTCCTGTCGGGGGTGGGTTTATGAAGGATGAGGTTAATCATAGAATTGATGAGGGAAAAAAAGGTGAGTGGTGCGTTGAGGTATATGTGGAGTCAAAAAAACGTTATCTATGGAGGCAAAGAAGGGAATGTATGAAAGTATAGTAGTACCAACACTCTTATATGGGTGTGAAGCTTGGGTGGTAAATGCAGCAGCGAGGAGACGGTTGGAGGCAGCGGAGATGTCCTGTTTAAGGGCAATGTGTGGTGTAAATATTATGCAGAAAATTCGGAGTGTGGAAATTAGGAGAAGGTGTGGAGTTAATAAAAGTATTAGTCCAGAGGGCAGAAGAGGGGTTGTTGAGGTGGTTTGGTCATTTAGAGAGAATGGATCACAGTAGAAATGACATGGAAAGCATATAAATCTATAGGGGAAGGAAGGCGGGGGGTAGGGGTCGTCCTCGAAAGGGTTGGAGAGAGGGGGTAAAGGAGGTTTTGTGGGTAAGGGCTTGGACTTCCAGCAAGCGTGCGTGAGCGTGTTAGATAGGAGTGAATGGAGACGAATGGTACTTGGGACCTGACGATCTGTTGGAGTGTGAGCAGGGTAATATTTAGTGAAGGGATTCAGGGAAACCGGTTTATTTTCATATAGTCGGACTTGAGTCCTGGAAATGGGAAGTACAATGCCTGCACTTTAAAGGAGGGGTTTGGGATATTGGCAGTTTGGAGGGATATGTTGTGTATCTTTATATGTTTATGCTTCTAGACTGTTGTATTCTGAGCACCTCTGCAAAAACAGTGATAATGTGCGAGTGTGGTGAAAGTGTTGAATGATGATGAAAGTATTTTCTTTTTGGGGATTTTCTTTCTTTTTTGGGTCACCTTGCCTCGGTGGGAGACGGCCGACTTGTTGAAAAAAAAAAAAAAATACAGTAAGGCCCCGCCTTACGGCGTTCCGCTAATACGCCGATGTCAAATTATGACCAAAATTTGCTATACGGCAAGCGGTCTTTCAAATACGGCGCCCCCCACCCGGTTTGTTTACATTTTTCGTGACCACATCTATTATGTCAGGTAACTTTCCAAAATTTGAAGTGTTTTAAAGTTACTGCATATTTTGTGCACTCTGATAATTATACTCATGTGTACCTGTACCTAAATATACTTACACACTGTGCTGGTGTGCAGGTACACATTAAAATCGCTAAGTCTCTCTCTACTCATGATGCCAATACTACGTAACAATAATCACTCTTGGGCACACTAAATGTCTTATTTTACATCAATACAGTGGACCCCCACTTAACAATCACCTCCCAATGCAACCAATTATGTAAGTGTATTTATGTAAGTGCATTTGTACGTGTATGTTTGGGGGTCTGAAATGGACTAATCTACTTCACAATATTCCTTATGAGAACAAATTCGGTCAGTACTGGCACCTGAACATACTTCTGGAATGAAAAAATATCGTTAACCAGGGGTCCACTGTATAGGCATTTTCATTAATCCATCTACGATATTTCCCTCAAAATTATATATGAAACCCATTACATAGCATATAAACATGATACATACACTCACAGAATAAAAATTTATGTAAATACGAGACTTGTTTACAAAGCAGATGTGTAGGTAGTGTCGGAAGAATTACATTTTCTCTAGTCAAACTGGGGGATAACTGTAGAAAAATATTCTTTTCATATGCCTTTACTCTCTATATAGCAATTCACGACCCTTGTGGGTTTAGTGCTTTATATTATAATAATAATAATAATATTATTAATAACAACATTATTATTATTACTACAGTATCTTCATTCACTCTAAAAATGGTGTGTTGCTGTTTGTTTATTCTGAACTAACTTGTACAATTTGTACACAATGTAAGAGTATTTGTATTGTGAGGTAATTATTATTATAATAAAAAAATATTGAGGTAAATGTTTTACAAACTCTTACAAACGGACGTGAATGAACTAAAAGTAGGCACATATTAATACGCATTTATTTCGCCTGACCAAGTGATCGTCCACTACCTGTTCAGTTTGTGTTTTTACATTGTCTCAACTCTGTATCTCATTCTCTCTCTCGTTTACTCTTTCGTTAACTAGTTGGCTCTCAGTGACGATGGTGTCTAAGGTTAGCTGTGATAAAAAGAGAAATCGTAAGCCTCTTGCTTTAAGTGCCAAGTTAGAGGATGATAGTGTGCCATTCTGATTTTATTCAATAAACACCCTGCCACTCACCTCTCACATATTAATACAGTGGAACCTCAAATTTCAAACGTATCACTTACCGAACTTTTCGAAAATCGAACTCTTTTCTCGAACCAACTTTGTCCCTATTATCAAACTCGCCCCTATTTTTGAAGCACCGGGTACAGGACCTGTCCGCCAGCCCACTCCGTCCGCGTCCATGCGCAGGCGCCATGAGCCAGTCTGGTTTTGTTGATGTTTGAGTGAACACTAACCTGCGCTCTCATTCAAACATTTTACGATTATTTCATTGTGTTTAGTGCTTGTGGGACTGTGAAATAAGCCACCACGGGCCCTAAGAAACTTTCTAGTGGTTTCCCTGTAGTAAAGAAAGTGAGAAATATCATAGATGTGAAGAAGGAAATAATACATTAGTATGAGAGTGGTGCGAGACTTATTGAGCTTGCCAGGATGTACAGAGGACTGTGGACAGTTATTTTGTGAGACAGAAACAGAGGACTGTAGGCAGTTATTTTGTGAGACAGGGGTCCAGTGACTCTCAAGCTGGTCCTAGTGGCAATAAAATACAGAGAGGGGAAGTAACCCCAGAGAGGGCTTTTATACCTGAAGTCCTCATGGAGGGGGATTCTCCTTCCAAACACTAGCCCCAGCTCCCTCTCTCTCCCCCTCCCTATCTTCCAGATGCCATCACCAATCTTCAATAAATGTAAGTAAAAATGTTATTTTATATGTTTATTTAAATTTATTAATACATAATTGAACACTATATTTGATGTGTGTATGTACAACTATAATTAATCTCTATAAAATGTATTTTTTTTGTGAATATTTTTGGGTTTCTGGAACGGATTAATTGTACATGTATTTCCATTTTTTCTTATGGGAAATATTGCTTCGCTTTTCAGACTTTTCGAATTTAGAACTAACTCTTGGAACGGATTAAGTTCGATATATGAGGTTCCATTGTATTATTATTTTAAGGTAAGATAAGTGTACTCTGTGTGTATCTTACCTTTTATTGTGTTATTAATGTCTATTTCTATTGCTAACTTAATATAAGTTAGTGTAAACTTGTTGTCTGGCAGTTATTGCATATTTTGTGTGTGCTCTGATAATAATACTTGTGGACCTGTGTGGTAGCCAGGTGAAGGGACAACATTACGTTTTCTCTGCTCAGTCATCAGAGAAAACGTGTATAAATCTGCGTTTGGCCCAGCCACTCCATCACTCCGCTTTTGTTTACAATTTTCGCCATGAATTATTCATTACTTCTACCTTCGTTTATGATGGCATCTAAAGGTAGTTGTTACAAATGATTAAATTCAGTGAACAAGGCATGTCGATGTTAACCCTTTGAGGGTCGACAGGCCCTCTCCGAAACTCGTTCTCAGGGTCGGCCAAATTTAAAAAAAAAAAAAAAATTATTTTCTCTTATGAAAAGATAGAGAATCTTTTCCCGATCATAAAGACACCAAAAGTTTGAAATTTGATAGAAAACTTACGGAATTATGCTCTCGCAAAGTTAGCGGTCTCGGCGATGTTTACGCATCGGCGATTTTGCCCACTTTGAGCCCCATTTTCAGCCAATTTCACTGTACTAGTCGACAAAAAACATGAATATTTCGTTAGAACTCCATTTTTTCTATCGAATGGGTGCAAGAAACCACCCATTTATGAAATTCAACTATCCAGTACAGTGGTCGGAATTTAGCAATTTTGCCAATTTCACACAAATTTCAAAAGATGCCAATTTCCGAATAGGGTCCAGAATAAACAAGAAAGAGATTCCTGGCACTAAAATGACATTTCCTCTAGTCATTAGTCACGTCTCAAGGCCCCTCTTATATTCTTTTGCTTTCCACTTTGAATTTTTATTTTCTCAAAAAATATAAGATTTACTGTTATGCAGACTACTGCATTAGTGTAAAAAATGGTATAAATATTATTGGTGCACTTGTGAAAGAATATTAGACTCACCAGTTGACGTGTATTGCACGCTTGGCACGATTTGTTTACTTTTGAAGTTTGGTAAAAATCGAACATTTCTGCTACTTTGAGCTCAATTTCAAGGCACCTTTCATTGTAAAACCAGTCAAAATCATCTCAATTTCTGTAATATGTCTTCCATTCTATAAAATGAGACCAAGAAAACTAGAATACAACAATAAATACCATACGAAAATACACTGCAAAGTCGCTGATTTAATAAAAAAAAATGGTCAAAGTTTTTTTTTTCTCATTATGCACTGTGTGCTGCAGGATTTTTTTTAGACGGTGCACACTGACCACATAGACCCATTCTTTCATATGAAGGCCTACCAGCTTTCTCCCACTAGATTTGAGGCCGCTAGAATTTATGAGTACTAGTACGTCAAAAACCCCTACGCGTAAAACGTACTAGTACGACCAAAACCCTCAAAGGGTTAATAATAAGGCTCTGGGCCACAGTGTAGGTAGCCGGTAGGTGTAGCCCAGGTGGGCTACACCTACCGGCTACCTACACTGACTTCCTACAAATAAATACTACTCACCTCTCTTCCTATATTAAGACTAAACATTTTAAAGTAAATAATGAGTGTTCTGTTATGTGAATTTTACCTCTCTGGGATGTTTTAAATATCGTATATTAAGTATGAGACTGGGAACCAGGGCTACCTACACCTGGGCTACCTGCACCTGACTTCCTACAAATAAGTACTACTCACCTCTCTCCCTACATTAAGATTACAAATACTTTAAGTAATGAATATACTGTGAATGTATTTTACTTTGTGTGTTTTTAATGCCTAGTTCTATTACTAACTTAATATAATTTAGTGTAAATTTGTTGTCTGGCATTTATATGCATTTATAAATGGAAATAAATGGCGTTCTGCCTTCCGGCGATGTCTGCTTTCCGGCGACAGCCTGGAACCTAACCCACCGTATAAGTGGGGCCCTACTGTATACAAATAGAAATACAAATAGCCAGATCTTTACTTTAAGGAGGCTATTAGCAGAATATTCAAAGAGATTAGTAGAATTACAGTAAATCAACCATTAAAATCACATTATGAAATCCTGTGTGATCTGCAACCAAACAAACAAATGAGCATCCACATGGATTTTATGTATCCTTTGTGGAAACTGGTGTCACGCCCCCTGTGCAGCTATCCAAGAATTATCTACAAGAGGTATTAAATCAGGCAAGTGTTTTTGGGTATGCCCAAATGAGATCAATCTGTGGACTAAAATCACATTGGTATTAAAAGAGGAAAACATCAAAGCACCCTTCTTAGAAAGCCTGGAAGCATTCTATAACAGATGGGAAAATAAAGTCTGGGCAGGATGGTGCTATCGCCCTTGGTGCGGATGATGTCCTGGCTGACAGTAACTGTATGTCTGGAGGTGCTGGCCAGGTAGTCAGGAACTGTAAGCCTGGAGGTGCTGCCCTGGTAGACAGTAACTGTATGCATGGTGAAATCCATATTAGTGGCCTCGAGGGAGACAGGAGGTGTAGTGGGGAAACAAGTGTAGTCAAGGACAAGATAAAACCAATATTACAAACTAGTAATACCACAGGAGATAGCAAACAAGGAGACTCCACTAGTAATAGTGAGGATATATTTTTCTGTCTCATAAACACGCTAGATAACAGGGATATCTTGCTACTCCTACTTACACTTTGGTCACACTTCACAGACATGCACATGCATATATATACATACATCTAGGTTTTTCTCCTTTTCTAAATAGCTCTTGTTCTTCTTTATTTCTTCTATTGTCCATGGGGAAGTGGAAAAGAATCTTTCCTCCGTAAGCCATGCGTGTCGTATGAGGCGACTAAAATGCCGGGAGCAATGAGCTAGTAACCCCTTCTCCTGTAGACATTTAATAAAAAAGAGGAGAAGAAAAACTTTATAAAACTGGGATGCTTGAATGTGCGTGGATGTAGTGCGGATGACAAGAAACAGATGATTGCTGATGTTATGAATGAAAAGAAGTTGGATGTCCTGGCCCTAAGCGAAACAAAGCTGAAGGGGGTAGGGGAGTTTCGGTGGGGGGAAATAAACAGGATTAAATCTGGAGTATCTGAGAGAGTTAGAGCAAAGGAAGGGGCAGCAGTAATGTTGAAGGATCAGTTACGGAAGGAGAAAAGAGAATATGAATGTGTAAATTCAAGAATTATGTGGATTAAAGTAAAGGTTGGATGCGAAAAGTGGGTCATAATAAGCGTGTATGCACCTGGAGAAGAGAGGAATGTAGAGGAGAGAGAGAGATTTTGGGAGATGTTAAGTGAATGTATAGGAGCCTTTGAACCAAGTGAGAGAGTAATTGTGGTAGGGGATCTGAATGCTAAAGCAGGAGAAACTTTTAGAGAGGGTGTGGTAGGAAAGTTTGGGGTGCCAGGTGTAAATGATAATGGGAGCCCTTTGATTGAACTTTGTATAGAAAGGGGTTTAGTTACAGGTAATACATATTTTAAGAAAAAGAGGATAAATAAGTATACAAGATATGATGTAGGGCGAAATGACAGTAGTTTGTTGGATTATGTATTGGTAGATAAAAGACTGTTGAGTAGACTTCAGGATGTACATGTTTATAGAGGGGCCACAGATATGTCAGATCACTTTCTAGTTGTAGCTACACTGAGAGTAAAAGGTAGATGGGATACAAGGAGAATAGAAGCATCAGGGAAGAGAGAGGTGAAGGTTTATAAACTAAAAGAGGAGGCAGTTAGGGTAAGATATAAACAGCTATTGGAGGATAGATGGGCTAATGAGAGCATAGGCAATGGGGTCGATGAGGTATGGGGTAGGTTTAAAAATGTAGTGTTAGAGAGTTCAGCAGAAGTTTGTGGTTACAGGAATGTGGGTGCAGGAGGGAAGAGGAGCGATTAGTGGAATGATGGTGAAAAGAGAGCAGTAAGGGAGAAAAAGTTAGCATATGAGAAGTTTTTACAAAGTAGAAGTGATGCAAGGAGGGAAGAGTATATGGAGAAAAAGAGAGAGGTTAAGAGAGTGGTGAAGCACTGTAAAAAGAGAGCAAATGAGAGAGTGGGTGAGATGTTATCAACAAATTTTGTTGAAAATAAGAAAAAGTTTTGGAGTGAGATTAACAAGTTAAGGAAGCCTAGAGAACAAATGGATTTGTCAGTTAAAAATAGGAGAGGAGAGTTATTAAATGGAGAGTTAGAGGTATTGGGAAGATGGAAGGAATATTTTGAGGAATTGTTAAATGTTGATGAAGATAGTGAAGCTGTGATTTCGTGTATAGGGCAAGGAGGAATAACATCTTGTAGGAGTGAGGAAGAGCCAGTTGTGAGTGTGGGGGAAGTTCGTGAGGCAGTAGGTAAAATGAAAGGGGGTAAGGCAGCCGGGATTGATGGGATAAAGATAGAAATGTTAAAAGCAGGTGGGGATATAGTTTTGGAGTGGTTGGTGCAATTATTTAATAAATGTATGGAAGAGGGTAAGGTACCTAGGGATTGGCAGAGAGCATGCATAGTGCCTTTGTATAAAGGCAAAGGGGACAAGAGAGTGCAAAAATTATATATACCTGGTAAAGTGTATGGTAGAGTTATTATTGAAAGAATTAAGAGTAAGACGGAGAATAGGATAGCAGATGAACAAGGAGGCTTTAGGAAAGGTAGGGGGTGTGTGGACCAGATGTTTACAGTGAACTATATAAGTGAACAGTATTTAGATAAGGCTAAAGAGGTCTTTGTGGCATTTATGGATTTGGAAAAGGCATATGATAGGGTGGATAGGGGGGCAATGTGGCAGATGTTGCAGGTGTATGGTGTAGGAGGTAGGTTACTGAAAGCAGTGAAGAGTTTTTACGAGGATAGTGAGGCTCAAGTTAGAGTATGTAGGTAAGAGGGAAATTATTTCCCAGTAAAAGTAGGCCTTAGACAAGGATGTGTGATGTCACCGTGGTTGTTTAATATATTTATAGATGGGGTTGTAAGAGAAGTAAATGCGAGGGTCTTGGAAAAAGGCGTGGAGTTAAAAGATAAAGAATCAAACATAAAGTGGGAGTTGTCACAGTTGCTTTTTGCTGATGACACTGTGCTCTTGGGAGATTCTGAAGAGAAGTTGCAGAGATTGGTGGATGAATTTGGTAGGGTGTGCAAAAGAAGAAAATTAAAAGTCAATACATGAAAGAGTAAGGTTATGAGGATAACAAAAAGATTAGGTGATGAAAGATTGGATATCAGATTGGAGGGAGAGAGTATGGAGGAGATGAATGTATTCAGATATTTAGGAGTGGACGTGTCAGCGGATGGGTCTATGAAAGATGAGGTGAATCATAGAATTGATGAGGAGAAAAGGGTGAGTGGTGCACTTAGGAGTCTGTGGAGACAAAGAACTTTGTCCTTGGAGGCAAAGAGGGGAATGTATGAAAGTATAGTTTTACCAATGCTCTTATATGGGTGTGAAGCATGGGTAATGAATGCTGCAGCGAGGAGAAGGCTGGAGGCAGTGGAGATGTCATGTCTGAGGGCAATGTGTGGTGTGAATATAATGCAGAGAATTCGTAGTTTGGAAGTTAGGAGGAGGTGCGGAATTACCAAAACTGTTGTCCAGAGGGCTAAGGAAGGGTTGTTGAGGTGGTTCGGACATGTAGAGAGAATGGAGCAAGACAGAATGACTTCAAGAGTGTATCAGTCTGTAGTGGAAGGAAGGCGGGGTAGGGGTCGGCCTAGGAAAGGTTGGAGGGAGGGGGTAAAGGAGGTTTTGTGTGCGAGGGGCTTGGACTTCCAGCAGGCATGCGTGAGCGTGTTTGATAGGAGTGAATGGAGACAAATGGTTTTTAATACTTGACGTGCTGTTGGAGTGTGAGCAAAGTAACATTTATGAAGGGGTTCAGGGAAACCGGCAGGCCGGACTTGAGTCCTGGAGATGGGAAGTACAGTGCCTGCACTCTGAAGGAGGGGTGTTAATGTTGCAGTTCAAAAACTGTAGTGTAAAGCACCCTTCTGGCAAGACAGTGATGGAGTGAATGATGGTGAAAGTTTTTCTTTTTCGAGCCACCCTGCCTTGGTGGGAATCGGCCAGTGTGATAATAGGAAAAAAAAAATTACCAGAAACAACTGGTGAGAGCTCCATTGTTAGTACTAGTGAGGATAGGACTGAGACAGAAAAACATGCACCAACAGGGAATAGTCACAAAAATCCAAGGCAAACGGAAACCAAGCCTGTGCACATATTATGCACTTGGTATCTGCAGGCATGGGAAATCTGGAAAAACAGATGGGACGTGCAACTTTGACCTCCCTAGAAAATGCCATGCCCATATGACAACAGGAAAATGTAAACTCCCTTCCTGTAAGCTTCTTCACCCTGAAATGTGTCCCTCTTCTGTACAGGAAAGACAGTGTTATAACTTATATTGCCAGGCACACCATCTAAAGGGGACAAAAAGATACAAAACATCCAGACCATGGGAAAACCTGGGTAGCCACAGCCACTCAAAAGGAAGAGGTTTTTTAGTATCAGGAAGGCAAAAGAACTGGCAGGAAATGGCAGAAATGGTACACCAAATCCAGTCATTTATGGAGTGGAATCACAGTCGATGGCCTCCACTCCAAAGCGATAGATAGAGATATTAGTGCCAGAAAAAAAGGCCTTCCCTCAGTACCACCAATCAGATGACATTCTTCTTTGCAAATATACAGGGTCTAAAGCCAGCAACGAACAACAAAATACCTTTCATCCATGGACTGCTTGCAGAGGCAAATGCAATCTTTGCGGCCTTCACTGAGACCCACATAAAGGATCACTTGGACAACGAAATATGGATCCCAGATTACAATCTATACAGATGCGACAGAGTGAACAGGCAAAGGGGGGGGAAGTTGGCCTGTATATCGCAGAGTCACTTATTTGCACAGAACTGCTTAATGCCTCAAATGATGTAGTTGAAGTTTTAGCGGAAAAGATCGAGAACCAAAATCTAGTCATTGTGATAGTCTACAAGCCTTCGGATACAACATCCCAACAATTCCAAGAGCAGCTGTTGAAAATTGACCACTGTCTGGAAAACCTTCCAGCTCCTGCCCCCAACATCTTGCTCCTGGGGGATTTCAACTTAAGGCACCTAAATTGGAGGAATATAGCAAATAATGTTGTTGCAGTGATAACACCAGGAGGAAGCACAGACGAGAACTCTCACATACACACGAGCTTTTAAATCTCTGCACAAAATTCAACTTAAACCAACAAATAATAGAGCCTACTAGACTGTAGAATACACTGGACCTCATCTTCACTAACAATGATAGTCTGATACGAAATGTCACCATATCAAAAACAATATACTCGGATCACAGCATAATCGAGGTTCAGACATGTATAAGCAGAGCCCCAGACCAACAAAATGGGATCAGTCACGAGGGAGCCTCCACCAAATTCAACTTCAATAACAAGAACATAAAGTGGGTCCAAGTAAACCAAGTCCTAAATGATATAAGCTGGAAAGATAGACTAAGCAACATAGACCCCAACTTATGCCTAGAACAGATTAACTCTGTGGCACTCGATGTATGCTCAAGGCATATTCCTTTAAGAAAAAGGAGGAGTTTGGAGGGATATGTTGTGTATCTTTATACGCATATGCTTCTAAACTGTGTTCTGAGTACCTCTGCAAAAATAGTGATTATGTGTAAGTGAGGTGAAAGTGTTGAATGATGATGAAAGTATTTTCTTTTTGGGGATTTTCTTTCTTTTTGGGTCACCCTGCCTCGGTGGCAGACAGCCGACTTGTTGGGAAAAAAAAAAATGTAAAATAGAAAGAGACAGGTGCTCCCTTTACAGGCGACGGAAAAGAATAACAGAGCGGCTAAAAGAGGCCAATATATCTGCAATGCACAGGGAGACACTGGTCAGAGAAATAGCAAACATCGAACTTAAGCTAAAGGAATCTTACAGGAGTCAGGAATCGTGGGAAGAACTAAAAGCCATAAATGAAATCGAAAAAAACCCATAGTATTTCTTTTCTTATGCCAAATCAAAGTTGAGAACAACATCCAGTATCGGGCCCCTACTTAAACAAGATGGGTCTTACACAAATGACAGCAAGGAAATGAGTGAGCTAATCAAGTCCCAATATGACTCAGTCTTTAGCAAGCCGCTATCCAGACTGAGAGTTGAAGATCTAAATGAATTTTTTATGAGGAGCCACAGAATTTGGTAAACACAAGCCTATCTGATGTTATCCTGACACCAAATAACTTCGAATAGGCAATACATGACATGCCCATGCACTCTGCCCCAGGGCCAGACTCGTGGAACTCCGTGTTCATCAAGAACTGCAAAAAGCCCATATCACATGCTTTTAACAACCTATGGAGAGGGAGCATGGACACTGGGGTCGTCCCACAGTTACTAAAAACAGCAGACATAGCCCCACTCCACAAAGGGGAAGTAAAGCAATAGCAAAGAACTACAGACCGATAGCGTTAACATCCCATATCATAAAAATCTTTGAAAGGGTCCTAAGAAGCAAGATTGCCACCCATCTAGATACCCATCAATTACACAACCCAGGGCAACATGGATTTAGAACAGGTCGCTCCTGTCTGTCCTAACTACTGGACCACTACGACAAGGTTCTAGATGCACTAAAGACAAAAAGAATGCAGATGTAATACATACACAGACTTTGTAAAAACCTTCAACAAGAGTGACCATGGCGTAATAATGCACAAAATGCATGCTAAAGGAATAACAGGAAAAATTGGTAGGTGGATCTATAACTTCCTCAAAAATAGAACACAAAGAGTAGTAGTAGTAAACAGAGTCAAGTCTGAGGCAGCTACGGTGAAAAGCTCTGTTCCACAAGGCCCAGTACTCGCTCCCATCTTGTTCCTCATCCTCATATCTGACATAGACAAAGATGTAAGCCACAGCACCCTGTCTTCCTTTGCATATGACACCCGAATCTGCATGACAGTGTCTTCCATTGCAGACACTGCAAGGCTCCAGGTGGACATCAACCAAATCTTTCAATGGGCTGCAGAAAACAACACGAAGTTCAACGATGAGAAATTTCAATTACTCCGATATGGTAAACATGAGGAAATTAAAGCTTCGTCAGAGTATAAAACAAATTCCAGCCACACAATAGAGCGAAAAACTAACATCAAAGACCTGGGAGTGATCATGTCGGAGGATCTCACCTTCAAGGACCATAACATTGTATCAATCGCATCTGCTAGAAAAATGACAGGATAATGAGAACCTTCAAAACTAGGGATGCCAAGCCCATGATGACACTCTTCAGGTCGCTTGTTCTATCTAGGCTGGAATATTGCTGCACACTAACAGCACCTTTCAAGGCAGGTTGAAATTGTTGACCTAGAAAATGTACAGAGAACCTTCAGAGCACGCATAACTGAGATAAAACATCTCAATTACTGGGAGCGCTTAAAGTTCCTGAACCTGTACTCCCTGGAATGCAGGCAGGAGAGATACATGATTATATACACCTAGAAAATCCTAGAGGGACTAGTACCAAACTTGCACACGAAAAACACACTCTCCGAAAGCAAAAGACTCGGAAGACGTTGCAACATCCCCCCAATGAAAAGCAGGGGTGTCACTAGCACGCTAAGAGACAACACAATAAGTGTCAGGGGCCCCAAGACTGTTCAACTGCCTCCCAGCATACATAAGGGGGATTACCAATAGATCCCTGGTTGTCTTCAAGCAGGCACTGGACAGGCACCTAAAGTCAGTACCTGACAAGCTGGGCTGTGGCTCGTATATTGGATTGCGTGCAGCCAGCAGTAACAGCCTGGTTGATCAGGCCCTGTTCCACCATGAGGCCTGGTCACAGACCGGGCCTCGGGGGCGTTGAGCCCCAGAACTCTCTCCAGGTAAACTCCAGGTAAAGTTATACAACTGCAACATTAACACCCCCTCCTTCAGAGTCCAGACACTGTATGTACTTCCCATCTCCAGGACTCAAGTCCAGCCTGCTGGTTTCCCTAAGTTCCTTCATAAATGTTACTTTGCTCACACTCCAACAGCACATCAAGTATTAAAAACCATTTGTCTCCATTCACTCACACACAAAACCTCCTTTACCCCCTCCCTCCAACCCTTCCTAGGCCACTCCCTACCCCGCCTTCCCTCCACAACAGATTTATACACTCTCGAAGTCATTCTGTTTTGTTCCATTCTCTCTACATGTCCGAACCACCTCAACAACCCCTCCTTAGCCCTCTGGATAATAGCTTTGGTAATCCCACACCTTCTCCTAATTTCCAAACTACGAATTCTCTGCATTATATTCACACCACACATTGCCCTCAGACATGACATCTCCACTGCCTCCAGCCTCCTCCTCGTTGCAACATTCATCACCCATGCTTCACCCATACAAGTGTGTTGGTACAACTATACTCTCATACATTCCCCTCTTTGCTGCCATGGACAAAGTTCTTTGTCTCCACAGATTCCTAAGTGCACCACTCACCCCTTTTTTCCTTATCAATTCTATGATTCACCTCATCCTTCATAGACCCATCTCCTGACATGTCCACTCCTGAATATCTGAATACATTCACCTCCTCCATACTCTCTCCCTCCAATCTGATATCCAATCTTTCATCACCTCATCTTTTTATCCTCATCACCTTACTCTTACCTATATTTCCTTTTAACTTTCTTCTTTTACATACCCTACTAAATTCATCCACCAACCTCTGCAACTTCTCTTCAGAATCTCCCAAAGAGCAACTGTGACAACTCCCACTTTGTGTTTGATCCTTGCATTCACTTCTTTTACAACCCCATCTATAATTATATTGAACAACCACGGTGACATCACACATCCTTGTCTAAGGCCTACTTTTACTGGGAAATAATCTCCCTCTCTCCTACATACTCTAACCTGAGCCTCAATATCCTCATAAAAACTCTTCACTGCTTTCAGTAACCTACCTCCTATACCATACACCTGCAACATCTGCCACATTGCCCCCATATCCACCCTGTCATCTCTCTTCTTTCTTTCAACAAACCAGCCATATCCCACCGAGGCAGGGTGGCCCAAAAAGAAAAATAAAAGTTTCTCTTTTTAAATTTAGTAATTTATACAAGAGAAGGGGTTACTAGCCCCTTGCTCCCGCATTTTAGTCGCCCCTTACAATACGCATGGCTTGTGGAGGAAGAATTCTCTTCCACTTCCCCATGGGAATAAGAGGAAATAAACAAGAACAAGAACTAAAAAGAAAATAGCAGAAAACCCAGAGGGGTGTGTGTATATATATGCTTGTACATGTATGTGTAGTGTGACCTAAGTGTAAGTAGAAGTAGCAAGACGTACCTGAAATCTTGCATGTTTATGAGACAGACAAAAGACACCAGCAATCCTACCATCGTGTAAAACAATTACAGGCTTTCGTTTTACACTCACTTGGCAGGACGGTAGTACCTCCCTGGGCGGTTGCTGTCTACCAACCTACTACCTACACCCTGTCATATGCCTTTTCCAAATCCAGAAATGCCACAAAAACCTCTTTACCCTTATCTAAATACTGTTCACTTTTATGTTTCACTGTAAACACTTGGTCTACACACCCCCTACCTTTCCTAAAGCCTCCTTGTTCATCTACAATATTTAAAGCAGCCCACAGATATAAAATACACATACAGTATACTCATTATTTAACCTAAAATACATGTAGTCTTAATGGAGAATGAGAGACAAGTAGTATTTATTTGTAGGGAGTCACGTGTAGGTAGCCGGTAGATGTCGCTATGTAGTCCACCTGGGCTACATAGCTACACCTACCCACATAGCTATACGGTATTAAACGTTGCCCAAAGCCACGTTATTATCATCGGCATACCTTGCTCACTGAGTGTAATCATTTGTAACAACTACCTTAAGATGCCATCATAAACGAAGGAAGTAGTAATGAGAAGAATCCATGTCGAGAATTTTAAACAAAGCAGAATGTGTTAAGGGGAGTGACTCGGCCAAACGCAGATTCATACACGTTTTCTCTGGTGCTGGACCAGAGAAAACGTAATGTTTCCCCTCCACCTAGCTACAACACCTCATATTTATGTGAAATTTATTGTACTGTGGGTGTATCATGTTTATATGCTATGTAATGTGTTTCTTATATAATTTTGAAGAAAATATCAGACGGATTAATGAAAATGTCTATATTAATGTAAAATAAGAATTTAATGTGCCCAAGAGTGATTATTATTACGTATTAGTATCACTACTATGGCGTCAAGACTAGAGGGACACTCTTAGTGATTTTTAATTTGTACCTGCACGCCAGGACAGTGTGTAAGTTTATTTAGATACAGGTACACATAAGTACAGTGGAACCTCAGTTTTCATTTGCCCTGGTTTTCGTCAAATTCGGTTTTCGATGACTTTTTTTCATCAAAATTTTGTCCCAGTTTTCGTTCATCCACTCTGTTGTTGTTGAGTTGATAGTGGTCCGCCGTACCAAATGCATCCACCTGCTCGTGCCCACACAAAGCATCTCACGCGTTCTGACTCAGTCTGGATGTGTTTCTCGTCGAGTGAGCATTACCCTGCGCATTCATAAGAAACATTTCATAATAGTCCATTGTTCTTTGTGCCTGTTGATTGATTGTGACTGCTAAATAAGCCACCAAGGGGCCAAAGTTCCAAGTGCCGGCCCTTTGATAAAGAAGGCAAGAAACAACAGAATTCAAGAATGTGCCTTCTTCAGTGATTAAGGACATGTGTGCAAAGTGGAATGAGTTGCAAAGTTTTGTGGAGAAATATCACCTTAAAGCTGTTGCAAGCCATGTCTGCAACAAGTTCAATGACAATGCCATGCCCCATTTTAGGAAAATCTTACAGAGACACCAGAAAAAGACCTCTCTGGACAGATTTTTTATGCAACAGGGGTACAGTGACTCTCAAGCTGGTCCTAGTGCCAGTAAAAGACAAAGAAGGGAAGTAATCCTGGATAGGGCCTTGATACCTGAAGTCCTTATGGAGGGGGATTCCCCTTCCAAACAATAACCTCTCCTCCTCCCTTTTACCTCCCTGCCATCTTCCATACGCCAACAAGAGTCTTCAATAAAGGTAAGAGTGATGTTAAATGTTCATTTATCCATTTCATTAGTCATTTACGTATACAAGTCTCCCTCAACATTCGCCGAGGGTTAGGGGATCAAGAGCCTTGTGAATGTTGAAAAATCGCGAATGTTTGGTGCCCCAATATATTGTAGGGAAATATAATACAATACTTCTTCCTTAACTTGTTGAACCATGCACAATCATAAAATACATGAAAACATCGTAAATTGTACTAAATACATACATGTTATGGTTTAATAACATGTATGTTATTAAATACCACTGCCTCCACCACTGCCTCCACTTCCTCGACCACTGCGAGTCCCTACTACCCTCCCTCCGACCCCCCCCCAACTGCCAGCCAGCCCTCCTACCAGTGTGGTGAGTGTTTTGTTTGTTCATTATTTACTATTAAACTACAGTATAAATAATGTAAACCCGTTCATGACTGCATATTGAAATGACTATTCGGACAGGTAGTGGACGGTGACATCATGCGTTGACTCTTGAACACAGCAAAGAATCGAACATTTCTGCTACTGCTAATAACAACAATAGTAGTAGTAGTAATAATACTAATAATAATAATAATAAATTATAATAATAATAAATATGATAGAATTGAAAAAGGAAATTGTACAAAAATACGAAGGAGTGGTTGGCACATCGTCAGTGTGGCCTTGTTTATGCTGGAGTGAGCATTAATCTCCATGCTCTTCTAAACATTTCACAATAATTCATTGTGTTTGGTGCTTGTAGATTGAGTGCGAATGGAGTGGTAGAGGCAGTGGTTGGGGAAGCGGTTGAGGCATTGGGTGAGGCAGCGGTTGAGGCAGTGGGTGAGGCAGTGGTTGAGGCAATGGTAGAGGCAGTGGTTGAGTCAGCAGTTGAGGCAATGGTAGAGGCAGTGGGTGAGGCAATGGTAGAGGCAGTGGGTGAGGCAGTGGGTGAGGCAGTGGGTGAGGCAGTGGGTGAGGCAGTGGGTGAGGCAGTGGGTGAGGCAGTGGGTGAGGCAGTGGGTGAGGCAGTGGGTGAGGCAGTGGGTGAGGCAGTGGGTGAGGCAGTGGGTGAGGCAGTGGGTGAGGCAGTGGGTGAGGCAGTGGGTGAGGCAGTGGGTGAGGCAGTGGGTGAGGCAGTGGGTGAGGCAGTGGGTGAGGCAGTGGGTGAGGCAGTGGGTGAGGCAGTGGGTGAGGCAGTGGGTGAGGCAGTGGGTGAGGCAGTGGGTGAGGCAGTGGGTGAGGCAGTGGGTGAGGCAGTGGGTGAGGCAGTGGTGAGGCAGTGGGTGAGGCAGTGGGTGAGGCAGTGGGTGAGGCAGTGGGTGAGGCAGTGGGTGAGGCAGTGGGTGAGGCAATGGGTGAGGCAATGGTTGAGGCAATGGTAGAGGCAGTGCATGAGGCAATGGTAGAGGCAGTGCATGAGGCAGTGGGTGAGGCAGTGGGTGAAACAATGGTTGAGGCAGTGGTTGAGGCAGTGGGTGAGGCAGCGGTTGAGGTAGTGGGTGAGGCAGCGGTTGAGGCACTGGTAGAGGCAGCAGTTGAGGCAATGGTAGAGGCAGCAGTTGAGGCAGTGGTATTTAATAACATGTTATAAATAATAATAATACATATTACTAATAACATGTATTATTATTATTATTATTATTATTATTATTATTATTATTATTATTATTATTATTATTATTAACATGTATGTTATTAAATACCACTGCCTTGACCACTGCCTCACCCACTGCCTCAACCGCTGCCTCAACCACTGCCTCACCCACTGCCTCAACCGCTGCCTCACCCAATGCCTCAACCGCTTCCCCAACCACTGCCTCTACCACTCCAGTCGCACTCAATCTACAAGCACCAAACACAATGAATTATTATGAAATGTTTGGAAGAGCATGGAGACTAATGCTCACTCCAGCAAAACAAGGCCACATTGACGATGTGTCAACCACTCCTTCGTATTTTTGTACAATTTCTTTCTTCAATTTTATCGTATTTATTATTATTATTATTATTATTATTATTATTATTATTACTATTGTTATTATTAGCAGTAGCAGAAATGTTTGATTCTTTGCTGTGTTCAAGAGTCAACACATGATGTCACCGTCCAATACCTGTCCAAATAGTCATTCCAATATGCAATCATGAATGGGTTTACATTATTTATACTGTAGTTTAATAGTAAATAATGAACAAACAAAACACTCGCCACACTGGTGGGAGGGCTGGCTGCCAGTTGGGGGGGTCGGAGGGAGGGTAGTAGGAACTCGCAGGTGGCGGGAAACTTAAATACGATTTGGCGGCTGGGAATTTGGCGGTTGGTAATTCGCGATGTGTGAAGCCCGCGAAAGTTGAAAACGTGAATGTTGAGGGAGACCTGTATTTATTTCTCTTTGTTTTCTGTATGTAAAACTATAGTTATTCTCTATAAAAAAAATTTCATTAATATTTTTGGGCGTCTGGAATGGAGTAATTGGATTTACATTATTTCTTAAGGGAAATATTGCTTCCGTTTGCGTACAATTCGATTTTCGTCAGACTTTCTGGAACGAATTAATCACGAAAACCAAGGTTCCACTGCATAATTATCGGAGTACATATAAAATATGCAATAACTTTAAAAAACCCTGAAATTTCAGAAAGTTTCCAGACATAATGGAGATGTGCTCATGGAGAATGTAAACAAATCAGGTGGGGGGGGGGGGTGACCATATTAGAAAGACAAGGGGAGCCATATAGCAAGTTTTGGTCATAATTTGAAATGTACGTATTAGGAGAATACTGTAAAGCGAAACACCTACTGTATATAAAACGTGCAATCCCATCATAAGAGGCTTTATTGTACAAAATTACAAAAAAATTCCGGAACTACTTTCTGTAGAATCTTTTCCTTCCCCAGAACAGCTTGGATGGACCTACATAGCTGTCCTACTGACTAACCACTACAACTACATTTGCAATCAGGAAGCATCTTGTGCTTCATTCATTTGCAAAATGATTGGTAATATTTCCAACACACTGCCTTTCAATGCTAACCATGGAACCTAAGAGGAATACTAGCAATGCCAAGTATGAATTTATGATGGTATTGAAGAAAGTGGTTTTGTTAGGTATGCTTCAAGATGATGGCTGTGCCATGGAAATTGCTCATAGTGTTTGGTATGAACAAATAGGCCATTCATACAATTAGAAACAATTAGAGCTTGTGCAGCAAGACTGACTGACCTGATCAGATGAGTGGCAAGTTGTTAATTATGCAAGCCTGCAGGTTGTAGTTATATTCAGCACCTCATGCATTTTTGCACTGTTTAATCAATTAATATATATTCACAGAAAGTGCTGAACTTGTTAGGGTAATTCAGCACTATATTTTCTTAAATTGGTAAACTCAAGATCTGCAGTAAAGTTTAAAAACCTAATAGTCTATGAATGGATGTAGATAAATCAGCATCCCTGAAACTGCACAAAATGTCAAAGATCTCTCGTTACTATGACCTTCACTTCTCAATGCAGCTAAGTAGCACCACTGTCATTTTACAACACTTAGAAATGAAAAATTAAATATACAACTTCTTCAGGGCCATAACTCTAATAAGAAAGTTGTAAAGTGGTATGTAGTCTCCTTTAAGAATAAATATATATACAGAAAGAGCAGTTACAATTTCTGAATACAGCACATAAATACATAAAATTAACAGGATTTGCCTGCAAGTTAACATATCTTTAGGATGTAAACTAAATACAGCCTATCCTTACTCAGCGATGTACTCATTTACCGACGACTCACTTATGATGGACTCTTGACCAGTATGCATACCTAAATGTATATTAAAGCTGATTTCCTCTATTCTGTTTATTAAAAATATACTAAAAATGTTATAAATGGTGCAGAGGTGACATCAAAATGATATCAAAGATGGTCAACACAACCCACTACCATTATAGTATGCTCCTTGCCTAGTAACAAATTCGTTTACTGACGTGGTCTTAGGATCGGAATTCCATCATTAAGTGAGAAGAGGCTGTAATTAATATGTGCAACATATGTTTCAATATTTGTAGCCTTTCATCTTGTATGAATTAGTAGTAAAATTTGTAACCAACCTTTTCTGGTGAAACATGACAGAAGTTTGAAATCTTGTGTTTCACAGATTGATCAATGGGCTTCTCTGAACGGCATACAATGAAGTCCGGCGATAGCCCTAGGCCACGCAGTTCCCTCACACTAGACTGAGTGGGTTTAGTCTTGTGCTCACCAGTGGATGATGGTTGAGGCACCAGAGACACATGGACAACACATATATTTTGTCTCTGAAAATATGCAAAAACTCTCACTTTCAGGTCATCAAATTAATGGTTAAAATAAAGAAAAACAGTGTTTGCAAGGTCTGAGACATCTAGGATAATCTGGATTTTTTTTATATTTTATATTTTCAGTGCAAAGTAAATGAAATTAGTAAAAATAAAAAACCATCACTATTAAAAAAATTTCCAAAAACCACAAAAGCTTTGCGGTGATGTAAAATCTGCTCCAAAATACACACACTCCCAGAATACACCACAAATAGCAAATAAGCAAACAATGAGAACCTCAAACATAATATACGCATTAATGATCAAAAGACTTATACAAAATTCAATCATATAGAATATTTTTTTTTTATTAACACATTAGTCTTTTCCCACTGAGGCAGGGTGACCCGAGAAAGAGGAAACACTTTCATCAACATTCACTCCATCACTATCTAGAAAGAGGCACACCTACACTGCAGTTCAAAAACTGCAACGTATCTCCACCCCTCCTTCAGAGAGCAGGCACTGTACTTCACATTTCCAGGACTCAAATCCAGCTAACCAGTTTTCCTGAATCCCTTCATAAATGTTACTTTGCTCACACTCCAACAGCACGTCAGTCATAAAAACCATTCATCTCCACTCACTCTTAATACATTCATACACTTGCTTGAAGACCAAGCCCCTTGCACACAAAACCTCTAACTCCCTCCCCCCAACCTTTCCTAGGACAACCCCTACCCCACATTCCTTCCACTACAGATTTAAACACCCTCCAGGTCATTCTATTTTGTCCCATCCTCTCTAAATATCTGAACCACCTAAACAACCCCTCCTCAGCCCACTGGATAATACTTTTAGAAATCCCCCACCTCTCTCTAATCTCCAAGCTACAGATTCTCTGCATAATATTCACACCACACATTGCCCTCAGATATGACATCACTAAATCCAGCCTTCTCTTCATTGCAATATTCACCACCCATTCTTCACACCCATACAAGAGTATTGGTACCACTATACTCAAATACATTCCCCTCTTTGCTTCCATGGATAATGTTCTTTGTCTCCAGACTCCTCAGTGATCCACTCACCTTTTTCCCCACTCATCAATTCTACGATTCACCTTATTTTTCATAGACCCATCTCCTGAGAAGTCCACTCCCAAATATCCGAATACCCCCTCCCTCCAATTTGATATCCAATCTTTCATTACCTAAATTTTTATCCTCATCACTTAGTTCTTTCTTATGTTCATTTTTAATTTCCTTCTTTTACATACTCTTCCAAACTTCTTCACCAACCTCTGCCAGCTCTCTTCAGAATCTCCCAAAAGCACAGTGTCATTAGCAAAAAGCAACTGTGACAACTCCCACTTTGTGTTAGATTCTTTCTCTCTCTAATCCCATACCTGTTGCCAACATCCAAGCATTCACTTTTCTTACAACCCTATCTAAAAATATGCTGAGAAACCATGGTGACATCACGCATCCCTGTCTGAGGACTACTTTTACTGAGAAATAGTCTCCCTCTCTTAGACACACTAACCTGAGCCTCACTGAGTCACTGCTTTCAATAACCTACCACCTATTCCATACATTTGCAACATTGCTCTCCTAACCACCCTATCATATGCCTTTTCCGCATCCATAAATGCAGCAAAAACCTCTTTACCCTTATCTAAATATTGTTTACCTATATGCTTCACTGTAACATTTGCTCTACACACCCCCTACCCTTCCTGAAGCCTCCTTGTTCATCTGCGATCCTGCTCTCCATATTACTCTCCTTCAAAAATAACCTTACCATACACTTTGCCAGATATACTCAGAAGGCTTATTCCCTTATAATTTTTACACTCTTTGGTCCCCTTTGCCTTTATACAAAGGAACTATGCATGCTCTCTGCCAATCCCTAGGTACCTGACCCTATTCCATACATTAAATAAAAGCACCAACCATTCCAAAACTACATCCCCACCTGCTTTTAACGAATGTCTTTATCCCATCAATCCCAGCTGCTTTACCCCCTTTCATTCTACCTACTGCCTCACACACTTCCCCCCCCCCCCACACACACTTCCCCCCCCCCCCACACACACACAACTGGCTCTTCCTCACTCCTACAAGATGTCATACTTCCCTGCCCAATGCACAGAATCACAGCATCCCTATCTTCAACTAACAAATGATGCGATATACCTGGGCCCCTCTATAAACATGCACATCCTGAAATCTACCCATCAGTCTTTTATCTAACAATACACATTCTAACAAACTACTGTCATTACACCCTACCTCTTGTATAATTATCCTTTTTTTTCTTAACCCTTTTGGCATCAGTCCTGTTATATAACAGTTTCGAAGCCAATATTGGTCCCATAATACAACTCCATGAGCTCAGCTTACTCAGATTAGCTGTGAGAGAATGGGTCTATGCAGTAAGTGTGCACCATATAAAAAGTCCTGCAGCGCACTGCATAATGAGGAAAAAATTGTGACTAAGTTTTTGGTTTAAAACACTGACTTTGCAGTATATATTCATATGGTTATGTTGTATTCTCAGTTTCTTTGTCTCAATTGATAGAATGAAAGGTATATTACTGAAAGATATGATTTTCATTGGCTTCAAGACTGAAAATAGCTTCAAACTGATCTCAGTAGTAGAAATATTTTATTTTTGCCAATATTCCAGAGTACACAAATGATGTCATTTGTCCAACAGACATCCAGTTTGCCAGTCTAATTTGAATTTAAGAATGCACTGACATTATTTATACAATTACAGTGGATCCCCGAGTTTTGTGATTAATCCGTTCCAGAGAGTCTGCCGACTGGCGAAATTCACGAATGGCGAATCCCATTCGTGAATTTCCCCATAAGAAATAATGGAAACCCAATTAATCCGTTTCAGACAGACAAAAGTAATAAAAAATCATTTTTTTAAGATAAAATATAAATTTATATACAGAAAACAATGACAAATATAAAGCACTAATAAATGGATAAATGAACATTTAACATCACACTTAACCTTTATCGATTCTTGTTGGTGTAGGAGGTAAGTAGGAGGCAAGAGGAAGGCGAGTTTATTATGCTTCAATATGAGGCTAATATCTCTATGGCTTATTTATCTATCATAATTCATCTAATATGACATTATAAACAATATTAATAACATAGAAACATATATACTATAGAATGAATAAAATATAGAATGAATAAAATATGTCAATGTATGAGAGGAGTAAATAGTGTAAGTGTTGTTGTTGGGTTCAAGGGCCGCCACCGAGAGAAGCCGTGTTGGTGGCGGTGGAGGTTTTGGCCACCACCACCATCACACTTAATGTATGTAATTTATAAATAAGAAATATTTACATTTTAATTTATAAATAAGAAATATTTACATTTTAATTTATAAATAAGTAAGTTTATTCAGGTATACACAAATACAGTTACATACACAGATTATCATACATAGCAGCATATGTGTAAAGTACCCAGGATAACCCAAAAAATTCAAGTGTGACATATTTCCATTGGTGTCCTTTTATATTTACACTTACATTTACTTTTATACTTACACTTTTATATTTACACTTACCTTGGAGGAGATGTTAGTTTAATTAGTTAGTTTGATGAAGGAGATGTTGGCAGAGGTTTAGGGTGGTGGAAGGTAGCAGGGCAGTGTATGTTCAGCAGTCCTATACACATCCAACAACATTGGAGACTTACTCTCATGTTGTTTTTCTATCACTTACTCGCTACACTGTTAATTCTATACTTTATCGCTGGCTGGAGCTATATAGCCTTTATCGATACCAGCTGCTTTAGTATCATACATACTGTAGAATCACTGAATCACTGCAGAAGGCACATTCTCCCCTCTCTCTTCCTCCTCTACTTTAGTACATTGCTATGAGGTTTTTTTCTTGAATTCTATCATGTTTCTCACCTTCTTTACCAAAGGGCTGGCACTAGGAGCTTATTTAGCAGTTGGTGGCTTATTTAGCAGTTGCAAGCACAAATAACAATGACTTATTATGAAATGTGTTGTATGAACCCGTGGGGTGATGGTCACATGCTGGTAAACAATGGCACACTAAGTGTGAATAGTGCAGGAGACTGGCTTTGTGTGCGCGCTGACGGGCAGACGCGTACCAGAAGGGCGCCAAATCACGAGTCCAATCATGAACCACGAAGCTAACTTTTGCCGAAAAAATTTGCCGAAAGTCAGATTTCATGAAAGTCACGGCCGCCGAACGACGGGGTCCACTGTATTACAATAATGCAGTAGTTTACATAACTGTAAATCTATTTTTTTGTGTGAATAAAAATTCAAAATGGAAAGCAAGCATAACATAAAAGGGGCCTGGAGACATGGCTAAGGAACAGAATAAATGTTTTTTTAGTACCTGTTTATTCTGGACCCTTTTTTTTAAATGGGCATTTTTTTAATTGTGTGTGAAATTTGTCAAATTACCAATTTCTGAGCACTTTATTGGGAAGCTGAAATAGGTAAATGGGTAGTTTCTTGTACTTAATCAATAGAAGGAATATTAGCAAAATAGCCAAGTTTGGGAGACTGGAACAATTGCATTGGCCAAAAATAGAGTGTAAATTGGGAGAAATCGCCAAAGCGTAAATATAGCCGAGACCATTAACTTTGTGAGAGCCTAATTCCATAAGATTTCCATGAACGTTCGTACTTTTGGTTTCATTACTTTCAGAAAAAGATTGGTGGAATAATGAAGGGTGTGATAAAAGAGAAAAAGGAAGCTTATGAGAGGTATATACAAAGCAGAAGTGTTATAAGAAGAGCAGAGTATATGGAAAGTAAAAGAAAGGTGAAGAGAGTGGTGAGAGAGTGCAAAAGGAGAGCGGATGATAGAGTGGGAGAGGTACTGTCAAGAAATTTTAATGAAAATAAGAAAAAATTTTGGAGTGAGTTAAACAAGTTAAGAAAGCCTAGGGAACAAATGGATTTGTCAGTTAAAAACAGAGTAGGGGAGTTAGTAGATGGGGAGATGGAGGTTTTGGCTAGATGGTGAGAATATTTTGAGGAACGTTTAAATGTCGACGAAGAAAGGGAGGCGGTAATTTCATGCACTGGCCAGGGAGGTATACCATCTTTTAGGAGTGAAGAAGAGCAGGATGCGAGTGTGAGGGAGGGGCGTGAAGCATTACATAGAATGAAAGGGGGTAAAGCAGCTGGAACTGATGGGATCATGACAGAAATGTTAAAAGCAGGGTGGGACATAGTGTTGGAATGGTTGATATTTTTGTTTAATAAACGTATGAAAGAGGGGAAGGTACCTAGGGATTGGCGGAGAGCGTGTATAGTCCCTTTATATAAAGGGAAGGGGGACAAAAGAGATTGTAAAAATTATAGAGGAATAAGTTTACTGAGTATACCAGGAAAAGTGTACGGTAGGGTTATTATTGAAAGAATTAGTGGAAAGACAGAATGTAGAATGTGTGAGGTGAAAGTGTTGAATGATGAAAGTATTTTCTTTTTTGGGGATTTTCTTTCTTTTTGTGTCACCCTGCCTTGGTGGGAGACGGCCAACTTGTTGGGAAAAAAAAATTTTTTTAATTCTTCGACCCTGAGAGCAAATCTGAAATCAAAGGGTGTCAACCCTGAAAGGGTTAAAATATGTATTACCTATTACCAAATCCCTTTCTATGTAAAGTTCAATCAAAGGCCCCCCCAATTATTATTTACACCTGGCACCCCAAACTTACTTGCCATGCCCTCTCTAACCATTTCACCCACTTTAACATTCATGTCCCCTGCCACACCAACTCTCTCACTTTGTTCAAAACTTCCCAAACACTTTTAGCATCTTCCAAAATCTCTCCACTACACTCCTTTCTTCTTCAGATGCACAAACACATTATAACCCACTTTTAGCATTCAACCATTATTTTAATCTACATAATCCTTGAATTTATGTTTTTATAGTCTTTCTCCTCCTTCCCTAACTGATCCTTCAACATTATTGCTGCCCCTTCCTTAGCTCTAACTCTCAGATACCCCTGACCTAATCTCATTTATTTCTCCCCAATGAAACTCCCCAATCCCCATCAGCTTTCTTTCACTTAAGAGCCAGGACATTCAACTTCTTTTCATTCACAACATTGGCAGTCATCTTTTTCTTATCATCTGTATTTCATCTATATGCACATTCAAGCATCCCATTTTATTTTTTCCCACAAACCAGCTGTATCTCATCAAGGCAGGGGTGACCTAAAAAAAGAAAAATGAAAGTTTTCCATTTTATTTTCAGTAATTTATACAGGAAAAGGGGTCACTAACCCACTGCTCCTGGCATTTTAGTCGCCTCTTACGACAAGCATAGCTTGCAGAGGACAGATTCTTTTCCACTTGCCCATGGAGATTAAAGAAAATAGACAAGAACAAGAACTATTTAGAAAACAGAAGAAAATTCAGATAAGTGTGCATACACACACTTTTTTTCAGCAAACTGGCCACATCCTCCAAAGCAGGGTCACCTAAAAAAGAAAAACAAAAGTTTCTCTTCTTAAATTAAATAATGTATACAGGAGAAGGGGTCACTAGCCCCTTGCTACCAGCATTTTAGTTGCCTCTTATGACACAGATCGCTTAAAGAGGAAGAATTCTGTTACACTTCCCCATGGAGATAAGAGGAAATAAACAAAAACTAGTAAGAAAATAGAAGAAAACCCAGACGGGTGTGTATACAGGTACTCCTTGCTTAATAACCAAGTTCCATTCCTAAGAGAAGGTCGGTAAGTGAATTGGTTGTTAAGAAAGTAGCTGCCTCTTACTGATATTTCAAGCATACTGTACTGGTAGTAGGTTTGTATCAACCATCTTTAGATATTGTTTTAATGTCACTATTGCATCTACATTCTCTGAACCATTCATCTACAATATATTTAGTACATTGAAAATAGAACTAGACATTTGAAAACAATAAAAAAGTAAAATACATATACAGTACACTGGTTGGAGAACTGGTCGTAAATCCAAGCGGTCACTAAACAGGTCGTTACGTGAGGAGTACCTGTATATGTGTTCGTACATGCAAGTGTAGTGTGGCCTAAGTGTAAGTAGAAGTAGCAAGACTTAACTGTTTTCTTACGTGTTCATGAGACAAGAAAACAAGCAACCCTATCAGTGTTTAAAACAATTACAGTAGGGCCCCACTTATACGGCAGGTTAGGTTCCAGGCTGTCGCCGGAAAGCAGACATCGCCGGAAGGCAGAACGCCATTTTTTTCTACATACAAATGCATATAAATACCAGACAACAAGTTTACACTAAATTATATTAAGTTAGTAATAGAACTAGGCATTAAAAACACACAAAGTAAAATACATTCACAGTAAATTCATTACTTATCTTAAAGTATTTGTAATCTTAATGTAGGGAGAGAGGTGAGTAGTACTTATTTGTAGGAAGTCAGGTGCAGGTAGCCCAGGTGTAGGTAGCCCTGGCTCCCTGTCTCATACTTAATATACGATATTTAAAACATCCCAGAGAGGTAAAATACACATACAGTACACTCATTATTTACCTTAAAATAAGTGTAGTCTTAATATAGGAAGAGAGGTGAGTAGTATTTATTTGTAGGAAGTCAGTATATGTAGCTGGCAGGTGTAGCCCGCCTGGGCTACACCTACCGGCTACCTACACTGTGGCCCAAAGCCATATTATTAACATCAACATATCTTGTTCACTGAATTTAATCATTTCTAACAACTACCTTTAGATGCCATCATAAACGAAGGGAGAAGTAATGAATAATTCATGCCGAAAACTGTAAACAAAAGTGAAGTGGGGGAGTGACAAGGCCAAACGCAGATTCCTACACGTTTTCTCTGATGGCTGAGCAGAGAAAATGTAATGTTGTCCCTCCACCCGGCTACCACACAGCTCTACAAGTATTATTATCAGAGCACATATAAAACATGCAATAAATGCCAGACAACAAGCTTGCACTAACTTGTATTAAGTTAGCAATATGATTATTATTATAATCGAGGGGGAAGCGCTAAACCCATAGGATTATACAGCGCCTAGGGAGGAATGTGGAAGGCATTCAGGCTTAATTTGGGGAACTGGAGCTCAGATCCAATTCCCTAAATCAAGAGCCCCTCACCAACATCAAAGTTAGCGATAGAAATAGGCATTAAAAACACAATAAAAGGTAAGATACACACAGGGTACACTTATTACTTACCTTAACCCTTTGACTGTCGCGGCCGTATATATACGTTTGTGAGGTACCGTGTTTGACGTATATATACTCATAAATTCTAGCGGCTTCAAATCAGGCAGGAGAAAGCTAGTAGGCCCACATGTGAGAGAATGGGTCTGTGTGGTCAGTGTGCACCACATAAAAAAAATCCTGGAGCACGCAGTGCATAATGAGAAAAAAAAAACTCCGACCGTTTTTTTTAATTAAAATCCCGACTTTGTGGTCTATTTTCGTATAGTATTTGTGGTTGTATTCTCGTTTTCATGGTCTCATTTGATAGAATGGAAACTATATTATAGAAATGGAGGTGATTTTGATTAATTTTACTATAAAAAGAACCTGGAAATGGAGCACAAAGTACAGGAAATGTTTGATTTTTGCCGATGTTCAAAAGTAAACAAATACTGTCATTGTCCAATAAATGTCCAAATAGCCATTCTAATACGCAGTCATGAATGGGTTGATGTAATTTTTACAATTATTACAGTATTGCAGTAGTCTGCATAACAGTAAATCTTCTATTTATTGTTTGAATAAAATTTCAAAATAAAAAGCAAGAGTAATATCACAGGGACCTGGAGACATGACTGATGAACAAAGAAAATCCTATTTTAGAGCCAGGAATGTCTGCATTGTTCATTCTGGACCTTATTTTGAAATTGTCGTATTTTTTAATTTTCGTGAAATTGGCCAAATTGCAAATTTCTGACCATGTTATCGGGTAGTTGAAATCGGTAAATGGGCAGTTTCTTGTGCTCAATCGATAGAAAAAATAGAGTTCTGAAGAAATAGTTATGAGTTTGGTTGACTGGAATAACGGAATTAGCCGAAAATAGGGCTCAAAATGGGCGAAATTGCCGATTTTTAAATATCGCCGAAGTCGCTAACTTCGCGAGAG
>NC_069399.1:117657888-117685388 GCF_026875155.1 Cherax quadricarinatus
GTATATAAATATTTTTTTTTTTTTTTTCAACAAGTTGATCGTCTCCCACCGAGGCAGGGTGACCCAAAAAAGAAAGAAAATCCCCAAAAAGAAAATACTTTCATCATCATTCAACACTTTCACCACACTCACACATTATAACTGCTTTTGCAGAGGTGCTCAGAATACAACAGTTTAGAAGCATATACGTATAAAGATACACAACATATCCCTCCAAACTGCCAATATCCCAAACCCCTCCTTTAAAGTGCAGGCATTGTACTTCCCATTTCCAGGACTCAAGTCCGACTATATGAAAATAACCGGTTTCCCTGAATCCCTTCACTAAATATTACCCTGCTCACACTCCAACAGATCGTCAGGTCCCAAGTATCATTCGTCTCCATTCACTCCTATCTAACACGCTCATGCATGCTTGCTGGAAGTCAAAGCCCCTCGCCCACAAAACCTCCCTTACCCCCTCTTTCCAACCCTTTCGAGGACGACCCCTACCCCTCTTTCCTTCCCCTATAGATTTATATGTTTTCCATGTCATTCTACTTTGATCCATTCTCTCTAAATGACCAAACCACCTCAACAACCCCTCTTCTGCCCTCTGACTAATGCTTTTATTAACTCCACACCTTCTCCTAATTTCCACACTCTGAATTTTCTGCATAATATTTACACCACACATTGCCCTTAGACAGGACATCTCCACTGCCTCCAACCGTCTCCTCGCTGCTGCATTTACCACCCAAGCTTCACATCCATATAAGAGTGTTGGTACTATTATACTTTCATACATTCCCTTCTTTGCCTCCATAGATAACGTTTTTTGACTCCACATATACCTCAACGCACCACTCACCTTTTTTCCCTCATCAATTCTATGATTAACCTCATCCTTCATAAATCCATCCGCCGACACATCAACTCCCAAGTATCTGAAAACATTCACTTCTTCCATACTCCTCCTCCCCAATTTGATATCCAATTTTTCTTTATCTAAATCATTTGATACCCTCATCACCTTACTCTTTTCTATGTTCACTTTCAACTTTCTACCTTTACACACATTCTCAAACTCATCCACTAACCTTTGCAATTTTTCTTTAGAATCTCCCATAAGCACAGTATCATCAGCAAAAAGTAACTGTGTCAATTCCCATTTTGAATTTGATTCCCCATAATTTAATCCCACCCCTCTCCCGAACACCCTAGCATTTACTTCTTTTACAACCCCATCTATAAATATATTAAACAACCATGGTGACATTACACATCCCTGTCTAAGACCTACTTTTACCGGGAAGTATTCTCCCTCTCTTCTACACACCCTAACCTGAGCCTCACTATCCTCATAAAAGCTCTTTACAGCATTTAGTAACTTACCACCTATTCCATATACTTGCAACATCTGCCACATTGCTCCTCTATCCACTATCATATGCCTTTTCTAAATCCATAAATGCAATAAAAACTTCCCTACCTTTATCTAAATACTGTTCACATATATGCTTCAATGTAAACACTTGATCTACACATCCCCTACCCACTCTGAAACCTCCTTGCTCGTCCGCAATTCTACATTCTGTCTTACCTCTAATTCTTTCAATTATAACCCTACCGTATACTTTTCCTGGTATACTCAGTAAACTTATTCCTCTATAATTTTTACAATCTCTTTTGTGCCCTTTCCCTTTATATAAAGGGACTATACATGCTCTCCGCCAATCCCTAGGTACCTTCCCCTCTTTCATACATTTATTAAACAAAAGTACCAACCACTCCAACACTATAAGAGGGCCTGGGGATGTGACTAACGAACAGAGAACTTGTTATTTTAGTGCCAGGAATGTCTTTCTTGTTTATTCTGGACTCTATTCGGAAATTGGCATCTTTTGAAATTTGTGTTGACGACATTCTCCTCATAACTCCTAGATGCTTCAACGTTCAAGCTCTCCAAGACATGCTCAACCAGGTCGAGCCCTTAATCCAGTTCACACTTGAAGAAGAAATCGGCAACACTCTTCCTTTCCTTGATGTTCTTCTCTGCAAAGCTGACCACGAACTTCGTTTTAAAGTCTATCGAAAACCCACCAACCAAAACGATCTTCTCCACTTCTACTCTCACCACGACACCAAAACTAAACGTGGTGTAATTATAGGCTTCTTCCTGCACACACTCAGAATCTGCAGCAATGAGTTTCTTGAGGAAGAATGCACTATAATTGAACAAGTATTTTCTAAACTCCACTATCCTCATCTCTTCATCATAGACTGCAGACGACGAGCATTAAACATCTTCAACACACCCAGGGAAGACACTGCCGAGAAGAGATACATAGTCCTCCCCACCAACTCCATTGCCAAACACGTTTCCAACATCTTTTCCAGTACCTCATTCCAAGTATCTACCTCCACAACCACGACAATCGAGGACATTACCTGTAATAGACAGGACAAGCTTCCATCCTCTGCAGGGGTATACATAATCCCTTGTAATGACTGCAGCAAATTATACGTGGGCGAAACATCAAGGGACCTCCAAACACGTATTTCAGAACACCAATACGCAAGCAGGTTTGACGATACAAGGAATGCCTGTGTACAACACCGTAATTCACACAACCATTTAATAAACTACAGAAACTCAAGACTTATCACCACAGAAGACAACACTTAATACCGAAGAATCCTGGAATCATCGCTTATCTCTATATCCGACAACTTCAGCCAGAATAATGGATTCTATAACACAGCTGAACCACTTGCCAAGAAACTTCTTCATCGCTATCCCACATAAGAGCATAGGAATGGACAAACACTTCAGAAGGTCTGCTCACAAACTTACCCAATCTCCCTTGCAAGCTACCCAAGATTTAAGACTATAACCCCACTCTGTACATCATCAGCTGCAGCATTCTCCACCTGACCTCAACATTCTGGACCTGACTATAAATACTCGCATACCTTCCACCCCAGGTAGATCTGTTTGTGACTTGAAAAAGCCCACTGTGTGGGCGAAACGTTGTCAATAAAGGATCACATTATATTGCATGTGTGTTTATATTTCCATTGTGTCGGTATTTTATACCATTTATTTCCAATGACAATGTTGTCCCATTTTAGGAAAATTTTTAACCCTTTCAGGGTCCAGAGGCCAAATTTCGAAGTGCACACAAGTGTCCAAGAATTTTCAAAAAATAATTTTGTTATTTTTTCTTATGAAATGGTAGAGAATCTTTTTCTGATGGTAATAAAACAAAAAGCAGGAAATTGATGGAAAATTTATGAAATTATGCTCTCATGAATTTTGATGTGTCAGCGATACTTACGCATCGGCGATTTTGCCAACTTTGACTCCCATTTTAGGCCAATTACCTTATTCCAGTCGACCAAATTCTTAGCTATTTCACTAGTATTACTTCTATTCCATAGACTGAGAACAAGAAATTGCCAACTCAACTGTGTCAACTACAAAATAAAGTGATTAGAAATTGGTAATTTGGCCAATATAGTGCAAAGTTCAAAATATTCCAATTTCAAAATAGGGTCCAGAATAAACAATGCAGGCATTCCTGACACTAAACTAACATTTCCTCTGTTCATTAGTTACATTTTCAGGCTTTACAAATGAATTCCATTTTGATTTTTAATTTACATAATTAAATTTTTTTTTCAAGCCAAATAAATAAAGATTTACTGTCATGCAATATTGTAATAATTATATGAATATCAGCACATTTGTGAACGTATATTAGACCCACCAGCTGGTGTGTATTAGACATGTGAGGTCATTTGTTTACTCTTGAACACCAGCAAAAATATAACATTTCCGCTACTTTGAGCTCAGTTTGAAGCCACTTTCAGTACTAAAACCAATCAAAATTATCTCTATTTCTGTAGTATATCTTCCATTCTATCAAATGAGACCAAGAAATCACAAATACAACTATAAAAAACATACAAAAAACACTGCAAAGTTGCCGTTATGATCGAAAATTATGGTCTCAGTTTTTTTTTCTCTCATTGTGCAGTGTGTGCTGCAGGATTTGTTTTATGTGGTGCACACATACCACATAGATGTATTCTCTCATATCTAGGCCCAAATTTACCACTCACAGCTTATCAGAGTGAGCTGAGCTGATGGCGTAGATCTACACTATGGACCCTCAACGTAAAGCCATAGATCTACGGCACAGACCCTTAAAGGGTTAAAGAGATGCCAGAAACAGCTCTCTGGACAGATATTTAGTGCCACAGGTGTGCAGTGACTCGAGCTGTCCTAGTGGCATTAAAAAACAAAGAAGGGAAATAACCCCAGAAAAGGACTTGGTACCGGCAGTCTTTATGGAAGGGGATTCTCCTTCCAAACAATATTACACCTCCATCCTCTTCCCTCCTTCTGTCTCATCACTCATCAATAAGTCTTCAATAAAGGTAAGTGTCATTTTAGTATTGTTTATTCTGCATGTCTCATTGTTTTCTGTGTAGGGAAATGTATATTTCATGTAAAAAAAATTATTTTGGTTAATACTTTTGGGTGTCTGGAACGGATTAATTGGATTTCCATTATTTCTCATGGGGAAAATTAATTCGGATTAAGTCAGATTCGGTATGAGACTCTCTGGAACGGATTAATTACGTTAACCAAGGGTCCACTGTACGGACTATTCAAATATGAGCACATCTTAACACTGAAAATTGGTCATGAGATAGTAATGAAGTCTTCAAATATGACATACCTTCACTCTGAACTGGAACTGCCTAAATGCCTCTACAAAGGGCATTCCCTCAATATCTCCAATGGTACCTCCTAACTCTATAATGCATACTTCTGGATCCGCCAAGTCTCCATCAACAGGTCGCTGTGCCACTGTTTCTACCCATTCCTGGATAGCATCGGTGATGTGGGGTACAACCTAAAAAAAACACATCAGACTTCTCAATTTGCCAATATTGAAATTTTTTACCTAATGCCTTACAAGTTTTAATACTTCACCACACCATTCCACTTTTTTAGAATCACAATAAAACTACATAAATATAAGTTATTAAAAACAAAAACAAAAAAAAAAAAATTAGAAGACAGATAGGATGCATATTTAAATGATGACCCACAATGGTACTAAGAACTGTTCACTTTAGAGCAAAGGAACCTAATAAGTAAAATAAATCTTCAGAGGCCCTAAAGAAAACTTATCTGTATAAAAAATGACATTACTTGTAACCCTAAAATTAGTGGACAGACAGCATTTACAAGATCTAAACAGCAGCTAAAGTACTTCAAGTCAATCAACCTACAGTATCTTGGTCTCTGCTTAATTTACATACCTGCACAGTTTTGCCTAGATAATCTCCATGACGCTCTTTGTTGATAACAGACTGATAAATCTTGCCAGTAGTAATGTTGTTATCTCGGTGTAAAGTAACATCCAGGAATCTTTCATAATTGCCCAAATCAAGATCCACTTCTCCTCCATCATCCAATACAAAAACTTCACCTACAAATGCAAACTATTTTTCATCCACAACACAGCTACAAAATTTTCAAATAAATTAATTACAAAGGCCTAAGTACATACCTTGAAACTGTATATTCAAAAGTTTTCACATCACAGTATAATGAGTATGGTGATAGGTGCCAATTAAAGTGTACATGGAAAAAATACCATATTTTCACTACCCTAGTGTGCATCACTAGTCCACAGTAGTTTGAGATGGTTGTGGCCAATAGTGCCAAAGGCCTTCTGCAAATCAATAAACACTGTTTTCCAAGCAGATTTTTTTTTTTTGTTCTTACTAAGTGATGTGTAGGATCATTACTATTTTTATAGCACTTTTTGTGCTATAATAAGGATTAGAAATGGGTTTCGTTATGTGGGAGACTGATGTGGCTGTGTAATTTATTTAGTTTTTTCTCTTTAGTGCCTTGTGAATGGAGGTCACCATAGCTTTTTTGAAAAAGTTTAGGAAGGTCTGGGATTTACTGAAGAGTACTGTATCTTGTATAAATCTTATTACATAACTGATAAACAAGTAATTTAAAAAAACATGAGCAAACACTAGAACATGTTAGAAAAAGTTTTGATCCTGGAACACTGATTACTTCTAACATACAAGGGTCAAGAAAGACAGTATAATAGGCATAAAAGTGAAGTGAGAGGCAGTTAGTGACCAGACTAAAAAACATAGGAGGTTTCTTGAAGTCACGCTTGTCTGTGGAGTTGCCTGATTCTCATTGTGTTAAGTGGGTAAGGCTTAAGTGGGCATACTTGATTCTCAAGCAGGATATGTTCTACCCATCCTACAATATGGGAAGCATGTGACTATTAACACCTTTAGGTCATCTCAAGGAAAATCGCTTTTTCTTCTGTCAGGTCACTACCTGCCTCTCGCCTCTCACTTTTATGCATGTACATACTGTAACCCTTGGTTCTTGTATACTAAAGTCATCAAGGTCCTAGGTCCTAATGTTTGTTCACGTGTCTTTTTAACCCTTACACTATCTAAACATAGCTCTACGTTTTCTCCCCCAGTGCTAGGAATATTTTTTTTTTTTTTAAATTACAGAGGGCAATTTTCTGTGTTATAAGACAAAAAAAAAATTTAGGACCAGTACCTACCGAGATATAAGACCGCAAATTTGGCGCTGGATGCTCACCTGACGGCAACATTGAGTCCTGCCGATTGCAGAAGTGTTGCCAATGCACCTTTTTTTCTCTTCATTTTAATTTGTATAATTTTCTTGTTCTGATAATTACAATTTATAACAGTTCTTGTGATTTCATAGCCAACCACTAATATTAGGTACTGAAATAATACAGTAGGACCCTGCATTATGGCGTTTCGCTTTATGGCGTTCCGCTAATACGGTCATTACAAATTATGACCAAAACTCTATATGGCTCCCCACACCTGACTTTCTAATATGGTCACCGTGCCCCACCCTGTTTATTTACATTCTATGTTAGATCTGTAAGCACTAAGTCTCTCCATTATATCTGAAAACTCCAAAATTTCAAGTGTTTTTAAAAGTTATTTCATATTTTATACTCTGATAATTATACTTATGTATACCTGAACCTAAATAAATTTACATACTGTGCTGGCATGCAGGTACACATTAAAATCAGTAAGAGTGCCTTATGTCTCGAGACATCATATTAGTAACGATAATAATCACCAAGCCTCATTAAATGTTGTATATTACGTTAATATACATATTTTCATTAACCCTTAAATGGTTCAAGCGTATATATACATTTTTTCAACCTCTGAAAGTATGTAAAAAAATGTAGATCCTCTTTTTCGTTTTACATTTGAAAATGTGTAAAAAAAAACTTTTATCTACATTTTTTTTTGTTATATTTGAAAACATGTAAAAAAAAGTAGATCTACTTTTGTAGCACTACAAATTTCAACATTCATCTGTTTGGACCGTTTAAGGGTTAATCCATCTATGATATTTTTTCAAAATTATATAATAAACACGATACATAACATATAATGATGATAAATACACCCCACAGTAGAATAAATAAACATAAATATGAGATGCTGTAGCAGACGACTTGCACAAGTGACGCCATATTAGAAATGATAATCCTAGGTAGTAGGTTGGTAGACAGCAACCTCCCAGGGAGGTATAACCGTCCTGCCAAGTGAGTGTAAAACGGAAGCCTGTAATTGTTTTACATGATGGTAGGATTGCTGGTGTCCTTTTTTGTCTCATAAACATGCAAGATTTCAGGTACATCTTGCTACTTCTACAGTGGACCCCGGTATTCGATGGCATCGGTATTCGATAAATCCAGTATTCAATGCATTATATCGCAAAAAAATTTCCTCAGTATTCGATTGAAAACCACGTGTGGCCTGAACTGCCCCGTGTGTGCCAGTGTTTACAAGCCAGCCAGTGTGCGCGCATCTAAGGATACATTCGGTACATTCCATATTATCCATATTATCACTGTGTTTGGTGCTTGTTTCCGCAAAATAAGTCACCATGGGCCCCAAGAAAGCTTCTAGTGCCAACCCTGTGGTAAAAAGGGTGAGAATTAGTATGGAAATTAATAAAAGATTTTGAAGGGTTTGGGGCTAACCCTGAGAAGCCTATGCCAGTTGTGGACTCCATTGTGCCTACTTCAAAAATTAAGGAAATGTGTGCACAGTGGGTTGAAGTGCAAACCTTTATGGATGAAAATCACCCTAACACAGCTATTGCAAGCCTTGCTGGTGACTATTACAATGACAATGTTGTGGCCCATTTTGGACAGATTTGTTGTGCGACAGAGGTCCAGTGACTCTCAAGCTGGTCCTAGTGGCATTAAAAGAAGAAGGGAAGTAACCCCAGAAAAGGACTTGCTACCTCAAGTCCTAATGGAAGGGGATTCCCCTTCTAAACACTAACACCTCTCCCCTCCTCCTCCCATCCCATCAATCATCACCAGATCTTCATTAAAGGTAAGTGTCAATTATTTTATTGTTATTGTAATTATTCTATTGCATTAAACTTAATATTTCATGTAGTAAAATTTTTTTTTTTTCATACTTTTGGGTGTCTTGCACAAATTAATTTGATTTCCATTATTTCTTATGAGGAAAATTGATTCGGTTCTCGATATTATCGGTATTCGATGAGCTCTCAGGAACAGATTAATATCGAATACCGGGGGTCCACTGTACTTACACTTAGGTCACACTACACATACATGTACAAGCATATATATACACACACCCCTCTGGGTTTTCTGCTATTTTCTTTCTAGTTCTTGTATTTGTTTATTTCCTCTTATCTCCATGGGGAAGTGGAACAGAATTCTTCCTCCGTAAGCCATGCGTGTTGTAAGAGGCGACTAAAATGCCGGGAGCAAGGGGCTAGTAACCCTTTCTCCTGTATATACAGTGGACCCTCGACCAACAATGGCATCGAATAATGTTAAATCCGACTAGCGATACATTTTAACGCAAAAATTTTGCCTTGACTAGCGCTAAAAAACTCGACCAACGCGATTCGTTCTGTTCGAGACGCGTCCAAGTGTGGCCTGCGCAGTGTTTACAAGCCAGCCACCACGGTTGCATCCAAGCATACAATCGGAACATTTCATATTATCACAGCTGTTTTAGTGATCACACCTGCAAAATAAGTCACCATGGGCCCCAGAAAGTTTCTAGTGCCATCCCTGTGATAAAAAGGGGTGAGAATTAGTATGGAAATTAAGAAAGATTTTGAAGGGTTTGGGGCTAACCCTGAGATGCCTATGCCAGTTGTGGAATCCATTGTACCTACTTCAAAGATTAAGGAAATGTGTGAAAAGTGGGTTGAAGTGCAAACCTTTATGGATGAAAATTGCCCTAACACAGCTATTGCAAGCTGTGCTGGTGACTATTACAATGACAATGTTGTGGCCCATTTTAAACAAATCGTAAAGGAACGGGAGGTACAGAGCTCTATGGACAGATATGTTGTGCGACAGAGGTCCAGTGACTCTCAAGCTGGTCGTAGTGGCATTAAAAGAAGAAGGGAAGTAACCCCGGAAAAGAACTTGACACCTCAAGTCCTAATGGAAGGGGATTCCCCTTCTAAACACAACACCATCCACACACTCCCCTCCTCCCATCCCATCAATCATCACCAGGTAAGTGTCATGTAATTGTACATGTCTTCTTCAGTTTGTGTGCAGGTGAAATTGCCGACCTAGAAAATGTACAGAGAACTTTCACGGCGCGCATAACGGAGATAAAACACCTCAATTATTGGGAGCGCTTGAGGTTCCTAAACCTGTATTCCCTGGAACGCAGGAGGGAGAGATACATGATTATATACACCTGGAAAATCCTAGAGGGACTAGTACCGAACTTGCACACGAAAATCACCCACTACGAAAGCAAAAGACTTGGCAGACGATGCACCATCCCCCCAATGAAAAGCAGGGGTGTCACTAGCACGTTAAGAGACCATACAATAAGTGTCAGGGGCCCGAGACTGTTCAACTGCCTCCCAGCACACATAAGGGGGATTACCAACAGACCCCTGGCAGTCTTCAAGCTGGCACTGGACAAGCACCTAAAGTCAGTTCCGGATCAGCCGGGCTGTGGCTCGTATGTTGGTTTGCGTGCAGCCAGCAGCAACAGCCTGGTTGATCAGGCTCTGATCCACCAGGAGGCCTGGTCTCAGACCGGGCCGCGGGGGCGTTGACCCCCGGAACTCTCTCCAGGTAAACTCCAGGTAAAAAAAAAATTTTCAATACTTTGGGGTGTCACGAACAGATTAATTTGATTTCCATTATTTCTTATGGGGAAAATTAACTCAACTAACGATAATTTCGACTAACGATGAGCTCTCAGGAACAGATTAATATCGTTGGTCGAGGGTCCACTGTATTACTAAATTTAAAAGGAGAAACTTTCGTTTGTTCTTTTGGGCCACCCCACCTCAGTGGGATACGGCTGGTGTGTTGAAAGAAAGAAAGAAAGAACAATAATAATCACCGAGTCTCATTAAATGTCGTATATTAAGTTAATATACACATTTTTATTAATCCATCAATGACATTTTTTTCAAAATTATATAATAAACATAATACGTAACATATAAAGATGATAAATACACCCCACAATAGAATAAATAAACATAAATATAAGATTTGGGAGCCAGATGTTTACGAGTGGCTGCAAGAATAACATTTTCTCTAGTCCAACATCAGAGAAAATGTGTTACTGGGAGTAACTGTAGAAAATTATTCCTTTCGTATGTAATAAGTTTATTCAGGTATACGCAAATACAGTTACATAGATTATCATACATAACAGCATATGTGTAGAGAACCTAGGATAACCCAAAAAAGTCAGACAGAGTGACTTATTTCCATTGCCTTCACTGACAGCGTCATTTCTTCTAACAATGGTGTTACATGAGAATGGGAGTGTTCTTTATTTATTCTACTGTATCAATGTAGACAACTTCTACACATGTAACTTGTACACAAACCAGGCGTGTACACTGTTTGTTTACAAAACTTACGTTCGCCTGGTTTGTTTACATAACTCTGCGCCTGTCCTCTCTCATGTACTAATTCTCTCTCTCTCTCTCATTTATTCATTTTATCACGTTTACTCACCTCTGACCCTACATTAAGACTACAAATATTTTAAGGTTAGTAAGGAGTGAACTGTGTATGCATTTTATCACTCTGGGATGCTTAAATGTAAGAGAATATTACGTGTGGGTGGGGTGGCTTGGTATGGTAGCCCGGCTGACTACCATACATACCACACACGATTTCTTACAATAAATACTACTCATCTCACCCTAGATTAAGACTACAAATATTTTAAGGTAAGTAATGAGTGCACTATGTGTGCATTTTACTTTTTTATTGTTTTTTTGATGCCTAATTCTATTGCTAACTTAAAATATGTTAGTGTAAACTTGTTATCTAGTATTTGTATGCATTTATAAAGGGAAATAAAGGGTGTTCCACTTTACGGTGATTTCCGCTTTACGGCGGTAGCCTGGAACCTAACCTGCCATATAAGCAGGGCCCTACTGTACTCAAATGGTCACAATCACACTGACAGGTGAATATTTTCACCTGCCTTGGTCATTTACTATTGTACAGAAATATATACAAAGTATTTATAGGTCTCAGCAATGTTTTAGACATGCTGGAGTGTATGTGAAACTCCTTGAAGCATGATGTTTATGACGAGTCAAACTGCTGACAGGGTAAGCAGTGGTTTGACGCTGGATGATCGTACACTGCTGCAGAAAACCCTGGCTTCATTTGTTTTCACTGTTACACACAAATTTGTCTGTCTTTCTGTCTGTATGTGTGTGTGTGTGAGTGTGTATGTGTGTGTGTGTCTGTCTAGCTCTGCTCATCTGACTTTCTGTCTGCATCTTTCCGCCTGCTTGCCTCTGTCCCAGGGGCAGCTCATAAACTTGTTGGTTTACGAGCCGCTCCCAGATTCCCAAGCAAGTGAAAATGTGTATTACTTGCATCATGCTTATTATGCCTTATAGTATCTACAAGCACTTTATAGCACTTTGCCTGAAATTTTTGGGTTATCCAAGGTAATTTACACTATGTATAATAACTGTACTTACGTGCACGACAGACAGACAGACAGCCAGCCACAGCCAGCCACAGCCAGACAGCCAGACAGCCATTAAGACTCATTAAGCCGTTAAGACCCATTCTATAGTGACCAGGCATCTCAGGCCAATCATTCCGAATTTGGAGGCAGGAAAAATAAAACACAGATCTATGCTTGGAGCACAAGCGGTACAAACGTAGATCTACGTTTGGACAGTTTAAGGGTTAAATGTACTATACTTGATTAGTTAACAAGGAGCAGATGCATGTTAGTTATTCATTTTATATACAAGAATTATTTGCCACTTGTTTAACATCAATAATTACCATGTTCAAATGGAGAGAAGGTCCCAGCATCAATGTTAATGTATGGATCAATTTTAATGGATGTCACACGTAAGCCACAATGTTTAAGGATGGTGCCAACGCTGGACGCAATGACACCCTTTCCAATGCCAGATATTACCCCTCCAGTAACCAAGATGTACTTCATAATGATTAGTTATTAACTGAAAAAAAAAAAACTTTATTAGATAAAATAAGAAACAAAAAGGGATTTCTTTCCAGCTTCGCTAATTCCTTAAACTAGTGTAAAAATTTCATGAATAAATATTCTAATCATCAATTATAAATAACTAGCAAATTCAACTAGCTTCAGCTTTATGTCACAAGCAATAAAAACTTAGATCAATGTTGGAAATACAAACTCCTGAAGTATTTACTATGCGGCAGCAGCAGCAAAGTCTTTGCTCCTCATGTTTTACAATCACCAGAGGATATCATCAACCCGGTGATGGCCTAGCAAAGACGCACATAACACTAACACAAGTGAGACCCATAATGAGATAAATCAGACGAAGAAATCACTTAAACCATCCAAATCAACACAATTATACCAACCAAGAAGATTTGTCGCCCCACCATTCACTCCACTGCAAAGCGAAGTCAATCTTCTCAACATCTGCCCTCTACCCATACTCAACAAACCACCTGAACCCACTGTCAATGGCCAAGGGTCAGTCCAACAGAAGAAAATTCAGCAAACAAGTCAGAACTCAAAACAACACAGGTGAGGGGAACATTAATACCAGTACAGCATATCCTCCTCCCAGCAAGAAGGATGCAACCTACATTAATAGAACCATAAATTTACAGAACCATAAATTTCAATATTAATAATGGACTAAAACACTTGATAATTGCAACAGGACCCATAGACATAATACCAGATACAAAAATCACTATGACATTCCTCGTCTCTGGCTAAATCTCTTCAAAAAGTCAATGTACATAAAAGGGCCTAAAATTTGGAGCTCCCTGCCCAAAATCTCTAAAACTGCCGACTCAACCAGCATTTTCAAAACCACCATTAAAAAACACCTTATCTCCCTAACACACCCCATCATCAGCTAATTATGTGAAAACCACACATGCTATTTTCTGTATCATGAACACATCCTAAACAAAACAGACTTACTCTCATTATCCGTAACTCCCTATTTTACACTTACGCTCAGCCAACTGACTGTAAACATAAAATTCCTAATAGTTTTTGCCTAATTAATCTAAAGCTAGTCCTAAGTCTGTCTCAAATACTCTGCCAATATAGTTCTTATGGAAACAGTGTATCATGTCGAGATAAAACTATTTCAATTACTAAATTTATTAATGGTAACACAGTGGTACCCAGAGTTTCGTACAGCTCCCAACTCAATCGTGTAAGTGTATTATTGTAAGTGTTTTTTTAAGTGTATTTTTGGGGGTCTGAAACGAACTAATCTAATTTACATCATTCCTTATGGGAACAAATTCATTTGGTAACAGCACTCGAACAGCCTTCTGGAACGAATTATGACAAACTCAGGGTACCACTGTACTGTTATATGTTTTGAACTACCTCACTATTATCAGTCTTATTAATAAGAAACTTTTTAATTACTTAACTTTTATATTAATATGTATTAATGAACATTAAAATGTACTGTTCCATAACCTGTGTCAATACAGAGTACAGTGGACCCCCGCTTAACGATCACCTCCAAATGCGACCAATTATGTAAGTGTATTTACGTAAGTGCATTTGTACGTGTATGTTTGGGGGTCTGAAATGGACTAATCTACTTCACAATATTCCTTATGGGAACAAATTCGGTCAGTACTGGCACCTGAACATACTTCTGGAATGAAAAAATATCGTTAACCGGGGGTCCACTGTACAGTGGTACCTCGAGTTACGATCTTAATTCATTCCAGAAGGCTGTTCGAGTGCCGATACCAAATGAATTTGTTCCCATAAGGAATAATGTAAATTAGATTAGTCCATTTCAGACCCCCAAAAATACACTATCAAAAGTACACTTACATAATTGTTTGAGCTGGGAGCTGTTCGGAGCTCGAGGTACCACTGTAATCTGCAAGAATTAGGATTAGTCTACCCAAAATGTTACTGGCTTTCTTTCTAATTAATATTTTGTAATATGTAAACCACGCATTGTAAACTTTGCAAGGAAATATACATTTTCATTGATTTTCAACAAATACATGTACTTGCCACTTCATGACTCGTGTAACCGTGATAACATGACTGCAAACAAATTAGAGAAAGGTTGGGACTCCAACCCATGGCAGGTGAGTCCTAAAACTTGCAGACCAGTGTGTTAGCCACTGGACCAGCTAGCTCTAATAGGATTCATGACCTATGTGCCAGCCTTTGTTGGGTGTAAATGTGTTTGTCCATTCATATTTTTTTTTTTTTACACAGGGTTTGACAAGGTTAAGGATTCCTAACTTTACTGACAAGCTAAGAGCTGTTAACTACATCAGCTCATTTGAAAGCATTTTTATTGTTATGAGACATACAAGTAGGGAACAGCATGAAGTTGGAGCCATCTGTGGGCCAGCATTTTCATTCGATCAACCGACCATCCCATTGACATCATAATGTTGTACGAATGTGTTCCATACTCGAGTCATCGTGGGGATAAATGGTCTCAGATGAACTGATGTTCTGGAGAAGGGTACAGCCAGAGTGAAGTTGCTGCTTTCTGCCCATCTTGTGGTATAGAAGCTGCTTCACGCTGTCCTCGAAGTGGATCCAAGTGTGGTACTTTGACGCTATTGGCCTTGTACATAACAGTAAGGCCACCCGCATCCCTCCTGTGTTGAAGGCTCTGCTGAAATGACAGATCTATCCAGGATTGGTTCAGGTGAGAGATGAGACGTCTTGCTCTGTTCTCTACTTTGTCAAGCAGTCGCAGATGAGGGGGGTGGGGGGGCAGGCAAACCAAGAAAGTGGAACATACTCAAGGTGTGAGCGTACTTGTGCCTCGTACAGAATCTTGCAACCCCTACTGTCAAGCAGATGCGAGATATGGTGAAGTGCTGTAAGCTTCCTGGCTGCCTTGTTTGCAAGATTTACGTGATTCTTCATGGTCAGTTTGGTGTCAAATTTCACCCCAAGAATATCAACTTCTTCCCCGGGTGCCAACACCCTCCCATTCATCCTTACTACTGCTCTGGCATTACCATCATTGTGCCTAGAGATCATCATCATTTGTGTTTTCTCAGGTGCAAATGTTACTTGCCATTTATTTCCCCAAGTTGATATAGCTCTTAGCTGGTGATTGATGTAGCTTAAAGCAGTTGGCATCTCTTCTCTTGGATAAGTGAATGTCAGTGTACAGTTGACTGCATATGCATGGGATTCTGGGATGAGATGAAGGTCATTGAAGTAGACATTCCATAACAATGGTACCAGCACGCTTCCTTGTGGAACACTTGCCCCAACAAGATGTCTTGCTGATTCCATTCCATTTAAAACTACCATTAGAGATGGGTTGGTAGATAAGACACACGGGCAACATTTAGGCAACTTTATTCCGAGACGTTTCGCCTACACAGTAGGCTTCTTCAGTCGAGTACAGAAAATAGGCAGGAGCAGTAGAGATGTGAAGACGATGTAATCAGTCCATCACCCTTGAAGTCGTAGATTTGAGGTTGTCAGTCCCTCAGCCTGGAGAAGTTCTGTTCCAAAGTCTGGAACTAACTGAAGATCAAGCGACAGTGTTGAGACTTAAATACTGTCGGAAGGAGAGGTGCAGAGTAGTAGTAGTGAGAATGTAGCCGCTGGGAGGTCATGTCCTTCTCATATCAAACAATTCTCACTTGAAAAAATTGTCCAAGGTGTTTTCTCTTCTGTACCAAGATACCATTGTGTTGCAGTGTCTGAGATCTACCATGAAGTTAATCACCGAGGAAACAGTGTAGAGCCTGCAATTCCCAGAGCTTGCAGTTTTGCTAAGTGGCTCTGGTGCCACACCCGGATGAAAGCACCAGCAATGTCCAGTGCTACCACACAGCTGACTTTGGATTCATCCAGCAAATCCAGCAGAATAACCTTTCCTGAAGCCATATTGATGGTCACAAAGCAGTGAGTGGTAATCAAAAAACTCTGTCATTTGTCTTGAGATTATTGTCTCCAGGATCTTGCCAGTGAATAACAGGAGTGACACTGGTCTGTAGTTGCTGATTTCTGCTCTATTCTTCTTTTTGTGAAAAGGGACTACATTTGCCTCTTTCCACAGAGGCAGCTATTTACACTGTACTAGGCAGTGCTGAAAGATGCGAGTTCGAGGTGCTGCTAGCTGGAATGCACATCATCTCAGCAATCTTGGCTCAACTTGTCTGGGCCCACAGCCTTTTCTTGGTCAAGCAATTTATGAAGAAAATGCACCTCCTCCTGCCTTATTGTCACCACTGACAGTTTTGACACAGTTCTTGCAGCTAGCCAACGAGGGTCCCTTGCTGGATCAGGAACTTGTATTTTGTTAGCAAAGTGTTCGGCAAAGAGGTCCGCTTTCTCTTGACTACAAGTAGAGATGGTCATATCCTGTCAACTTAGAGGTGGAATGAGTTCATCAGGCAGATAACCTTGTCTGTCCTTGACCAGGGACCACCAGGTTTTGGAGCCTACCCTACCTGATGCTAGCTTTCTTTTTGTGTCCACCTCCCATTTAGCGATGGCCCACTTTTTAACATCACTCACATGCCTACAGGCTTGCCTGTGCAAGTTCCTGTTATAGGTGGTAGGATGTCTCTTATACCTTCGCCATGCCTTGTACTTAGCAGTAGCATCCTCTCTACAACGAAAGCCAAACCAAGGCTGATCTATAGGCTTCGCCACATATTGCCGGTGAGGAATGTGTTCTTGTTGTAGATTAATTCTTTCAGGGTTTCAGCCGTACTAGTACGGCTTATGCACCAGGATTTTTGACATACTAGTACGCCTAAATTCTAGCACCCTCAAATCTAGTGAGAGAAAGCTGGTAGGCCTACATATGAAAAAATGGGTCTATGTGGTCAGTGTGCACAGTATAAAAAAAAATCCTGCAGCACACAGTGCATAATGAGAAAAAAAAAATGTTGACCGTATTTTTAGATTAAAACAGCGACTTTGCACTGTATTTTCATATGGTATTTATTGTATTCTAGTTTTCCTGATCTCATTTTATAGAATAGAAGACATATTAAAGAAATTGAAAGTAAACAAATCATGCTATGCATCCAATACACGTCAACTGGTGAGTCTAATATTCTTTCACAAGTGCGCTGATAATATTTATACCATTTCTACACCAATGAAGTAGTCTGCATAACAGTAAATCTTCTATTTTTTTGTGAGAATAAAAATTCAAAGTGGAAAGCAAAAGAATGTAAGAGGGGCATGGGGACGTGACTAATGAACAGAGGAAATGTTATTTTAGTGCCAGGAATGTCTTTCTTGTTTATCCTGGACCCTATTCAGAAATTGGCATCTTTTGAAATTTGCGTGAAATTGGCAAAATTGCTAAATTCTGACCACTGTATTGGATAGCTGAAATCGGTAAAAGGGTGGTTTCTTGTACTCATTCGATAGAAAAAATGGAGTTCTAGCGAAATAGTTATGATTTTTGTCAACAAGTACGTACACTGGAATTGGCCGAAAATAGGGCTCAAAGTGGGCAAAATCGCCGATGCGTAAACATCGTCGAGACCGCTAACTTCGCGAGAGTATAATTCCGTATGTTTTCCATCAAATTTCATACTTTTGGTGTCATTATGATCAGGAAAAGATTCTCTATCTTTTCATAAGAAAAAATATTTTTTTTTTTTAAATTTGGCCGAGAGGGCCTGTCAACCCTGAAAGGGTTAAGGATGTGTCCTGTGAACGTTTTCACTTGGAGAAGAGCATTCCAATCAGTGGTGGCGAGCTCAGAGCAAAGGGCTGGCCAATTACCTCTTTTCCATAGCCAGGTTGTGCGTATGGACTCCTCGCCTCATTCTGTTGGGATCTTAAGTGTTGTAAAAACAGCCTTGTGGTCAGATGATCCAATGTAGCCAAGGGGTTGACAAGTGATTATGCCTTCTGCTAGGTCACTCACTACTGGGTTAAGGGAGGAGTCAGAGATGTGAGTAGGGAAATCAACTCAGTTTCTCATGTCAAATACTGCAAGAAGGTCATCTAAGTCCCACTGTATAAGGTGTTGGTTGAGGTCACCAACAATTATGACATGTTGACAGGTGTGTCTTTTCTCTTTCTCTCTCTCTCTCTCCCCCTCTCTCTCTCTCTCTCCCCCCCCTCCTCTTTTTTTTTTTTTTTTTTTTTTTTTTTTTTTTTTTTTTTTTTTTTTTTTTTTTTTTTTTTTTTTTACACGGGGTTTGACAAGGTTAAGGATCCCTAGCTTTATTGACAGCTATATTACAGGTTAAGGATTCCTACTTTTTGGGCAAGCTAAGAGCTGTTACCTACATCAGCTCATTTGAAAGCATTTTTATTGTTATGAGACATACAAGTACAGGACAGGATAAGTTGGAGCCATCTGTGGGCCACCATTTTCATTTGATCAACTGACTTTTTTCTCGTTGATATATTATGCTGTACGAATGTGTTCCATACCTATCATCCTGGGTATGTATGATCTCAGATGGGTGATGTTCTGGAGAAGGGTACAGCCAGAGTGAAGTTGCTGTTTTCCCTGCCCGTCTTGTGGCATAAAAGCTTTTTTCCCACGCTGTCCCCCGAAGTGGATCCAAGTGTGGTATTTTGACATATGGCCCTTTGGGTACATAACAGTAAGGCCACCCACATCCCTCCATGTTGAAGGCTCTGCTGAAATGACAGATCTATCCAGGATGGGTCCAGGCGGAGATGAGAACGTCTTGCTCTGTTCTCTACTCTGTCCAGCAGCCCGCAGATGAGAGGGGGGCAGGCAAACCAAGAAAGTGGAGCATACTAAAGGTGTGAGCGTACTTGTGCCTCGTACAGGATCTTGCAACCCCTACTGTCAAGCAGATGCAGATACGGCGAAGTGCTGTAAGCTTCCTGGCTGCCTTGTTTGCAAGATTTACAACATGGTTCTTCATGGTTAGTTTGGAGTCAAATTTCACCCCAAGGATATCAACTTCTCTCTCTCCCTCTCTCTCTCTCCCTCTCTCTCTCTCCCTCTCTCCCTCCCTCTCCCTCCTCTCTCCTCTCTCCCCTCTCTCTCTCTCTCCTCTTCTCACCCCCCTCTCTCTCTCTTCTCCCCCCTCTCTCTCTCCCCTCTCCCCCTCTCTCTCTCTCTCTCTCCCTCTCTCTCCCCCCCCCTCTCTCTCTCTCTCTCTCCCTCTCTCTCTCCCTCTCTCTCTCCCCTCCCTCTCTTTTCTCCCTCCCTCTCTCTCTCCCCTCTCTCTCTCCCTCCCTCTCTCTCTTCCCTCCCTCTCTCCCTCCCTCTCTCTCTCCCCCCCCTCTACTCTCTCCCTCCCTCTCTCTCCCTCTCTCTCCCTCCTCTCTCTCCCTCCCTCTCTCTCCCTCCCTCTCTCTCCCTCCCACTCTCCCCTCCCACCCCTCTCTCCCTCCCACTCTCTCCCTCCCACTCTCTCCCTCCCCTCTCCCCTCCCACTCTCCCTCCCTCCCCCACTTTTCTCCCTCCCTCTCCCTCCCTCCCTCTCCCTCCCTCTCTCTCCCTCCCTCTCTCTCCCTCCCCTCTCTCTCCCTCCCACTCTCTCCCTCCCACTCTCTCCCTCCCTCTCTCTCCCTCCCTCTCTCTCCCTCCCTCTCTCTCCCCCTCTCTCCCTCCCCTCTCTCTTCCCTCCCTCTCTCTCTCCCTTTTCCTCTCTCTCTCTCACCCCTCTCTCTCTCTCTCCCTCTCTCTCTCTCCCTCTCTCTCTCTCCCTCTACCTCTCTCTCTCTCCCTCTCTCTCTCTCCCTCTCTCTCTCCCTCTCTCTTTCTCCCTCTTTTTTTTCACACACGGTTTGACAAGGTTAAGGATCCGCTTTATTGACAAGCTATTTACAGGTTAAGGATTCCTAACTTTATTGGCAAGCTAAGAGCTGTTACCTACATCAGCTCATTTGAAAGCATTTTTATTGTTATGAGAGATACAAGTAGGGAACAGGATGAAGTTGGAGCCATCTGTGGGCCAGCATTTTCATTTGATCAACTGACTTTATCTCGTTGACATCATTATCCTGTACGAATGTGTTCCATACTCTCTCTGTTTCTCTCTCTCTCTCTGTTTCTCTCTCTCTCTCTGTTTCTCTCTCTCTCTCTGTTTCTCTCTCTCTCTCTCTCTGTTTCTCTCTCTCTCTGTTTCTCTCCTCTCTGTTTCTCTCTCTCCCCTGTTTTCTCTCTCTTTTCTGTTCTCCCTCTCTGTTTCTCTCTCTCCCCTGTTTCTCTCTCTCTTTTGTTTCTCTCTCTGTTTCCCCCCCCCCCCCGAGTATCAGTGATGCATTTTCTCCATTCTCTGAGATGCTTGTCCTCATCTATTTTGCCCGCTTGGCACTTTACAGGAGGGGCACCTGGTCATTGGCTTACTTTTAGCCAGCTCCATTTTTCTGCTCTGTGGGTAATTCTCTAAAAGTTTTTGGTGGGAAGGTGGTTACTGAACTGAGGTGGGGGTTTGGGCATCTCGCTCTGCTGGGGTTTGGTAATGGGGTCCACCGGATCTAATTTGAAACTTCAAGTTTCTATTTCTATTTACAAAGGAATTTTTGTTCCTTTTCTTTCAGCACCCAGCTCTGGGTAACATAACTTCCTCGTGTCACTGGGAAGTCAGGCTCAATACAGCGTAAGTTGTCAGTGGCCCTGATAAATCCAACAAAGAAAGAATAGGATATATACTAAGTATATATATAGGACATGTCAGGTAAGACACATATGCAACAGTTAGGTATCTTTATTTCGAAACGTTTCACCTACACAGTAGGCTTCTTCAGTCGAGTACAGAAAAGTTGATAGAAGCAGAAGATACTTGAAGACGATGTAATCAGTCCATCACCCTTAAAGTTTTGAGGTGGTCAGTCCCTCAGTCTGGAGAAGAGCATTGTTCCGTTGTCTGAAACAATATGAAGTTGAAGTGACAGGATGGAGCCTTTATATAGTGCCAGGAGGTGAGACGTAGGTTGCTTTGGGAGGGCAGGTCCCTCTCAAACCCAGCCGTTCTCACTATAAGGTCGAAGTTGATGGGCGTACCAAGATACCCCTTGTGTTGCAGTGTCCCGACAGAATGAACATTAAAATGGTATAAAATACCGACAGATTGTTAGGTAAGACACATATGCAACAGTTTAGGTACTTTTTTTCGAAACGTTTCACCTACACAGTAGGCTTCTTCAGTCGAGTACAGAAAAAATTGATAGAAGCAGAAGATACTTGAAGACGATTTTAATCAGTCCATCACCCTTAAAGTTTTGAGGTGGTCAGTCCCTCAGTCTGGAGAAGAGCATTGTTCCGTTGTCTGAAACAATATGAAGTTGAAGTGACAGGATGGAGCCTTTATATAGTGCCAGGAGGTGAGACGTAGGTTGCTTTGGGAGGGCAGGTCCCTCTCAAACCCAGCCGTTCTCACTAGTAGAGGTCGAAGTTGATGGTCTGTACCAAGATACCCTTGTGTTGCAGTGTCTGACAGAATGAACATTAAAATGGTATAAAATACCGACAGATTGTTAGGTAAGACACATATGCAACAGTTAGGTATCTTTATTTCGAAACGTTTCGCCTACACAGTAGGCTTCTTCAGTCAAGTACAGAAAAGTTGATAGAAGCAGAAGATACTTGAAGACGATGAAAATCAGTCCATCACCCTTAAAGTTTTGAGGTGGTCAGTCCCTCAGTCTGGAGAAGAGCATTGTTCCGTTGTCTGAAACAATATGAAGTTGAAGTGACAGGATGGAGCCTTTATATAGTGCCAGGAGGTGAGACTTAGGTTGCTTTGGGAGGGCAGGTCCCTCTCAAACCCAGCCGTTCTCACTAGTAGAGGTCGAAGTTGATGGTCTGTACCAAGATACCCTTGTGTTGCAGTGTCTGACAGAATGAACATTAAAATGGTATAAAATACCGACAGATTGTTAGGTAAGACACATATGCAACAGTTAGGTATCTTTATTTCGAAACGTTTCGCCTACACAGTAGGCTTCTTCAGTCGAGTACAGAAAAGTTGATAGAAGCAGAAGATACTTGAAGACGATGTAATCAGTCCATCACCCTTAAAGTTTTGAGGTGGTCAGTCCTCAGTCTGGAGAAGAGCATTGTTCCGTTGTCTGAAACAATATGAAGTTGAAGTGACAGGATGGAGCCTCTATATAGTGCCAGGAGGTGAGACGTAGGTTGCTTTGGGAGGGCAGGTCCCTCTCAAACCCAGCCGTTCTCACTAGTAGAGGTCGAAGTTGATGGTCTGTACCAAGATACCCTTGTGTTGCAGTGTCTGACAGAATGAACATTAAAATGGTATAAAATACCGACAGATTGTTAGGTAAGACACATATTTTAATGTTCATTCTGTCAGACACTGCAACACAAGGGTATCTTGGTACAGACCATCAACTTCGACCTCTACTAGTGAGAACGGCTGGGTTTGAGAGGGACCTGCCCTCCCAAAGCAACCTACGTCTCCCCTCCTGGCACTATATAAAGGCTCCATCCTGTCACTTCAACTTCATATTGTTTCAGACAACGGAACAATGCTCTTCTCCAGACTGAGGGACTGACCACCTCAAAACTTTAAGGGTGATGGACTGATTACATCGTCTTCAAGTATCTTCTGCTTCTATCAACTTTTCTGTACTCGACTGAAGAAGCCTACTGTGTAGGCGAAACGTTTCGAAATAAAGATACCTAACTGTTGCATATGTGTCTTACCTAACATTCTGTCGGTATTTTATACCATTTTAATGTTCATATATATAGGACATATAATAAGTATAGGACATATACTTAGTATATGTTTATACACCATGCTAGCCTCACTATGGTGTACAGAAATATACTTAGCTGGATGGATCGTACTAGAGCCAGCTGGTGCAGTGGTTAGCACACCAGCCTGAGAATTTTAGGGCTTCCCTTTCTTCAGTTGAAGCCCTGCCCATTCTGTGATTAGCAAGTTCAAACTAGGATGAAGGCCAATACCAACAGGTCTTTCCTCTTAGCAAGGCAAGAGTTTGAAAATGTTCTGTTGTTAGTTAAAAATACCTTAATACACAGTACTTAAAACCAAATCTTTAAGAATATTCGAGTGACAAACAAGACTGCAAGTGCCAATATCAAAGAAGCCAACCCTACCAATATGTTTTAAGGAAATAATAATAGGCAGTTACACACTGCAGAAAGTGCTCAATACTGATGAAACTAGCCAATGCCCTTAGTATATAACCTTCATATTTAATACAGAGAACAAGGCTCCAGCATTTATTGGAGCCAAGAGCCATGTTAGATATTTCTGTGTGCCAGTGTAGCCTTAACACATTTCAGTATACCAGAGTCAAATGTTACAGGATACAGGGATTTTTCACATACAGTTCATTAGCAATTTGGTGGCATATTTGATTTCAGTCATGTCAGTCTAGTCCCCAGTCACTCCAGTTAGGTCCAGTCATTCCAGTCCAGTCAGGTCAGTCCAGTCCCCAGTCACTCCAGTTAGGTCCAGTCATTCCAGTCCAGTCAGGTCAGTCCAGTCCCCAGTCACTCCAGTTAGGTCCAGTCATTCCAGTCCAGTCAGGTCATTCCAGCCCAGTCAGGTCAGTCCAGTCAGGTCAGTCCAGTCAGGTCAGTCCAGTCAGGTCAGGTCAGTCCAGTCAGGTCAGTCCAGTCAGGTCAGTCCAGTCAGGTCAGTCCAGTCAGGTCAGGTCAGTCCAGTCAGGTCAGTCCAGTCAGGTCAGGTCAGTCCAGTCAGGTCAGGTCAGTCCAGTCAGATCAGGTCAGTCCAGTCAGGTCAGGTCAGTCCAGTCAGGTCAGGTCAGTCCAGTCAGGTCAGGTCAGGTCAGTCCAGTCAGGTCAGGTCAGGTCAGGTCAGTCCAGTCAGGTCAGGTCAGTCCAGTCAGGTCAGGTCAGTCCAGTCAGGTCAGGTCAGTCCAGTCAGGTCAGGTCAGTCCAGTCAGGTCAGGTCAGTCCAGTCAGGTCAGTCCAGTCAGGTCAGTCCAGTCAGGTCAGTCCAGTCAGGTCAGTCCAGTCAGGTCAGTCCAGTCAGGTCAGTCCAGTCAGGTCAGTCCAGTCAGGTCAGTCCAGTCAGGTCAGTCCAGTCAGGTCAGTCCAGTCAGGTCAGTCCAGTCAGGTCAGTCCAGTCAGGTCAGTCCAGTCAGGTCAGTCCAGTCCAGTCAGGTCAGTCCAGTCAGGTCAGTCCAGTCAGGTCAGTCCAGTCAGGTCAGTCCAGTCAGGTCAGTCCAGTCAGTTTTATTAGGTGGCTTTATGTAACTAAGTTCAGTCCTGTCCTTCTATCACATGGCACAAATAATGTCTCTCACCACCCTGTGATAGAAGCATAAGGGGTCCATACAGTCTACACATACATACTCTATAAACAAGGTCACACTGTACTGCTACCTCCACTGTAGATTAAATACAAGCTAAAATATCAGCTATAAAAAACACACAATTTCACAAAAGATAGTACAAGCTTTATAAATTTAATACTGAGCAATAAATTTTGATAAAAAAAAATAACTATTTAGTTAGAACTAACCTGAGAAATTAAAAGATCTTTCCTGCCCAGGTGTAGTATCAGCATCAAGAGGCTGAACCTCACTGTTCATGAAAGCATTATAGTCCAGACCAGTTTTTACCCCCTCAGGAGAGAGAGGCAGGTAGATGCCTAACCTTTATTTCATCAACCATACCAGGATAGATAAACTTATCTTAAATAATTTTTACTGAACAGTATAAATTTATGCATTTTACTTGGAATAATAAACAACAAATTCAGTATCAACTAATACCTGCAAGATTACATGATAAATGGAGAAAATAATTTCCATATATTTCAAGTGATCATATGGCAACTCTGAGCCTAAACCCATACACAAAGGTCCACCTGAACTAGGCATGTCAGGAATGACTTTCTCTGGTCCCAGTAGTCAGATTCAAGGACAAATCCTACAGTACTGTGAACAAATTAATTCACAAATAATCTAATGCTGGATGATTTATATTTACAAGCATATTTAGAGGTAAATGCAGGAAGCACAATAATTTTTTTATTTATAAATATCAATATCCAGTGAATTATAAATACCCAACAGATAATATAAGTAAATAAAGCATATTTCAAATAACCAAGTGTATAATAAACATACGAATAAAAGACATGCAAAAACATCCTTACCAAACTGGAATAGAAATAATGATGAGTATGATGATAATGTGCATTAACTAAAAAAAAAAAGAAAAAAAAGAAAAGGACAATAAATTACATTTAATAACTATTTAAATATTCTGACATGGACACTATGCTGTGATCATGTCATCTGTAGGAAGGCAACTGTACATTTAACCCTTTCAGGGTTGGTATATTTTCGTAAGAAAAAATAATTTTTTTTTTCGAAAAATTTCCGACCCTGAGAACAAGTTTAGGAGAGGGCCTGCCAACCCTGAAAGGGTTAAGGAGAAAAGTTATTCTACAAAAAAAATTATTACACAACCATTAATATTATGTTTCCTTAAAAGAAAGAAAAGCCCATTTTATTTTTTTCTTTTAACACATCGACCGTCTCCCACCGAGGCAGGGTGACCCAAAAAAGAAAGAAAGAAGCTCTTTCATCATCATTCACACACATTCACTGTCTGGTAGAGGCACTCAGATACAACAGTTTAGATGTCACTCCCAACAGCAAATATCCCAAACCCCTCCTTCAGAGTGCAGGCACTGTACTTCCCACCTCCAGGATTCAAGGTTCAACTAACAGGTTTCCCTGAATCCCTTCACCAAATATGACCCTGCTCACACTCCAACAGCTCAACAAGTCCCAAAAATATTCATCTCCAATCATTCCTATCTAACACGCTCACACCTGCTTGGTGTATGTCCAAGCCCCTTGAGCACAAAACCTCTTTTACACCCTTCCTCCCTCCTTTGCTTGGACAACCTCAACACTTCCACCCCTCCACTACAGATTTATACATCCTCCAAATCATTATACTTTGTTCCATTATCTTTAAATGACCAAACCACATCAACAACCCCTCCTCAGCCCTCTGAATACTTTTAGTAACTTTACACCACCTCCTAATTTTCACACTACGAACTCTCTGCCTAAAATTTACACCACACATTGTAATTAGATATGACATCTCCCCTGCCTCCAGCCTTCTCCTTGTTACAACATTCACCACCCATGTTTCACACCCATATAAGAGAGTTGGTATAACTATACTCTCATACATTCCCCTGTTTGCTTTCATGGACAAAGTTCTTTGTCTCCACAGACTCCAAAGTCCACCACTCACCTTTTTACCCTCATCGATTCTATAATTCACCTTATCTTTCATAGACCATCTGCTGACATGCCCACTCCTAAACATCTGAATACATTCACCTCTTCCATACTCTCTCCCTTCAATCTGATATCCAGTATTTCATCACCTAATTTTTTTTGCTATCCTCATCACCTTACTCTTTCCTATATTCACTCTTAATTTTCTTCTTTTACATGCCCTACAAAACTTATCCACCAACCTCTGCAACTTCTCTTCAGAATCTCCCACTAGCGCAGTGTCATCAGCAAAGAGCAACTGTGACTACTCCCACTTTGTATTAGATTCTTTATCTTTTAACCCCACACCTCTTGCCAACACCCAAGCATTAACATCTCTTACAACCCCATCTATAAATATATTAAACAACAATGGTGACATCACACATCCTTGTCTAAGGCCTACTTTTACTGGGAAACAATCTCCCTCTCTCCTACATACTCTAACCTGAGCCTCACTATCCTCGTAAAAACTCTTCACTGCTTTCAGTAACCTACATCTTATTCCATACATATGCAACATCTGCCCTATCCATATGCCTTTTCCAAATCCATAACTGCCACAAAAACCTCTTTACCCTTATCTAAATACTGTTCACCTATATGTTTCATTGCAAACACTTGGTCTACACACCCCCTACCTTTCCTAAAACCTC
>NC_069399.1:117690388-117800210 GCF_026875155.1 Cherax quadricarinatus
TCATACAACACCTGTGGAACAGGAGGAATTTAAAAAAAAAAAAAAAGGAAAGTAAGTCCAGTTCCTTGTATCTAGAGTCCCTCATCATCATAAAAGTAAAATAATGCAATAATATAAAATATTAATCTTTAAACTGTCCAAATATAGATCTACCTTTGCTCGCGTAGCACTCCGAACATAGATCTACCTTTTTTTTTTTTTTACATTCTTTCTTATGGAGAAAATCAAGGTCGGAGCACTACGCGTGCAAACGTAGATTTACGTTTGGACAGTTTAAGGGTTAAAGATTATATCTGGCAAAATGGCATCAACACAACCCAATAACATATGAACTTTCTACTAAGTAGGATACAAGTGTGTTGAAATTTTGAAATCATCTGCACCCATCTCAGAGACAAACAGCACCCCACACAGGTAAACAGTCCTATGAATCTTGCACAAGATGCATTAACTATTAACCCTTTCAATGTCGAGACTCCTGCTTTCAAATTTGCTCTCAGTGTCGAAGAATTTAAAAAAAAAAATCCTTATGAATCTTTTCCCAAGAGTAAAGACACCAAAAGTACAAAATTTGATGGAAAACTTATGGAATTACGCTCTCGCGAAGTTTGCAGTCTTGGCGATATTTACACAGCAGCGATTTTGCCCACTTTGAGCCCTATTTTCAGCCAATTCCATTGTTCCAGTTGACCAAATTCATAATTATTTCACTAGAACTCCTGTTCTATCAACTGAGTAGAAGAAACCGTCCATTTACTGATTTAAACTACCCAATAAAATGATCAGAAATTGGTAATTTGGCCAATTTCATACACAATTCAAGAAAGGCCAATTTCAGAATAGGGTCCAGAATTAGCAATGCAAACATTCCTAGCACTAGAATAACATTTTCTCTGTTCATTAGTCATGTTTCCAGGCCCCTCTTATGTAACGCTTGCTTTTCATTTTGAATTTTTATTCACACTAAAAATAGAAGATTTACTGTTATTCAGATTACTGCATAGAGCCTCTCCTCATACTACTGCATAGAGCCTCTCCTCATACTACTGCATAGAGCCTCTCCTCATACTACTGCATAGAGCCTCTCCTCATACTACTGCATAGAGCCTCTCCTCATACTACTGCATAGAGCCTCTCCTCATACTACTGCACAGAGCCTCTCCTCATACTACTGCATAGAGCCTCTCCTCATACTACTGCATAGAGCCTCTCCATTCCTAAGACCACATCGGTAAACAAATTCATCGCTAAGTGAGGAGAGGCTGTAAGTGTAAAAATTGTATAAATAGTATCAGCACATTTTGTAAATGCACATTAGATAGACCAGTTGACATGTACTGGACACGTGATGTGATTTGTTTACTTTTGAACATCAAAAATTGAACATTTCCGTTACTTCGAGCTCAACGTCAAGCTACTTTTAATAGGTAAACCATTCAAAATCACCTTTATTTCTGTAATATATCTTCCATTCTATCAAATGAGACCAAGAAAACATGAATGCAACCATAAATACCATATGAAAATACACTGCAAAGTCACCATTTTAAACCAAAAACACACAGTCGCAGTTATTTTTTTTCCCCCCATTATGCACTGTGTGCTGTAGGATTTTTTTACTGTGCACACTGACCACTCAGACCCATTCTCTCATATATAGGCCTACCAGCTTCCTCCCGCAAGATTGGAAGCTACAGTGAATCCTCAGTTTTTGTGTTTAATCCGTTCGAGTGATTGGTGAAAATGGAAACCATTTTCACCATAAGAAATAATGTAAATCCAATTAATCCGTTCCAGACACCCAGAAGTATGAACAAAAAAAAACTTTTTTTACCTTAAAGATAGATTTACATGCACAAAAGAATGAACATTCAACATGACACTTACCTTTATTGAAGGCTGCTGTTGATGGATGGAAGACAGGGAGGAGGGGAGAGGGAAGAGAGGTTATTGTTTGGAAGGGAAATCCCCCTCCATAAGGACTGCAGGTACCAGGTGATTATCCAGGATCACCTCCCTCCCTTGTGTTTTAATGCCACTAGGACCAGCTTGAGAATCACTGGACCTTTGTTGCACAAAATATCTGTCCAGATAGGTCTGTTTCTGGCATCTCTAAGATTTGCCTAAAATGGGACATGGCATTGTCATTGTAAAAGTCACCAGCACGGATTGCAACAGCTTTCTCAGGGTGATGTGCCTCCACAAATGAATGCACCTTAGTCCACATTGCACAAATCACATTAATCTTTAAGGAAGGCACCTTCTTCCACCTTTCCTGAGCTGTGGTCTGTTGTTGTTGCAGATGAACTCTTGCAGCTCATCAGTTGTTAGCTCTTGACTGTAGTCCTCCACAAGCTCTTCCACATCCTTGCCACTCACATCCAACCCCATGGAATTCCCCAATGCCACAACTTATTGCACAACAGGTGTAGGGTCGACAAGGTCAGCCTCAAACCCTTCAAAATCCCTCTTTTGGACACAATCTGGCCACAATTTTCCCAAGGCAGAGTTCATCATCCTGGAAGTCACTCCCTGCCAAGCCTTATCTATAAGGCTTATGCAGTGGAAGATACTGAAGTGATTCTTCCTGAACTCTCTTAGGGTCAATTCAGAGTCCGAGGTTATGTCAAAGCACCTTTGAAACACTGCTTTGGTGTACAGTTTTTTGAAGTTTGCAATGATCTATTGGTCCATGGGCTGGATGAGAGGAGTGGTGTTAGGAGGCAAGAACTTCACTGTTACAAAACTGAATTCCTTAGACAAATGGTCTTCCAAGTCTGGAAGATGAGCAGGAGCACTGTCCATTAACAGGAGGCATTGGAGTGGCAATTTATTATCCAGGAGGTTTTTCTTCACACTCAGGCCAAACACTTCACTGAACCATTCCAGGAAAATTTCCCTCATGACCCATGCCCTACTGTTAACCTTTCACATCACATACAATTTACTCTTGACAACACTGTTTTTCTTGAACACTGGGATTTTCAAAGTGATACACGAGTAAAGGCTTCACTTTGAAATCCCCACTAGCATTACTACACAACAAGAGAGTTAGCCTGTCTTTCATAGGCTTGTGTCCTGGGAGTGCCTTTTCCTCCTGCATAATGTAGGTCCTCTTTGGCATTTTCTTCCAAAACAGGCCTGTTTCATCACAATTGAACACTTGTTGTGGTTGGAATTTTTCAGCCTCTACATAACCTTTTAATTCCCACACGAATTTCTCAGCCGCTTGTCTGTCTGAACTGGCACCCTCACCATGTCTTACAACAGTGTATGCCACTTCTTGAATTTTTCAAACCAACCTTTGCTGGCCTTAAATTCACCAACATCAGCACTCGTTTCAGGCAGTTTCTTTATGAGATCATCATGCAGCTGCCTTGCCTTTTCACACATTATCGACTGCACAACACTATCTCCTGCTAACTCGACTCACGAAATCATAATGACACGATTGCGAACAAACCATACCACTGGGCCAGCTAGCTGACCCAGTGGCTAACGCGACGGTCTGGACTTTTGAGACTTTCTGACCATGGGTTCAAACCCCACCCGTAGTATGGTTTCTCCTGCTAACTCTTTCTCTCTGATCCACACAAACAATAATTTCTCCACTTCTTCAATTGTTTGGGATCTCTGTTTGGTTATCGCATTCACCCCTTTTGCAACATCAGCTTCCATGATTTCTTTTCTCTTTGCCACAATGGAGCTGATCATTGATGGAGCCTTCCCGTACATCCTGCCGAGTTCAGCAATGCACATGCCACTATCATTTTTGAACTATTTTTTTTTCATTTCTACGGTGTTCCTCACTTTCTTTACCAAAGGACTGGCTATAAGAGCTTTCTTTGGAGCCATGGTGGCTTATTTAGCATTCAAGCACAATAAATAAGTGCCAAAAACAATGGACTATTACGTAATGTTTCATTTGACCTTACAGGATATGTTCACTCACCGAGAAACAACACGACACTGCCTGAGAATGCGTGTGGAAGGAGGCTTTGTCTGCGCACTAAGTACTGGACAGGTTCCGTACCATCAACGAAAACGGAGGAAATTGACGAAAACAGAACCAAAATATTGACGAAAAGTCGGCAAAAATGGAAATCTGCGATAACAGAGATTGACAAAAAGGGAGGATCCACTGTACTACTAGAATTCTGGCATAGTATTATGGGACTGGCACTGGCATCAAAGCCATAATATTACATGACCGACACCAAAGGGGTTAATGCCACTTTTACAACATTTATAACATTTTTAGTGTATTTTTAAATGATTATACAGTAGTGCACCGTGTACTGTAATAAAAAAAGAGGAAATCAGCTCTAATAAACATTATTTAGGTATGCATACTGCTCAGAGAGTCTATCCTAAGTCAGAGTCGTCAGTAAACGAGCTAACATATGTGTAAATTTTACCTTATTCCTAGTAATGACCCTCGTATTGTAGATAGTCATAATGACCCTCGTGTAGTAGTTAAGTCTTTTTAGTATGATGATAAAATGTTATCTTCATTACAGAATAATAAAATATTATAACCTTTATATTATAATAATAAGGTAAAAGGACCCCAATGGAAATAAGTCACTCTGTCTGACTTTTTTGGGTTATCCTAGGTTCTCTACACATATGCTGCTATGTATGATAATTCTATGTAACTATCTGTGTATACCTGAATAAAAAACCAACTTACTTACTTACTGACGAGGCTGAATTTAAAATTCTCAGCAATTGTGAGAAAAAATATTTAACTCTGATTTTTTAAAAATTCCACTTCGATAAATTGACAAATTAATACTCACACAGTGTAAAATTAATACAAAGATGATTCCAATTAAGATGTACCATTACAGTACAGTTTGAAGACAATCAGAAGAGGCATTCTCAAGTTATGACATTCAAAACAATTTACTGTACAGGAGGTCCCCATTTTATAGCATTTTGCTAATACAGTGGTATTCAATTATACCCATTCTTCATTTATTCAGGCTACCTACAATAAATATATTCACCACTCACTATAAGCTAAATACGAAAATGTTTTAAGGTAAGCGATGTGTGTACGGCCTCTCCTCGCTTAGTGACATACAAGTAGGCCATCACTAATCCGGCAATCAGTTATCTGGTTCCATCAGTAATCTGGTTCTAATTTCAGCTAGCATAATATCAAAGTTCATCATTATACTGACTCAGAAATTGTGCAGATGGCTGTAAATCCACAGCAGTAAGCCAGTGGAGGAGAAAGTGGTGATGAAAATGAGGATGATGTAGCAGTCTCTATGGATAGGTTAATAAAGCATATTCTAACCTAACCATTCTGTAATCCAGCAAACTCACTAATCTGGCACACTACAGGTCCCAGTGATGCCAGATTAGTGATGGCCGGCCTGTACTTGTTTACTGACGACTCGGACTTACGTTGGGCTCTCTGACCAGTATTCATACCTAAATACTGTATATTAGAGCTGATTTCGTCTATTATGTTTATTACAATATACAGTATACCACTGTATAATCATTTAAAAATATACTAAAAATGTTATAAATGGTGCAAAGGTGATATTAAAATAATATCAAAGGTGGGTGACACTAACCCACTACCATTAGAGTATGCTCCTTGCTTAGTGACAAATTCGTTTACCGACGTGGTCTTAGGAACGGAACTCTGCCATTAAGTGAAGAAAGGCTGTACTGTATGCTTTAGGCCTAGCTCTATTCCTCACTTAATATATGATAGTGTGAACACGTTTTCAGGGTTTTATATGCATTTGAAAATGCAAAAGGGTTATGATTGGCTTTACAGTGACTTTTGTTTTACAGCGGTAGCCCAGAACCTAACCTGCTGTTTAAGTGCGACCCTCCTGTATAAAACTAGCAAATAAAAATTTACACAAAAATGAGTGACAAACTGTATTTTAATAAAGCCCCTCAATGGTAAAAGCTTGACGCCAATCAGAAGAGACATTTTTCAGTAACTGAGCTCATTTCACCATTTCAAGTTTTTAATTATTTCAGTAAAAATTAAAAATTTACACCTTCACAGACTAAACTCATAGGTCATTATCATCCTTACAGAATGCATCATAATATTTTGAAGCTAGTCAGAAGCATTTGTGCCAATTTTATTCAATAAAATTAGCAAATTTGGGTTTATTAAAATTATAACTAAGCACTTAACCCACAAGGGTCATACAGCACAGATGGCACTCAATAGCAGTGTAAAACTGGAAACTAATCAGATGAGTTATTCTTCAGTTATGGTACGGATTCCAACAATTAAAAAACATTTTTTTACCATTTTATGACAACAAATTAACTGCACAAAAACTTACTAAGCATATATAGTAGACCCCCTGTTTTCATAATTAATCCATTCCAGAAGGTTGGCCTAAATCCAAAATGGCCGAAAACCGAAGTAATATTTCCCTTAAGAAATACGTAATGTAAATACAATTAATTCGTTTCAGACACCCAAAAATATTAACAAAAAATATATTTTATAGAGAATAACTATAGTTTTACATACAGAAAATAATGAGAAATAAATATAAATTACTAATTTTAATAACTAATAATAATAATACACCTACCATCCGATTTACGACCTGCTCGACATACGACCGTGTTTTCTATGCCAAATTTCTGGGAAATAAACAACTGTTTGTGTTGTACACAGTGTTTATCATAAACCTTACAGTATAAAATATAGTACTAACAGCATAAAAAGTAAAATAAAAAATGAAATACCAAAATAAAACAATAAAATAGTCATTACAAAAATGTGATGTTGATATTCAGTATTAAGGTCCGATTTACATCCATTTCGACTTACGACCAGTTTGTCAGAACCGAACTCGGTCGTAAGTCAGATGGTACCTGTAATAAATAAATAAATAATAATAATAATAATAATAATAATAATAACTATCTTTATTTACTACAAGTACATGTACACGGTATACAGGCCTAGCTGACATCAATGACATACTACTATATAGAAAGCCCCTTGTTATGCTGAGCAAATTAGGTCAGTGACCCAGGATGCCACCCACACCAGTCAACTAACACCCATTTTACTGATGGGGAACATAGACAACAGGTGGAAAGAAACACGCCCAATGTTTCTACTCTGGCTGGGAATCAAACCCAGGCCCTCGCCGTGTGAAGCGAGAGCATTAGCCACCAGGCCACCAGAGCCAAGAATTGTAAACAAAAGCTTTATGTACTATTAACCCTTCAACTGTCACAAGCCCATTTCTGAAACTGTCATTCTATGTTGCAGAATTTTCGGAAAAAAAAAAAATTCTTATGAAATGATAGAGAATCTTTTCCCGATGGTAATAACACCAAAAGCAGGAAATTTGATCGAAAACTCACGGAATTACATTCCTATGAACTTAGCAATCTCGGCGATATACACACATTGGCGATTTCGCAGACTTTGAGCCTTATTTTTGGCCAATTCCACTGTTCCAGTCGACCAAACTCATAGCTATATCTCTAGAACTCCATTTTTTCTATCAACTGAGTACAACTGACATAGGCTCATCAGGGTCAGCCACAAACCCTTCAAAATCCCTCTTGTGGACACAATCTAGCCACAATTTTCTCCAAGCAGAGTTCAAAGTCCTGGTAGTCACTCCCCCCCAAGCCTTACCTATAAGGCTTCTGCAATAGAGGATACTGAAGTGTTCTTTCCAAAACTCTCTTAGGGTCAAGTGAGTGTCTGAGGTCACATTAAAGCACCTTTGAAACATTGCTTTGGTGTACAGTTTTTAAAGTTTGAAATGCCCTGCTGATCCATGGGTTGGAGGTGAGGAGTGGTATTCGGGGGCAAGAACTTTACTGTGATGAACCCAAACTCCTCCAAAATTAGGTCATCCAAGTTTGGAGGATGAGAAGGTGCATTGTCCATTACTAGGAGGCACTTGAGATCCAATTTCTTCTCCAGGAGGCAATTCTTCACACTGGGGCCAAACACTTCATTGAACCGCTCGACGAAAATTTCCCTCGTGACCCATGCCTTATTATTAGATCTCCAAAACACACACAACTGACTCTTCATAACATTGCTTTTCCTGAACACTCTGGGATTTTCAGAATGGTACACTAGTAACGGCTTCACTTTGAAATCCCCACTAACATTAGCACAGAACATGAGCATCAGCCTGTCTTTCATAGGCTTGTGTCCTGGCAGTCCCTTTTCCTCCTGAGTAATGTAGGTCCTCTTTGGCATTTTCTTCCAAAAGAGGCCTGTTTCGTCACAACTGAACACTTGTACAGGTTTCAGTCCTTCAGCCTCTATGTACTCCTTGAATTCACTTACGAATTTTGTAGCTGCAATTTTGTCCAAACTGGCAGCCTCACCATGCCTTATCACACTGTGTATGCCACTACGGTTCTTAAATCTCTCAAACCAACCTTTGCTGGCCTTAAATTCACAAATATCAGTACTCGTTGCAGGCAATTTCTTTACCAGATCATCATGCAACTGCCTAGCCTTTTCACAAATAATCGACGTCATAAGACTATCTCCTGCTAATTGTTTCTGGTTTATCCACACCTATAATAACTTCTCAACCTCTTCGAGTACTGGTGATCTCATTTCTGTCAGCATATTTACCCCCTTTGCAACAACAGCTTCCTTGATTTCCTTTTTCTTGGCCACGATGAAAGATATGGTTGTACGGGATTTGTTATACATCCTGGCCAGTTCGGCCACACGTACGCCACTTTCACATTGTTCAATGATTTTTTCTTAAATTCAATCGTATTTCTCACCTTCTTTACCAAAGGCTTGGCACTAGGAGCTTTCTTTGAAGCCATGGTAGCTTAATTAGCACTTGCAAGCACTAAAATGAATGGAATATTATGAAATATTTCACAGGAACAAGTGAGGGGACCGTCGCTCACTGGTAAACAATGGCACAATGGCACACTGGCTGGGAAGGGAGGCCGAGGCGGCTAAGAGCCGTGAGTACGCGTCCAGGACGAACGACGATTAGCGAGTCAACTGACCATTTGCAAGCCAATGTTTGGACATGAATAATGCAACGATTTCCGAAAAGGACGACTATTGAGCCTGACGATTATCAAGGGACCACTGTAGTTATTCTCTATAAAATGTATATTTTGTTAATATTTCCCATAAGAAATAATGTAAATCCAATTACTCCATTCCAGACACCCAAAAATATTAACAAAAATTACATTTTATGGAGGAAAACTACAGTTTAACATACAAACTAAGGCATACAAAAACCAAGGTTCCACTGTATTTAAAATGGTCAACGGTAATAAAAATTACATGTTTTCACAAAATTGACAACTCTGCAACTACAAACTTGCATTTCACTCCAGCTAATGTCAAAACTTTTTGGCACCTTTTTCGCATGTCTGAAACTACACCACTAAGGTTTCTGAAAATGTAATTTTAATATTAACCCTCTGAGGGTCGACAGGCCCTCTCCGAAACTCGTTCTCAGGGTCGGCCAAATTTAAAAAAAAAAAAAAATTATTTTCTCTTATGAAAAGATAGAGAATCTTTTCCCGATCATAACGACACCAAAAGTTTGAAATTTGATAGAAAACTTACGGAATTATGCTCTCGCAAAGTTAGCGGTCTCGGCGATGTTTACGGATCGGCGATTTTGCCCACTTTGAGCCCCATTTTCGGCCAATTTCACTGTACTAGTCGACAAAAAACATGAATATTTCGCTAGAACTCCATTTTTTCTATCGAATGGGTGCAAGAAACCACCCATTTATAAATTCAACTATCCAGTACAGTGGTCAGAATTTAGCAATTTTGCCAATTTCACACAAATTTCAAAAGATGCCAATTTCGGAATAGGGTCCAGAATAAACAAGAAAGACATTCCTGGCACTAAAATGACATTTCCTCTAGTCATTAGTCACGTCTCAAGGCCCCTCTTATATTCTTTTGCTTTCCACTTTGAATTTTTATTCTCACAAAAAATATAAGATTTACTGTTATGCAGACTACTGCATTAGTGTAAAAAATGGTATAAATATTATTGGTGCACTTGTGAAAGAATATTAGACTCACCAGTTGACGTGTATTGCACGCTTGGCACGATTTGTTTACTTTTGAAGTTTGGTAAAAATCGAACATTTCTGCTACTTTGAGCTCAATTTCAAGGCACCTTTCATTGTAAAACCAGTCAAAATCATCTCAATTTCAGTAATATGTCTTCCATTCTATAAAATGAGACCAAGAAAACTAGAATACAACAATAAATACCATACGAAAATACACTGCAAAGTCGCTGATTTATTAAAAAAAAATGGAAAAAGTTTTTTTTTTCTCATTATGCACTGTGTGCTGCAGGATTTTTTTTAGACTGTGCACACTGACCACATAGACCCATTCTTTCATATGAAGGCCTACCAGCTTTCTCCCACTAGATTTGAGGTCGCTAGAATTTATGAGTACTAGTACGTCAAAAACCCCTACGCGTAAGACGTACTAGTACGACAAAAACCCTCAAAGGGTTAATGCTTCCTGGGACAACCACACCCACTCTTTCCTTTCATGCCTGCTTTATATACCCTCTGATTTATCCTATGCTGCTCCTTCCTCTTTAAGTGTCCAAACCACCTCAGCCCCTCCTCTGCACTCTAGAATTATACTCTCGGTGACGTTTACACATTCGTCTAATTTTTACACATTGGGTTCACTGCATAATATTCACACCACACATTGCTCTCAGACGTAACATATCCAATGCCTCCAGCTTCCAACTCACCAACATTTAAAGCCCATTGACCCCACCCATATTTAAGTGTTTCTACCACTTTGAGAGTTCTATTGCAGGTGTCCAGAAAGTTTCAGCACTGGGTTAACCTTTGTGTCAATTGTCCTGTATGAATGAATATTTTGTATGTTGAATATACTTCAACCTGAACTGATAATGCTCACACAAATGCCACCACTCTTCAACTTATGAAGAGTATGGGTATGTGATGTCTGGCATCTGCTTGGGAATCAAACAGCAATTTTTTGCTCGAGTTACTATTGACACGTGGCCTGGTTAGCAAAGCTCTCACTTCACACACAGAGGGGTCCGAGTTCGATTCACAGCAAGGGTGGAAATATTGGGCATTTCCTTACACCGGTTGTCCAAGTAAACCCATCAGTAAAATGGGTACCTGGATGTTAGTCGACTGGTGTTGGTTACATACTGGGACAAAAATTTACCTAATTTGCCTAAAATGCTTTGCATAACATGAAATTTTCTATACAGAAGTATGTCATTGATGTCAGCTACACCTGTATACCTTGTACATGTACTTGTAGAAATAATGATATTAATATTATTGTTATTAGTATTATTATTGATAGAATCCCCCCCCCCCCGGGGTGGGATGAAGAGGTGGCATTCAGAGGCCATTCCAAAGAAGGGAAGATTTCATTCAGATTTTTAACCCTAGAGGGTTAGCCACCCAGAATAACCCAAGAAAGGTAGTGCATCATGGAGGGACTGTCTTATTTCCACTGGGGTCCTCAATCTTGTCCCCCAGGATGTGACCCGCACCAGTCAACTAACGTTTACTAGGTGAACGGGACAAGTGTTGTAAGGAAACATGTGCAATGTTTCCATCTTTGCTAGGGATCGAACCATGGAAACTGTGAGGTCAGAGCATTGCCTACCAGGCCATGGGCCACTGGTTTAATTCCTTAGATCAAGAACCCTCTTACTTTTCATCCAGAAACCTGCCTTAAGAGAAGTACATTCTTTACAATTAACCTAGGATAGCCCAATAAAACATTGACCGTAGCCTGGTAAGCAATGTTCTTGCTTCACACACACCATCCATGGTTCGATCCCCGGCAAGGGTAGAAACACTTGGCATGTTTCCTTACACCTATTGTCCCATTCACCTAGCAAGTATTACTGTTATTATAATCAAAGGGAAGCGCTAAACCCATAGGATTATACAGCGCTTGTGGGGGGATGTGGAAGGTATTCAGGTTTAATTCAGGGAACTGTAGCACAGATCAAATTCCCTAGATCAAGAGCCCCTCACCAGCATCAAGGAACCTTCCTTGTGGGATAGCAAGTAAGTAGGTACCTGGGTGTTAGTCAATTGGTGTGAGTCGCATCCTGGGGGACAAGATTGAGGACCCTAATGGAAATCAGACAGACCCTGGATGACACAGTCTTTCTTGGGTCATCCTGGGTAGCTAACCCTTCAGGGTTAAAACTCCTATTGAAATCTTATCTGACTTTTCTCCACTAGGGTTCTTGACAGAAAGGCTATCCATATGGCCACTCATTTAATAACTGTCTAAATCATTATATATTAACCTCAGTCCCAAGAATGGGTGCCGTCTCCTCAAAAGATGCTGAAATATACCTTATTAGTTAATTTTCTTGGCAATACCCAAAAATAGTGACACTCGTAAACATAATAAAATTTCATCAAGTACTGTCATTCTTCTTGCAGTCCCACAGTAGTCTGGAATATAAATGTTAAGGATATTGTCCTAGATACCCAAGTGGTGTGTTATCTACATAAATATTTAATAACCTAGATATTCTGTGAACTTTTTTTTTTAATGGTAATACTCATACCATGCCCGGCCACACACCTGCACCTTCCACAACACTTCCAACACAAACCTGACATTTTGCAACATTCACGCTACAAGAATACAACAATACCTGTGTTATGAGTGGTGTATGAGAGAGAAGTAGTGTAATAATGAGATCTGAGGTAATAATAGAGTGTAGTGCAGGAAGAACAATGTTGTAGCTCCCACCACCTGCACATGCGCCTCTAACACTGCTAAACACTCACCACACACACCGAAAATATTCTTTTGTATTATTACAAAAATAATACATTAATGTGGATATATGGGGATATGGAAGTTCTAAAATCTTATGTAGTTGCAGTTTTTTCAAAGCTCTTATAATGCACAGAATTTAGAGAAAAAAAACTCACTTGGATTTTTTTGGGGTTATCCAAGGTAAGCTACACATGTGCTACTATGTATGATAATTTATGTAACTATTTATGTGTACCTGAACCTGAATAAACTTACTTACTTTCTTACTTATTATTATTCTGTTTTGTTGAGTTAGTAAGTTTATTCAGGTATACATAAATAGTTACATAGATTATCATACATAGTAACATATGTGTACAGATCCTGGGATAACCCAAAAAAGTCAAAGTGACTTATTTACAGTAGGCAAAAATCAACAAATATATATGCCTGCCAATAACACGTTTGTGCTTTCAAGATCAATTACAAATTATTATTATTATAATCAAAGGGGAAGCGCTAAACCCGGAGGATCATACAGCGCCTGGGGGGGGGGGGGGATGTGGAAGGCATTCAGGCTTAATTCGGGGAACTGGAGCACAGATCCAATTCCCTAAATCAAGAGCCCCTCACCAACATCAAGGAACCTTCCTTGAGGGGATCAATTACAAAAATTGATTTATAAATGAAACCTAAATAATAACTTACTAACGAATTCTTTACCGTTCGAAAAAGACACTAAATAAGAAGCAACACAACATAGAACTCTTCATTATTTTCGGTACTCGAGGTGCAAAATCTGTGAATATTATTATTTTTTTAAGAAAATCGACGTTATCATTATAAGGGCAGGTTGGAAAACAAACAGGGGCACATACTGCAGTTCTTAACAAAGAAACTGTCCACGTTAAATGTTTCTATGCAGATGTTTTCAGGCAGGTGTGGCAAGACTTACAAGCAAGTCTCCACATAGCCACTTTTGCTACCAGGCAATGGGCCTGGTGGCAAACGCTCTAGCTTCACACGGTGAGTGTCCGGGTTCGATTCCGGCGAGGGTAGAAACATTGGGCGTGTTTCCATATACCGGTTCTCCATGTTCACCCATCAGTAGTGGGTACCTGGGTGTTAGTCGACCGGTGTGGGTCGCATCCTGGGACAAAATTGACCTAATTTGCCCGAAATGTTCAGCATAACAAGCAGATTTTCTATATAGTAGTATTTCATTGGTGTCAGCTAGGACTGTATAACTTGTATATGTACTTATAGAAATAAAATTATTATTATTACATGTCACCCAGAAACAGCAATTCTGGTCGACATCCTAAGGAAGAGTACCGACAAGACCCCAGCAGAAACGAGCCACACAGCTTGGTAGTCAGTTGGGTTACCTTGGACTATTAATTAACGTAGCCTGGAGTATACCTGAAGAAGGTTTCTAGATTCAACGTCTCTGTGGCGAGTTTTCTTTACTCTCTGGAACACTTGAGAACAGTCATTACCTGCCCCGAGTTTGCCACTGCTGAACTAAAAGATTACTCATTGTTGTATCTCGATTCAAGCTGCACTGTAAAAAATTTTTATGTAAGCATTCACACACATTTCTTGCTCCAACATTGTTGTTATTAATTGTACTACTTTCCCACTAGTTTATGCACATTTTTGCAATTCTGATTCTGTCAGCTAATTATTGTTGCTAGCCGAGTGTTTTCAAGCGACAATTTACTTATTCACTCAGTGTTAAGTCTTGGCGATATTATTTATACTAACACTGCCAGTTAAAACCTCGAGTCATTATCTCAGTTATTTGCACAGATTTTTGAAGTGTATTATTTCCGCGTTTACATTGTTACTAACTAAACTATTTTCATTTGCAGCTTATTGTACATATTCTCCTGCAATTTATGTTTTATCTAATGTACGCATTATTCCCTGTATTTTCTAGTGTTTACCTCTATTTTCTTGCAAATTAAATATAATTTTGCAATGATTACCTTTAAATCTAATATCTTACACTAACATCGTTTGTATATAGAAAACTGTCAGCTTTGGCTCATTATATCAAGGCTCGCTTCTTAAAAACTCCTGTTGTTTTCAGCCCAAGTGTCTTCAGCCCGTGTCTTCGGTCCCAGTGTCTTCATCTTCTGTATATTCATTATTTGCTTATGATCCTTTGCTATTTGGTGTCCCGTAGTTCGATCACTAGGGCACTCAGCTGACACAATGAGGTCCAGGGTTCGAATCTCCTCCGGTACAGCTAGAAAACATAGAAAACATAAGACACCTGCTGTCCCTGTTCACCCATCATTAAAATGGGTACCTGGGTGTTAGTCGACTGGTGTGGGTCGCATCCTGGGACAAAACTGACCTAATTTGCCGGAAATGCTCAGCATAACAAGCGCCTTTCTATATAGTAGTATGTCATTGATGTCAGCTAGGACTGTATACCATGTACATGTAGTAAAATTATTATTATTATTATTATTATTATTATTAAAGATAGGATCAGTTGTAACAATGTTCTCCTGGAGGATTTCAACTTAAGGCACCTAAAAATGGAGGAATATAGCAAATAATGTTGTTGCATTGATAACACCAGGAGGCAGCTCAGACGAGAACTCACACAAAATTCAAATTAACAAGCAAATAATAGAGCCTACTATATTGGAGAATACACTGGACCTCATCTTCACTAGCAATGATGATCTGATACGAAATGTCACTATATCAAAAACAATATACTCGGATCACAACATAATCGAGGTTCAGACATGTATGCCCAGAGCCCCAAACCGACAAAATAGGATCATTCACGAGGGAGCTTTCACCAAATTCAACTTCAGTAACAAGAACTTAAAGTGGGACCAAGTAAACCAAGTCCTAAATGATATAAGCTGGGAAGATAGACTAAACAACACAGATCTCAACTTATGCCTAGAACAGATTAACTCTGTGGCACTCGTTGTATGCTCAAGGCTTATTCCTTGATTGAAAATAGAAAGAGACAGGCGCTCCCTTTATAGGCGACGGAAAAGAATAACAGAGCGGCTAAAGGAGGCCAATATATGTGCAATGCGTAGGGAGAGACTGGTCAGAGAAATAGCAAACATCGAACTAAAGCTAAAGGAATCTTATAGGAGTCAGCAATCGCGGGAAGAACTAAAAGCCATAAATGAAATCGAAAGAAACCCAAAGTATTTCTTTTCTTATGCCAAATCAAAGTCGAGAACAACGTCCAGTATTGGGCCCCTACTTAAACAAGATGGGTCATACACAGATGACAGCAAGGAAATGAGTGAGCTACTTAAGTCCCAATATGACTCAGTTTTTAGCAAGCCGCTAATCAGACTGAGAGTAGAAGATCTAAACGAATTTTTTATGAGAGAGCAACAGAATTTGGTAAACACAAGCTTATCTGATGTTATCCTGACGCCAAATGACTTCGAAAAGGCGATAAATGACATGCCCATGCACTCTGCCCCAGGGCCAGACTCAGGAACTCCGTGTTCATTAAGAACTGCAAGAAGCCCCTATCACATGCTTTTAACATCCTATGGAGAGGGAGCATTGACACTGGGGTCGTCCCACAGTTACTAAAAACAACAGACATAGCCCCACTCTACAAAGGGGGCAGTAAAGCAATAGCAAAGAACTACAGAGCGATAGCGCTAACATCCACATCATAAAAATCTTTGAAAGGATTCTAAGAAGCAAGATCGCCACCCATCTAGATGCCCATCAGTTACACAACCCAGGGCAACATGGGTTTAGAGCAGGTCGCCTCTGTCTGTCCCAACTACTGGATCACTACGACAAGGTCCTAGATGCACTAGAAGACAAAAAGAATGCAGATGTAATATACACATATACTTTGCAAAAGCCTTCGACAAGTGTGACCATGGCGTAAGAGCGCACAAAATGCGTGCTAAAGGAATAACAGAAAAAGTTGGTAGATGGATCTATAATTTCCTCACAAATAGAACACAAAGAGTAGTAGTCAACAGAGTAAAGTCTGAGGCGGCTACGGTGAAAAGCTCTTGTTCCTCATCCTCATATCTGACATAGACAAGGATATCAGCCACAGCACCGTGTCTTCCTTTGCAGATGACACCCGAATCTGCATGACAGTATCTTCCATTGCAGACAGTGCAAGACTCCAGGCGGACATCAACCAAATCTTTCAATGGGCTGCAGAAAACAATATGAAGTTCAACGATGAGAAATTTCAATTACTCCGATATGGTAAAGATGAGGAAATTAAAACTTCATCAGAGTATAAAACAAATTCCAACCACACAATAGAGCAAAAAACTAACGTCAAAGACCTGGGAGTGATCATGTCAGAGGATCTCACCTTCAAGGACCATAACATTGTATCAATCGCATCTGCTAGAAAATTTTTTCTACCCTCGCTGGGAATTGAACCCAGACCCTCGCCACGTGAAGCGAGAGCTTTGGCCACAAGGCCATGTTTCAGTAAATGCCTTTGGAACCATCGTACCATCCATTCGAAGAAATTATTGCACTTCCGGCATGAATGAACTAAATTTAGACATGCATGACCTGTGAAAAAAATGTTTCATAAAAAAAAACTTACATTTTAGAGAAAGAAAATGACTAAATTAAAAGAAAAATTGCTGCCTTCTCAGAAGTGCACTGAGGTACGAATATTTTTTTTCTTTATCATATTTCAATGAAATTTTTACTGTGATTTAAGCAGCATTTAAAATCTACACACCATTTTTGTAGTGACTTTTTGCCTTGACAGAAAAAATAAACAATGCCCTATTCTTATAGGATATATAACTCTCCCTTCTCTACAAAACTGGTAAGACGTACAATGTTGTAGTTGGGATGTTATGTACAAGGCCAATATTGTCAAAGTGCCACACTTGGATCCATTTCGAGGACAGCGTGAAACAAGCTTTTATGCCACAAGACGGGCAGAAAGCAGCAACTTCACTCTGGCTGTACCCTTCTCCAGAACATCACTCCTTCTGAGATCATATATACCCAGGATGACTCGAGTATGGAACACATTCATACAGCATAATGATGTCAACGAGATAAAGTCAGTTGATCAAATGAAAATGCTGGCCCACAGATGGCTCCAACTTCATCCTGTTCCCTACTTGTATGCCTCATAACAATAAAAGTGCTTTCAGATGAGCTGATGTAGGTAACAGCTCTTAGCTTGCCAATAAAGTCAGGAATCCTTAACCTGTAAATACTTGTCAATAAAGCTAGGGATTTGTAGATGAATGGTTCAGAGAACCGACATGTTGATAAATTAGACACATGTGCAACTCTTGGGTATCTTTATTGAGGAAACGTCTCGCCACACAGTGGCTTCATCAGTCCATACATAGGAGAAACTTGAAGAACAGGAGGAGAATGAGGTAATCAGTCTCCTCAACCTTGAGTCGATGTGTTCAGTCCATGACTGCTGCACCTCTCCTGCCATACGGTTTATAAGCTGCTTCTCCGCTCATCTGCCGTATTCTACTCAAGATTGATGGACTGAACACATCGACTCAAGGTTGAGGGACTGATTACCTCATTCTCCTCCTGTTCTTCAAGTTTCTCCTATGTATGGACTGATGAAGCCACTGTATGGCGAAACGTTTCCTCAATAAAGATACCCAAGAGTTGCACATGTGTCTAATTTATCAACATGTCGGTTCTCTGAACCATTCATCTACAAACCTGTCAGACACTGCAACTTCTTGGGATCTTAATACTTAGGAATTCTTCGCTTGCCTAATTCTTGGGCACAACCTACTTCCACATTGAACAAATGTGACACCACCTATGACTGCTGCACCTCTGCTGCCATACGGTTCACAAGCTGCTTCTCCGCTCATCTGCCGTATTCTACTCAAGATTGATGGACTGAACACATCGACTCAAGGTTGAGGGACTGATTACCTCATTCTCCTCCTGTTCTTCAAGTTTCTCCTATGTATGGACTGATGAAGCCACTGTGTGGCGAAACGTTTCCTCAATAAAGATACCCAAGAGTTGCACATGTGTCTAATTTATCAAAGCTAGGGATCCTTAACCTGTAAATAGCTTGCCAATAAAGTCAGGAATCCTTAACCTGTAAATAGCTTGCCAATAAAGCCAGGAATCCTTAACCTGTAAATAGCTTGTCAATAAAGCTAGGGATCCTTAACCTGTAAATAGCTTGCCAATAAAGTCAGGAATCCTTAACCTATAAATAGCTTGCCAATAAAGTCAGGAATCCTTAACCTGTAAATAGATTGCCAATAAAGTCAGGAATCCTTAACCTATAAATAGCTTGCCAATAAAGCCAGGAATCCTTAACCTGTAAATAGCTTGTCAATAAAGCTAGGGATCCTTAACCTGTAAATAGCTTGTCAATAAAGTCAGGAATCCTTAACCTATAAATACCTTGCCAATAAAGTCAGGAATCCTTAACCTGTAAATAGCTTGCCAATAAAGTCAGGAATCCTTAACCTGTAAATAGCTTGCCAATAAAGTCAGGAATCCTTAACCTGTAAACAGCTTGCCAATAAAGCTAGGGATCCGTAACCTTGTCATACCCTGTGTAAAAAAAAAAATCAAATGAAAGATAAAAGGCTAGATAATCTTTATTTCAAACTCGTTTGTGAGAAATGTTAATAAATTGCATAATAAAATATATTGTTTTTAAGGACTTTTTTGTGAGAAAAATCAATAAAAACAAAATAGTAAAAAATATCGAAAATTAACCCTGAAACTGAATAGAACCATCATTCCTCAATAACATGTGCAAAAATCATGATACTCCTATAAATACTTTTTGCAAAAAGAGGAAAATAATGTCAATAAAGGACCCCAATGGAAATAAGTCACTCTGACTTTTCTGGGTTATCCTAGGTACTTTACACATATGCTGCTATTTATGATGATTTTATGTAACTGTATTTGTGTATACCTGAGTTAACTTACTTAATAATTTATTCCTGAGTTATACATATATTATGTTTTGTATAAAACTCTATAGTCATGGCGTGCCAAATCTCAGCATGTTGCACATCCACACTCATGTGTGTGTGTGTGTGTGTGTGTGTGGAATGATAGGAATGATAACCATAACTCTATATGTAATGCACAGATAGGTCAATGTGAGACAATAGAACCATACTTATTATCTCAGACACCACCAGACATATGTATAGACTGTACTAAGGTACGAAAAAAGAACGGTAAAGTTGCCTTATTTAAACTGTGTAAGGGGTGGGTGCATAATGGATGTGTGCTCTATTATGGTAATGGTGCCAGATTTCATTTTGTTTCTAACAAATGCAGTTTGACACAGTTCCCTTTAACAATGATGACAGTGATTTACCTATTTTTAATACAAATGACCCTCTGCCATATACTGATGATTATGACTGTTTTATGAAACCAGTCCTTCACTGTATTCATGTCAACGCAAGATCACTTTTTCCAAAATTGGCAGAGATTAGGATTCTAGCTGTGATAAATGGTTTCAAAAACCGACAAGTTGAAGATTGAGACACTTAGGCAACATATGGGAATCTTTATTGAGGAAATGTTTCGCTACACAGTGGCTTCATCAGTCCAATACAAATCAGAAAGGTGAAAGGAGGAGGAGACTGAGGTAATCAGTCCCTCAGCCTGGAGTCGATGTGTTCAGTCCATCAATCTTGTAGATGGACTTAACACATCGACTCCAGGCTGAGGGACTGATTACCTCAGTCTCCTCCTCCTTTCACCTTTCTGCTTTGTATTGGACTGATGAAGCCACTGTGTAGAGAAACATTTCCTCAGTAAAGATTCCCATATGTTGCCTAAGTGTCTCAATCTTCAGGATTCTGGCTAACAGAACTAGGGCAGCAGTTATATCCATTTCTGAATCCTGCTTGGATAATACGGTGACTGACGAAGAGGTCAAAATAGAAGGCTACAACGTAAATCGCTTAGATAGGAATAAAAAGGTGTTGGGGTATGTGCCTACATAAGGAATGACTTAAATAACAATAAACTGGAGATTCTATGGTTTGAAGTGTTGCTTCCCAAGACAAAACCCATCTTAGCAGTAACTAGTTACCGCCCTGCCACCCATGACTAGTTCTTAGAGGACTTTTCGAGTCTTGTCCGGACTTACCTGGAGACCTGGAGAATTTTTCGGGGGTCAACGCCCCCGCGGCCCGGTCTGAGACCAGGCCACATGGTGGATTAGAGTCTGATCAACCAGACAGTTACTGCTGGCCGCACACAAACTGACGTGCGAACCACAGCCCGGTTGGTCAGGTACTGACTTTAGGTACCTGTCCAGTGCCTTCCTGAAGACAGCCAGGGGTCTATTGGTAATTCCCCTTATGTATGCTGGGAGGCAATTGAACAGTTGCCATCCTACACAAATAATATAAGTACCATTCAAACATGTATCCTTATACCTGAACTAAACTTGTCCCGTGCACCGTAACTCTCACAGATTGAAAATACACGAGGCCCAATGACCCTTCTAACCCAACCATCCTACATCACATTGGTCCGTTTTGTACAATTCACCACTAAACTTCCCCCCTCCCTGACCCCCCCACCCCAAATGCCTTACACTCAAGGCTTCCCAACCATAACATTGCCACTTACGGCGTACACATGTTTAAAAGAGAGCTCCATTTTACGCTTACCCACAACCAGGTTTACACGTCCATCCATAATTAACACATTACATGAAATGTTCCTGGTCACCAAGACACTCACCTACCTCACACACCTCACATCACACCTTTGCTCACCAAACGTACCACTCTCGCCCGCTCATTCCTCAAGAAGCCAGCTTCATTATTTCCCCTTCAGACTGCAACGTCCATAAGTCCCTGATGCGGAAGCTACGATATCCCTCCGAAAAGTTGAAATACCATCTGTTCCCGGTGATGTCGTTATTCCGCCGTTGCGTCCCATAAAATATCGCTGCCAGAGCCCTGATTCGCTCCCTTCCCGGCGAACGTCTTAATTTAGTTTAATATGTTTATTATGCATCCCATACCCATCCTGTGGGCGGTAGTCAAAAGATTACAGAGGTACATAATTGGTCCAGGGACTGGACTCCAAAGTTTTGATAGCTGAGCAAGTTACAGAGATAATGAACTCACAATTACAAAGGTAATGAACTCACAATTTACAAAGGTAATGAACTCACAATTTACAAAGGTAATGAACTCCAGGTAGGTCTGGTCACAATCATGACAAGTTACAAAGGTATTTACAGATTACAGAGGTACGTAATGGGTCTAGGGACTGGGCCCCCAAAGTTTTGATAGCTGAACTAAGTACAAGGGTAATGAACTCACAAGTTACAAAGGTAATGAATCCTGTAAGTAAAGTTACTTACTTACGTTTATACATGGCTACGATCATGAACAAATTATAGAGTAATGTGCAATTCACACGTCCACACCCGGTCACAACTGTAATGAGTTATTGGTGCAAATATTGATTGTGTCGCACACACACACACACACACACACACACACACACACACGAACCAGGGAGGAAAGACTGGGAGTTAGAGCTCCAAAAAAGGGAGGAAGAGTGGGGAAGGAAGATAATAGAGCTTGGTAAGAAAATGGAGGAGCGGATAGCTGAAGAGCGCAGGAAGTGGGAAGTACAGGTCTTAGCAGCAGAAGCTAGGATACAGTGCTTAGAAGAGAAACTGCAAAGCCTGAAACAGATTAGAGAGACAAATGGCAATTCAGATGTGACATCAGGAAATTCAATGTCAGGCACAGACAAGGGGACGGTAAGCAACAAAGGAGACATGCTGTATGCGAAGGCCCTATCAGACCCACGTGGGGCCAGGGAAAAGACGATGAGCACACTAAGATCAAATGACAGGTCCGAAGACAATGAAGGTATGCTATATGCAGAGATTCCAACAGCCAACTGCAGTAGCAAGGGACAGCTGGTCATGAAAGACAGTTCACTGAGAATAGAAGTTTCAGATATGACAGGGACTGAAAGCAAGAACATGTCAATGGATGGAAATAAAATGCCTCAGAGGAAGCAGATGGAGACTCAGTGGGAGGAGGAAAGGGCGAGGTCAGTTTTTGTGTACGGGCTCCAAGAAGCCAAGGGGGACAACTTCAAAGAAATAAAACAGGAGGAGAAAAAAATGATTGAAGGCATCATGAAAACAATAGGTGAGGGCAATATGACCCAGGTGACAAATTATTAGAGAATTGGGTGGTTTGCAAGTGGAAGGATACGGCCTGTCAAAGTAATTTTCAAGGAAGAATCAGTTCGAACCAGGATTCTGCAAGAGAAAGCAAGACTGAGGGACAAACAGGGGTACCAGAGAGTATACCTCGACCGCGACAGAACACAAGAAGAAAGGACTACACTGAAAGAGAGGGTACAGAGATGCAAGGAGGAACGAGAGGCAATGACGAAGATGAGCAGGACCCAGACACAGGAGGAAGGGCAAACACACCCCACAGAATCTCCCACCAAAAGACTCCAACCGTGACATTCCCAACGCAACTGAGCAACCTATACTACAACCCACTCACTGTTCCCTCTGCCACCAACCCCCATATCACAAACCTCACCCCAACAGCTGTCCCTTATGGGCATTCTGATCCCCCCCCCATCATCACAAACCCCACCTACACCACAGCCCCATATAGGCCCCACCAAGGCTCTCGCTCCCCCAACCCAATATTCTTGCATGACCACAATGATAGAAAAGAAACTGAAAGTTTGGTACACAAACGCGGATGGAATAACGAATAAACATGAGGAGTGGAACGAAAGAATCAGTGAAAAATCCCCAGACATCATAGCAGTCACAGAAACAAAACTTCCTGAGACAATAACAGACACAATCTTCCCAATGGGATATCAGATCCTGAGGAAAGATAGAAGGAGTAGAGGGGGAGGAGGGGTTGCACTGCTCATAAAACACCGATGGGGATTTTGAGGAAATGGAAGGAAATGGACATGATTAGAGAAAGAGACTACATTTTAGGTAAAATTCAGTCCGGAGAACATAAAGTAGTCATTGGAGTGATGTATAACCCACCACAGAACTGCAGGAGACCAAGAGAGGAGTACGAAGAAAACAACAGGGTGATGGTGGACACACTGGCTGAGGTGGCAAGAAGAGCTCACTCGAGCAGAGCAAAGTTACTGGTAATGGGCTATTTCAACCACAGGGAGATCGACTGGGAAAACCTGGAGCCACATGGGGGTCCCGAAACATGGAGAGCCAAGATGATGGATGTGGTACTTGGAAACCTCATGCATCAACATGTCAGGGACACAACCAGAGAGAGAAAAAGGGAGGATGAGCCAGCAAGACTGGATCTTGTGTTCACCCTGAGCAGTTCAGACATTGAGGACATCACTTACGAGAGGCCCCTTGGAGCTAGCGATCACGTGGTTCTGAGTTTTGATTATATAGTAGAGTTACAAGTGGAGAAGGTAACAGGAACTGAAGGGGACAGGCCAAACTATAAAAGGGGGGACTACACAGGTATGAGAAACTTCCTGCAGGAGGTTCAGTGGGACAGAGAAATGGTAGGAAAATCAGCAAACGAGATGATGGAATATGTGGCAACAAAGTGCAAGTAGGCAGAGGAAAGGTTTGTTCCCAAGGGAAACAGAAATAATAGGAAGACCAAAACGAGTCCTAGGTTTACCCGAAGGTGTAGGGAGGCAAAAACTAAGTGCAACAGAGAATGGAAAAGGTACAGGAGGCATAGGACCCAGGAAAACAAGGAGATTAGTAGAAGAGCCAGAAACGAGTATGCACAGATAAGGAGGGAGGCCCAGCGACAGTATGAAAACGACATAGCATCGAAAGTCAAATCTGACCCGAAACTGCTGTATAGCCACATTAGGAGGAAGACAACAATCAAGGACCAGGTGATAAGGCTGAGGAAAGAAGGTGGAGAACTCACAATAAACGATCAAGAGGTATGTGAGGAGCTCAACACGAGATTTAAGGAAGTATTTACAGTAGAGACAGGAAGGACTCTGGGGGGACTGACCAGATGGGGACACCAGCAAGGAATACACCAACAAGTGTTGGACGACATACATACAGATGAGGAGGAGGTGAAGAACTGCTAAGGGACATCGATACCTCAAAGGCAATGGGACCGGACAACATCTCCCCGTGGATCCTTAGAGAGGGAGCAGATATGTTGTGCATGCAACTTACCACAATCTTCAACACGTCCCTGGAAACTGGGCAACTACCTGAGGTATGGAAGACGGCAAATGTAGTTCCCATTTTTAAAAAAGGAGACAGAAAAGAGGCACTAAACTATAGCCTGTGTCTTTTACGTGGGATAGTATGCAAAGTTATGGAGAAGATTATCAGGAGGAGAGTGGTGGAGCACCCGGAACGGAACAAGAGTATAAATGCCAACCAGCATGGATTCATGGAAGGCAAATCCTGTGTCACAAACCTTCTGGAGTTTTATGATAAAATAACAGAAGTAAGACACGAGAGAGAGGGGTGGGTTGATTGCATCTTCTTGGGCTGCAAGAAGGCCTTTGGGCACAGTTCCTCACAAGGATTAGTGCAGAAGCTAGAGATCAGGCGCATATAACGGAAAGCACTGCAATGGATCGAGAAACCCTGACAAGGCAACAACGGTCATGGTACGAAATGATTTCACAGGGGGCACCTGTACAGCGGGGTCCCACAGGGGGCGGTCCTAGGACCAGTGCTTTTTTTTGGGATATTGAAAACATGATGGAAGGGTTAGACCAGAATGTCCCTTTGCAGAGGGTGAAATTAATGAGGAGAATTAAAAAGATGAGGCCCGGGCAGACTTAAAAGAGACCTGGCAGACTGGGCCCCTGGTCCGCAAAGGGCTTCTCAAATTTAATCCTGCCAAATGCAAAGTCAGAATGGGGGAAAGGGCAAGAAGACCACAGCGGGTTTTAAAGGTAGGGGGCCCAAAAGACTGCAAAACTCATAAGGAAAAGTTTTGGGGGTGGTAAAAACACGAGCATGCCCCGGAAAGCACCATCAATCAATAATGCTGCGCATAGGGCGCCGGAAAACCCTGAGAACAGCATTCGAACCTTTTAAGGGAATCGTTCAAGCATGTACACCGTGTAGTCGGGCCCCATACGGAGTATGCAGCCCCTTTTGAAACCCCGATTGATAAAGCCGTCAAGAAATAAGAAAGTCAAAGGTTTGCGACAAGGTTAGTTCCAGAGCTAAGGGGAATGTCCTATGAAAAAAGATTAAGGGAAATGGGCCCTGACGCCCACTGGAGGACGGAGGGTCAGGGGAGACATGATAACGACTTTTAAAAATTCTGCGTGGAATAGACAAGGTGGACAAAGACGGATTTCCATAGAGGGGACACAGAAAACAAGAGGCCACAATTGGAAGTTGAAGACACAAATGAGTCAGAGAGATATTAGGAAGTATTTCTTCAGTCATAGAGTTGTCAGGCAGTGGAATAGCCTAGAAAATGACGTAGTGGAGGCAGGAACCATACACAGTTTTAAGACGAGGTTTGATAAAGCTCATGGAAGCGGGGAGAGAGAGGGCCCAGTAGTAACCCGGGGAAGAGGCGGGGCCAGGAGCTAAGATCGACTCCTGCAACCACAAATAGGTGAAAACAAATAGGTGAGTACAAACCACCCACACACACACACACACACAAAACACACGCACACCCACACACGCACCACACACACACACACACCCACACACCAACAACACACACACACACACAACACACACTCATACACAGACTCATACACACACACGCACACTCACACACACACACACACACACACACACACACACACACACACACACACACACACACACACACACACACACACACACACACAATGGATCAGGGAATACCTGACAGGGAGGCAGCAACTAGTCATGGTACGTGAAGAGGTATCACAGTGGGCGCCTGTGACGAGCGGGGTCCCACAGGGGTCAGTTCTAGGACCGGTGCTATTTTTGATATATGCGAACGACATGATGGAAGGAATAGACTCTGAAGTGTCCCTATTCGCAGATGATGTGAAGTTGATGAGAAGAATTAAATCGGATGAGGATGAGGCAGGACTGCAAAGAGACCTGGACAGGCTGGAGATGTGGTCCAGAAACTGGCTTCTCGAATTCAGTCCTGCCAAATGCAAAGTCATGAAGATTGGGGAGGGGCAAAGAAGACCGCAGACAGAGTATAGGCTAGGTGGACAAAGACTACAGACCTCACTCAGGGAGAAAGACCTTGGGGTGACCATAACACAGAGCACGTCACCGGAGGCACACATCAACCAAATAACTGCTGCAGCGTACGGGCTCCTGGCAAACCTGGAATAGCGTTTTCCGATACCTTAATAAGGAATCGTTCAAGACACTGTACACTGTGTATGTTAGGCCCATACTGGAGTATGCAGCACCAGTCTGGAACCCACACCTGGTCAAGCACGTCAAGAAGTTAGAGAAAGTACAAAGGTTTGCAACAAGGCTAGTCCCAGAGCTCAGGGGAATGTCGTACGAGGAAAGGTTGAGGGAAATCGGACTGACGACACTGGAGGAAAGAAGGGTCAGGGGAGACATGATAACGACATACAAGATACTGCGGGGAATAGACAAGGTGGAAGAGATAGGATTTTCCCAAGGGGGGACACAGAAACAAGGAGTCACAAGGGAAGTGAAGACTCAGACGGTTCACGGGGGAAAGTTGGGAGGTATTTCTTCACATAGAGTCTCGGAAGGGGGAATACCCTAGCAAGTGAAGTAGTGGGGCGGGAACCATAATATTTTTTAAAAGAGTTATGAAAAAGCTCGGGAAGCAGAGAGGGGAGACTAGTAGCGATCGTGAAAGGCGGGGCCGGGAGGGTACGCCCCCCTGAAACCCAATTAGGTGAGTAAAATTAGGTGAGTACACACAAAAACACACACACACACACACACACACACACACTGAGGTTCCCTGTTTGCAGATGACGTGAAGTTGATGGAAGAATTCACTCGATCGAAGACCAGCAGAATACAAGGGACCCCTGGACAGGCTGCAGACCTGGTCCAGAAATTTGGCTCCGGGTTCAATCCCACCAAGTGCAAAGTCTGAAGATTGGGGAAGCAAGAGACCCAGACGGGACAGTTTAGGGGGCCAGAAGCTACAAACCTCACTCAAGGAAAAAATCTTGGGGTGACTATACACCAGGGAAACATCCCCTGAAGCGAAACATCAACCAAAAACTGCTGCAGCATATGGCGCCTGGCAAACCTCAGAAACGCATTCCGACACCTTACTATGGAATCGTTCAGGACCCTGTACACCGTGTACGTTAGGCCCATATTGGAGTATGCGACACCAGTTTGGAACCCACACCTAGCCAAGCACGTAAAGAAACTAGAGAAAGTGCAAAGGTTTGCAACAAGACTAGTCCCAGTGCTAAGAGGTATGTCCTATAAGGAGAGGTTAAGGGAAATCAACCTGACGACACTGGAGGACAGGAGAGATAGGGAGGACATGATAGCGACATACAAAATACTGAGAGGAATGGACAAGCTGGACAAAGACAGGATGTTCCAGAGATTGGACACAGTAACAAGGGGACACAGTTGGAAGTTGAAGACACAGATGAATCACAGGGATGTTAGGAAGTATTTCTTCAGCCACAGATTAGTCAGTAAGTGGAATAGTTTGGGAAGCGATGTAGTGGAGGCAGGATCCATACATAGCTTTAAGCAGAGGTATGATAAAGCTCACGGTTCAGGGAGAGTGACCTGGTAGCGACCAGTGAAGATGCGGGGCCAGGAGCTGGGACTCGACCCCTGCAACCTCAACTAGGTGAGTACACACTCAGACACGAGTGCAAGTAGTGGCGCCGCATAATCAACCAATGATTTAATATAAGCAAGATACATTTTTTTTTCAAAATTTTTAAAACATTAGCACCATACCGGGGGTGAAACCCAGACAAAAACTTTTAAGTGCTCTCACCCTTTTCCTTTGTTTTGGCCCAAAAGGTCTCTTTTTAAAAAACAGGTCCAAGTAGGGGAAACCCTCAAACCCAGTTACCTATTTTCTGCTTTCAAATTCTAGAAAAAGACCCACAAAACAACTGGATCGGGCCCGGAACTGGGGCCTTTCTCTGTCGGGGAGGAGGGCCTTTGAGAAATCTTTGTTTTTCCCCTAAAATTTTTAACCTCGGGTCCGGGAACAGGGGGGGTAGTACTGTTTAAAAAAAATGTTTTGGGTGTTTGGGGGGAATTTCCCGGTGGTGTGAACATTATTTTCACAGCAAAACAAAACCATATAAAAAGGGGCTGGCTGGGGCATGGTTTGTCGTTTTCCCCCCAACCCTGAGGTGTCTCCTGGTGTCGCAAAATTTAAAAAAAAAAAAAAATTTTTTCTTATGAAATGATAGAAAAATTTTTTTCCCCCTTTATTGTAATGAAAACCCCAAAAACAAAAAATTTTTGTTTAAAAAATTCCCGGAATTATGCCTCGCGGAAGTTTGCGACATCGTCAATATTTACAAATTGAGGATTTTTGCCCACTTTGGGGCCCTATTTTTTGCTAATTCCCTTGTTCCAGACGACCAAACCCCTAGCTATTTCTTTAGAAATCCATTTTTTCTATCGATTGAGTACAAGAAACTGCCATTTACCAATTTCAACTCCCCAAATTTAACGTGGTGAGAAATTTGCAATTTGGCCAATTTCACAAAAATTTAAAAAAATATGACAATTTCAAAATAAGGTCCAAAATGAACAATGCAGACATTCCTGGCTATAAAGTAAGATTTTCTTTGTTCATCAGTCATGTCTCCGGGCCCTCTGATATTACTCTTGCTTTCTATTTTGAATTTTTATTCAAACAAAAAATAGAAGATTTACTGTTATGCAGACTACTGCAATACTGTAATAATTATATAAATAACATCAACCCATTCATGACTGCATATTAGAATGGCTAGTTGGACATTTATTGGATAATGACATCATTTGTTTACTTTTGAACATCGGCAAAAATCAAACATTTCCACTACTTTGAGCTCCATTTCCAGGTTCTTTTTATAGTAAAATCAATCAAAATCACCTCTATCTCTATAACGAGAATACAACCATAAATACTATACGAAAATAGACCACAAAGTCGGCATTTTAATTAAAAAAAACGGTCGGAGTTTTTTTTTCTCATTATGCACGGTGTGCTCCAGGATTTTTTTTATATGGTGCACACTGACCACACAGACCCATTCTCTCACATGCTTGATTTGAAGCCGCTAGAATTTATGAGTATATATACGTCAAACACGGTACCTCGTCAGAGGTATATATACGACCGCTACAGTCAAAGGGTTAAGTAAGGCATTAATCAAAATGTTGAAAAGGGTGGGACTAAGCACACCTCCCTGTGGGGTTCCTAATTCAAAATCTTTAGTTACACTTCTATGTCCCTGGAACAACACAGACGACTTTCTGTTGGACAGGTAACCTTTAATCCAGCGGAGAAGCCATCCTCCAACATCCATTCTGGCAAGTTCACTAATGATTACATGTCGGTTGGCTACATCAAAAGCGGATTTAAGGTCAAGGAATGTAGTGTATGAGCTGTCAGTGTGCAGAGTGAGAAAGGTGGTAATGCAATGATGCACACTCCTTCCATGCATGAAGCCATGCAACCGGGGAGACAAGAATTGCTTAATTCTGTGCATAAGACGATTAAGAATCATCCTTTCGAATGTTTTACACAAGCAGCTAGTAAGGGATATTGGGCTTCTTAATTGGAATAATGAGGCTATTGGTCCATGATTTAGGGAGGTCCCCAGTGACATAACTCATGCTATATAATTCAAGTAAAGGAATACCTGGTACTCGACGCAGCAATCTGAGTATGTTGTAAGTAATACCATCCTTACCAGGCGACGTGGAGTTGCCCTTAGTTATTGCTGCATCAAGCTCATAATTAGTGAAAGGAATGTTGCAGTCATCTGCCTTGCTGAGCATAAAGCAAACAAGTCTCTCCCTTGCATCATATTTGTCCATTAATTTCGCCTGTGTGGTACTGGGAAGATTGTCATAGCTAGATGTAGCAGCCCAAGCATTGAATAACTCATTCGCCCTATGCAAGGGATGAGGGTGCGCGATCTGCACAGTTCTGTTACCCTTAATTCTATTTATGTCCCTCCATGCCCGGCTAAGTGGGGTGTGAGCATTGAGACCATTGACAAATTGTTCCCAGTCTGTTTGCCGCAGCTCTGTCATACGCTCTCTGGCAGCAGCAAGGGCAGTTTGGAAGAGGCTCAGCATTTCAGGGGTACGATGGTTTCTATAGGCTAGGCCTAGTCTGCGAGCAGTACGTTTCAATGTTCGAAGTTTAGAATCATTGTCATAGGTATGGTTTTTATAAGACTTATGATTATTATGGAGGTCATTTGGATTTAGAGTAGTAGGAGGTTTCAGAGGCGGCTCTAAGAAGTTCTGAATACTGCTCACAAGGTCATTGTTAAAAGTCTCGACAGAGGTACACTCATAGGAATTATACCAGTCAGTCACATGTGTAACAAAGTCATCATGTTGATCAGGGGAAACATTAAGACGTTTCCGTTTGAATATCCCACCAGGGAGGATAGTATTACCAATATCTAGAGAGGTTAGCCTTGGGAAATGATCAGACGCTATATCTGTTACAATGGAAGACTCACAGCTGGCAAAAGTAATGTTGAAGCCCAGGCACAGATCAAGGAGTTTCAGACTATGGAACAATATTCTTCTCCAGACTGAGGGACTGACCACCTCAAAACTTCAAGGGTGATGGACTGATTACATCGTCTTCACGTCTTCTGCTTCTATCAACTTTTCTGTACTCGACTGAAGAAGCCTACTGTGTAGGCGAAACGTTTCGAAATAAAGATACCTAACTGTTGCATATGTGTCTTACCTAACAACACGCCTCACGCTCCACACAGTCATACGCCGCATGCTAATCTAACCCTAATATATACTTAATGTGGCTCAGAGCCATATTATTACCATAGACATACCATGTTCACTGAGTTTAATAGTTTCTAACAACTAACTTTTGATGCCGTCATATCATCACCTTCAAAACTACCATCAGAAAACATCTTATCTCCCTGATACACCCTGTCAACTAATTACACGAATACCACCTGGTGGTTCACACTTACACTCACTCACCCATTTGACCATAAACAGAAATATCAATCTCAATCTCAAAATAATGAATCTTAACTAGTCATAAGTTGGCCTGTGATACTCCAATACTGAAACTATGTATAGTGCCAAAACAAAAGCATTCACATTGCTAAACTCACAAACTAGTATTTAGTCACTTAGCCATAATACCAACTTACCTCATAATTTTGTAATATTTTAAACTTAAGATTTAATTTAAGTCTGCCCGAAATGCCTAGCCATGCTAGGTGTTCTAGTGGTACACTCTGTAATTATTATTTTACTACATGTAAACCACACAATAACCAAATTCTGTAAACTTAGCATTGTAATACTTATAGAGAATAAACTTTGAATTTGAATTTGAATTTGAAAATTGTCAACAAAAGCGTTATGTATTAAGGGCAGTGACTGGGCCAATGCAGATTTATGCAAGTTTTCTCTAATTCTGAACCAGAGAAAATGTAATGTTTGCCCTCTGCCTGGCTAGCACACTTATATAGCATATAAACATAAGAACATAAGAATGGATAAGATAAGATAAGATAAGATAAGATAAGATTTCGTTCGGATTTTTAACCCCGGAGGGTTAGCCACCCAGGATAACCCAAGAAAGTCAGTGCGTCATCGAGGACTGTCTAACTTATTTCCATTGGGGTACTTAATCTTGTCCCCCAGGATGCGACCCACACCAGTCGACTAACAATCAGGTACCTATTTGCTGCTAGGTGAACAGGACAACAGGTGTAAGGAAACGTGCCGAAATGTTTCCAACCGCCGGGAATCGAACCCGGTGTGGAAAACTGCATTTACTTGGATGTATCATTATGTACATAACAGTAAATGAACAAAGATAATTATTATTTATGAGTTAGACCAGTAGGAATTTGGGACACCTAGGTTGCAAAAATGTCCCCCTTCGATACCTACAACTGTCATATCCACAAGTTGCTCTGGACCTATTAATTATATACATACACCAGGGATTCTGGTAAATATATAAATTTGTGGACTGTATGTTAAATTAAAAATGATTATATATATATACACATTTATATAACAGAAGGAGAATATATCACTCACCAATTTGACTGGAGATTAATGTGTCATGTACAGGCCCCCCCCCCCTTTTGCCTACATTTATGAAAAATTTACTGGCCAGAATTTAAACATAAAATTGACAGCTTATCTGAGGTTCCTGGAGTTGTCCTGTCCTGTCGCCTGATACTCAAGTTATGCAGTAATGCACATACAACAATTTAGGCTCCTATTTGAGAGGTGTCTGCCCAAATTTAACCTCTAGAGCACGAAAAATTCTTCCCATTACTAATGTCTGTTACTCAATTCAAAAACAAAAATGGCGACTCCCTTCTGTGCAGGTGCAGAAAATTTCCCATTTTTTATGACAAATATTATTAAATACAGTAAGGCCATCTATTTACATATAACTACTGTATTTCTGGAAAATATATACAGTATTTTCCACACTGCGGCCGGCCGGAGTTCGTTGCTAAACGACTCAAATTACTCCTTCCTTTAGGAGACGATTCCAGCCGGTTCTGGCTTGAGTGGCTGTTCTCCTAGTAGGTCTTACTACGATTTCATTTTCCGGCATCACTTGGTCAGCGTTATCTTCCATATCACTCGTGTCACTTTCCCTCAGTTTTTCATTTATGTTGATTGACACCTAATTCCAAGGGAATCAATTTATTAATTGTGCTAAACTTCCTGGCCACAACACAACACTTTGACATTCCTGCAAACCTTGTGCATTGGGTACAATGTCAATACTTTGCCAGAGGCCACAATGTTCGATGTTGTTCAGTATAAATCAACACAATGACACCTGGTTGAATGTTCTGTCGATTACTGCCTCTGTCGCACCAAAAAAAATGTTCACGTAGTGTAAGAAGATATTCCTTACGCCACACATTAGGCCAATGATCAATTACTTTATTTAACATTTTAAATTTATCACACAACACTGCCGCATCATTGTAATCTTCATCACTTTCTTCCGGATTATCTCTATAGACAGGAGCAGCTTAAATTTCCTTCCAATATTGGTGAGAAGGTGTTAATACTCTGATCGGTGTATCACTCATGTGCGAGAGAGGCCTATTATTTATACAATTTTCCGCCTCCACTAACACTGCACGGAATTCTTCCAAATTAATTCTCTTCCTGTGGAGTAATAAATTTCCAGGTACACCCTCGCTGGGTTAACAGAGATTGAACATCGTTACTATTATTTAATTCTATCAAGTGTTGAGCTCCTGCTACAAAATTTGTGGCATTATCCGAAATCTTCAACCTCGGACAGGATCTCCTAGCTGCAACTTTTCGAAACAGCTGTATAAACTGTTCTGCAGACAAGTCCTGTGCCACTTCTAAATGAACTGCCCTAGTAGCAGTACAGGTGAACAAATAAACATACACTTTCAGTGGAACACCATTTGACGTACCTGTTAAAATTATTGGACCACTATAGTCTACACCTGTTACGTCAAATGGTTTCACTAATTGTACATGCTCCTTTGGCAATGGTGGAGGACCAGAGTACATACAGGATCTGGCATCCACACGGCGACATATTACACAAGATTTAGTCACCCTTTTTACACTTTGCCGCCCTTGTGGAATCCAGAAAGTTTCCCAAATACATTTAAGGTATCTTGTACCCACCATGCATTACATTTTTATGGGCATTTAGAAAAATCAAATTTGTTAGATGATGAGTTTTGGGCAGTAAGATAGGGTGTTTAGCATAATAAACCCAATTCAGCATTTGTAACCTACCTCTGCACCTAATTACACTGTTCTCTAAATACTGCCCAATTTCTCTATTAGGGAAACCTTTCACAATTTTTCTTTCCATCATCAATTTAATCTCATTTCCATAGATTTCCTCCTGTACCCTCTTTATCCAAAATTCAGAGGATGTGAAAACTTAAATGAAAAAATTCATCTTGTTTAGAAATTTAAACACCAACTTAGTTACATTGATTAGTTTGGGTAAAGAAGAATCCCTATTTATATCAATGGCTAAGGAAGGACAAAAAATTGGGCGGTGGTCACAGTAATTTCAACAGGAGTAATATACGCCTGTTGTACAGGCCAATTAGCTTTATTTACCAACCAGCTCGGTCCTTTAAACATGATACAACATTACAAATTTAGCATAAGAAAAACCCTCGAGACAAGAAATCAGCTGGATTCTCCTCACCGGTATATGATTAAATGTTAACATATGCTGACCCAAACTATTATATTTCTCTTGCATCTGATTAATTTCAGCGACTCTGTTTTGTACGTACACAATTTTACTGTTTCCATTACGAATCCATTGTAAGGATACCTCATTATCAAGACCAAATTACAGTGTCGCTAATATTTATCTCCTGCAACTTATTTCTTATATAATTAGCTAATTTGACAATACATAAATGGCTGTTAATTCCAACTGAGGAAAGGGTGCATGATTTAATTGGAGACACTTTAGCCTTAGACATAACAGGAAATAACACTTTTACATTGAAGGTAAGCAACTACTCCATTTGCCAATTTTGAAGCATCAAAAAAAATGTGGAGTACATTTTCCCCTTTTGGTTTGGGGCCACCTGCGTGGAACTCCAACATTGGAATTTCTCAAAATCACTAATTAATTCTCCCACCTGTTAATGAATTCCTCGGGTAGAATTTCATCCCAAGCACATTTAAGTTTTCCATGCTTCCTGTATTAAAAAATTTTCCCCTCTTATAGTAAGGGGTGACACTAAACCTAGTGGATCAAAACATTTGGGAACTTGGGCAAGCAAAACTCTCTTAGTTTAATTTTTGGGCATACTGTAATTATTAGGTTTTACAATAACAAATCTCTCTCATATCCCAATTTAAAACCCAATACATTACTACATTTGGCACTTCATCTCCAGGGTAATCTTTACTTATTTTGTCCTTCAATTTGGACGAATTACAAATTCCATTCCCTCAGAGGCATAGTTGCACTTTGCATTATTTCATTAGCCTCTCCATAAGTCATTAACAGTTCCTCTTCAGTTGACGTCACACCCGGGAAAATTGTCCACATAAAATTGTTTGCTCATTACTTTACTCAATGGACTTTCCATATGTTTAAGGTGTGAAATTTATCGTCCCTTGAAGTAGGAATGGATGGATGTAGCACCAAATAATATGCTCCTAAAGCGAAAGGTTTTCAGGGGGCTAAGTGGGTCAATAGGATTCTCGGGCCCATAAGAAGCGGTAAAACCCCGGTCAGCCTCTTGAAAAACCCACTCTTAGGAAAGCTTTGCTTATGTCAGCCGTAAAGGCATAAGCTTCACTCTGAAATTTAGTAAAGATATCCCCTAATTTTTCCGTCAACGACGGACCTGTCATCAAACAGTATTTAAATAAGTACATTTTTGTTACTCCTGGCACTACAATTAAACGCAATCCTCAAAGGAGGGGTCTTAGAATCCTTCTTCACTCTGTGATGTGGCAAATAGTGACCATAAATTTTGGCTTGCTCAGGAGGGACCTTCTATAAATTTATTAATTAACTGCTCAGCAATTATATCATTATAGGCAGTTAAAAATTCTGGTGTCTTACTCAGTTCGCGGAGCTGAGCCTTTAATTGTCCATATGCCATTCTGTAATTAGTGGGCAATTCTGGATGGTTCATCTCCCGGAAGTCGTACCCAGTATTGTTCAGTTTTAAATTTTACATTCTCAAGTATTGTTCTTGAGTAAAGAATCGTCCCGGGGCTTTCTTCATTTTCATTTATTCCAATGCTGTCTAATTCCCACAATTTATGCACTGGCTCAACACATCCTCTATGGAAGAATTATACTGGGGCACGACTTCATGAGTAAGACACACAGTTATGTTATTTGTAGTTTCCTCTAGTCATGAATTATTATTACGAGGAATCCTACCATACATTACATGGCCTCCTGCAGTCTTCAAAAGGGTTTACACCACATTCTTTACCATACCCCTATACAAAGGAGGCATAATAGTCACTACCTATCAAATATTTATTGAGCCTACAGAATCATCACTTACTCCAGAAGGTGCTAAATTTACATTATGTGAAAGTCTTTCTGTAGCTTTACCAAGTCCTACTGTAGATATTTTCTCTGGAAGTCTATCTACAATTACTGCATTAACACGTTTTTTCTCATTGCCCAACCTGACAGTTACATAAACAGTGTCATACAATTGAGCTTTTATCTGAGAGAAAACCAGATAATTTTAGAGTGGTAGGATCGCCCATTTGTACTTTCATCCCAACAAGACATTTACGTTTAATGAAAGTACGTTGGGATCCTTGGTCTAATAATGCAGCTACATTTTTTGATTTATGCCTTTTATCATCAATTTTTACCTGTAACACAGGCAAGGCTACTTCAGCAAAGCCATCAGTATTAACATTAGCAGCAATTTTTACATTAGCCACTGTTGTGTCAGGATTGTCAACATTATCATTATTATCAACATTGTCATATAGACCCTTACACATGACTATATGGTGTCTTCCTTTGTGACATTGATAACAGTTGTTTAATTTGGCATAACAATCCTTTACATTGTGATTACCTAAACACCTGATAAATCTGTCAAGTTCCTCCAATCTTTCAACTTTATCATTCCATGAATTGAATGCACTGCAATTCTTAGAAAAATGAGTACCCTTGCAGAAAAGACAATCTCTCTTTTCTTTTACTGGTTTCCTATTAACTGGGCTACTCTTAGGATGGTGCTTATTCTTCTTACCTTGTGGAGAATCATTATTTCTGATTCCTGCTAATTGATATGCATCTATGCAACTCTTTTTAGAAAATGAAATTTGATTATTACCATTGGGATAATTTTTCCCTTTGTGAAACTTGACAGATACCTCAATGTTATTATGTGTTGCATCTTTAAAATGAGTTGGTTGGCTGGTCTGCAACTGCACAATTAATTCTTGTAGACCTAGTCTTATTTCCTCCAGACCAAAATAACCCTTGTGATATTTGTTCGAGATCCATTCAAGTGTTTTACAGCTTAATTTATTCTGTACAACGACACTCAATAACCAGTCTGAAATTTCCCTTTAGATTATATTATTACTTTAAAATTTTGAGAGTGGCTCTCCAGTTTAACTATAAACTGTTGTAAACCTTTGTAAGTGTGATCTGGAGATTTTAAATTAACAATGATATTCACTAGATCCAACCTACCTTGTTCTATATTACCATAAGTGACCTTCAAACAAGTCAACTGCTTCCTTGTAAGAGTCATCTACATTGAGAAAGGCTTGTATGAGTATGTGAGCATCTCCTCTTACCTGTCCTTTTAGGTAAAATAATTTAGTTACACAGGCTAGGTCACTCCTGTCATGCACAGCTGCTTTAAAAATTGACCAAAATTCCTCCCAGTTTTCTCCAGGATTAAACACAGGTAAACATAATTCTGGGAGTTTTGGCAAAGACATATTATTTGTTGGAGCAGACTGATTAACTGCTTGGTTTACACATTTTATTTTATTCAAGGCCTGACTTTTGCAAGAAAGAATCTTTTCCTCTAATTCATAATACTGATCTACTTCAGTCTCATCTACACAGTTTACTAACAAATCTCCTTCATATTTGTTGTAATATAATTTGTATGAATCATATCTATTACCTAAAGCATCTAAATACAATTTTAAGTCATCAGTATTCACAGTTTCTTGATTCATTAATTCCAAACATTTATTATATGCCTTGGTTACATGAACTTTTCTACTTTGTGGCTTTCTTTATCTATATTCCATATGTTTGTCTTCTTTTTAATTTTTTTTTTCAGCATGATGCTGTTTAAATTCATTATAACCTATTTTACTAATTATGCACTTTTAAAGGTAATTTGTACAACTTACTTTGAATAATCCCAGTACTTGAGCTTAGCAATACATGTAAGAAAATTTATAAATTTAAATGTACATTAATACAAACCTTTAGCCAGCCTTGGTTATCAAAATTATTATACAAATTAATATAAATCCTTGCCAGAATTTGGGATAGCAATTAAATTATACACAATATAATTAGTAAACTTGGCTATCAAATTCAATGCACTGATATAATCTTTGGGGAATTGTTTTTCAAATTAAAATTGTCAAGTACATTAAAATAAATCTAGCCACTTGCTTTGCAAAATTAATATTATAACATTAATAAAAATCTTTAGGCACCCCTTTGGGTTAGCTTCAAAATTAATATTTTAATTATTAAATCCACTAACATTAGTAAAATTTTTGAATTAACATCCACCTCTTCTGTCATTTCACTTAATTATTTAGTAATTAACCAATTAATGACTTACTAATTACCTCTGTTTAAGAAGGACAACGGCATTTAAAATTTTGGAAATTGATATTGGCTATCATATGCATAACGTAAATGAAAAAGATAATTATTTTTATGAGTTAGACCTAGGAATTTGGGACACCCAGGTCGCAAAAAAGTCCCCTTCGATACCTACCCCTGTCATATCCACCAAATTGCTCTGGACCTATTAATTAAAAATGAAATATACATACACCAGGAATTCTGAATATATAAATTTGGGGGGACTGTATATAAATTAAAAAATGATTTTATATATATATATATATATATATTTATATAATATATATAATATATTATATATCTATATATATATATATATATAATATATATACACTTTATATAACAGAAGGAGAATATATCTTAATCATAAACTCACCCAAATTTTACTGGAGATTAATGTGTCATGTACAAATCCCCTTTGCCTACATTATGAAAAATTTATGGCAAATTTAAACATAAATTAGACAGCTTATTAGGGTTCTGGATTGTCTTGCCAGTCGCCTGATACCCCAAATTTGCGAATGCATCCAACAATTTAGGCTCCTATTTGAGAGGTGTCAGCCCAAATTTAACCTCTAGAGCACGAAAAATTCTTCCCATTACTAATGTCTGTTACTCAATTCAAAAACAAAAATGGCGACTCCCTTCTGTGCAGGTGCAGGAAATTTTCCATTTTTTATGACAAATATTATTAAATACAGTATGGCCATCTATTTACATATAACTACTGTATTTCTGGAAAATATATACAGTATTTTCCACACCCAGGCCCTCTGTGTGTGAAGCGGGACCTTTAGCCACCAGGCCACTGGGCCACAATGTAATGTAATGAAATGTAAACACTTAAGCAGCATAATGTGATCCTTTATTGACAACGTTTCGCCCATGCAGTGGGCTAAAACAAACTTAAACTGCAGCGTGTCCAGAACAAGGCACTGCGCTGGGTGCTTGATGTCAGATGGGAGGACTTCGCCACAAGCTAATCTCTCCATGCCCAATTAGACATCCCTGCGCTGAACATACACTGGAAGACACTCAGTGACAGACACACAGACAAACTTGAGACACGACATGACTATTGGACCTCTCTCCTTGACGAAGACATTCGCAGACCAACAAACCAACACAACCTTTTCTACTCCTTGTATGATCCTGCTCCTAACCCTATTTACAAATGACCTTTGGATTCTCTGTCAGGTACCTTACGCTGTTCGTTCTCTGATCCACATTCGCCTTCACTGCTAGGTTAAGCCCTGGCTCAGTTTCTACACTCCTCTATAGAGCCACTCTTCGCCTGTCCCGTCTTCCCACGCCTGCTATTCCTACTCTCAATATCTGTCCTACGATCGCCTTAGCTGCTGGGTTAAGCCCTGGCTCTATTTCTGTAAGTAAGAACATTCCTCTCCAGTGCTATTCTTCGTCTGTCCCGTCTTCCCCGCTCATCCTATTGGGATCTTACCTGCACTTGTTCGTTCATTCGTATGTTTTGTTACTGTGACTTTGTAAATGGTCTAAGTCGGACTGAAACGTCGTGGTGAGCTCCTCTCTCCTGTGTGCGGGTTATTTGTGTATTGCTCCAGTCACGGTATTGTGCCTTTTTGTTATTTATTGATATCCGTTTTAACCATACATTGTTGTTACCAATCCTTGTGGCTTACCTAATAATATGGTACACATTAGTATTACATCCATAATGACCATTTTGATTATTTTGCCAATTGAATCATTGGAAAGTAGGCTAAGTATTTTCTACTTTGCCCTCAGTCTGGTTGGAATTTTAGTAAAATATCCAAATTAGGTTCTATTGAAAAAATTAATGCAATCATGAAACAACAGTTATTATTTGCTAGTCTGAATTTCATCCGAACCTTAACCCACTTATTTCCTTTCCTAACTTCATTTCATCCACAGTAGGATAATACAATTGGCACCATTTATTTGTTTGTCACCATTAAAAATTACCGAATATTCAGTAGATACAAAACGGTGAACCTGGCATACTTTTTTCAGATCATTGATGTAATATCATGCCTCATGGAATGCATAAATCGAAGAGGCCTCCTGGATGTCAACAAGGCAAAAAATGAAAAAGTTCAACTAATGCGAAAAATAACTGAGTCTATGGTTCAGTATCTCAAGAAACCCGATAATGGTCAGAGTTCATCAAATGATTTTAGTCATGATCTTACTGATAACACTGATGTCGATTCTGGCTTCGACAATGGTAATATAAGCGAGAGGAATGAAGGGAATGAAAGTCTGAGAGAATTAGCATCGATGTGTGACGTTTCTTTTTGGAAAATTCCAGTTCCAAACCATTCCAGGATTGAAATCATCGAAAGAGGAAGTTTGTTTATCAGAACAAGGATGGACCTTTTCGTGTTACAAAGAGGAAAAAATGCAGAAGGGGATGAACGTCAGGTTTCTGAAGAATGGTTCTACAAACAGATGCTGAATGGTGAGAAAGTTTTGCGATCATGGATGGTGTACTGGCCAGTCAGTGGAAAATTATACTGTTACTGCTGTAGATTGTTACAAGTATAACATCAATGCTTGTGACTGGGTTTCAAATATGGTGGAAGCTGAATCCAAAAGTACACAATCATGAAACTTCTGATGAACACCTACGTTGCTTCAAGAATTGGAAAACCATGGCAGCCGGTGTAAGAGTGAGCAAACCATTCTCAGATGCAGAGATAATTGTTTCAATGGAAATCCAGAAGAAAAGGTGGAGGGAAATATTATATAGGCTACTCGACACTGCACTGTTTCTGGCTAAACAGAGCCTAGTATTTCGTGGTCACAGGGAGGACGAATTCTCATCAAATAGAGGAAACTTTCTGGAGATGGTTGAGTTGATGGTTAAATATGATCCTGTGCTAAAAGAGCACCTAATGAGACTGAAGCACAGCTCAAGTAAACACAGGTCATCAGTTTCGTATCTCTCACCATCAACTCAAAATGAGTTTTTAAGTGTTTGGCAAATCGAGTCAAAGAGAAGCTTGTTACTGATATCTAGACAGCTGTATACTACAGCGTTATGTTTGACAGTACACCAGATGTGTCACACAGACCAAATGTCAGAAGTTATCAGGTAACTGCAAATGGAGGATGGAAGAGTTCAAGTGAAGGAAGTTCTGATATCCTGAAAAAGCTCGAAAGTGATGGACTGGACTTTATGCTGTGCCTTGCTCAAGGATATGACAGTACTGCCACCATGGCCGGGGTCCATGGAGGGGTACAAGCAATTCTCAAGGAAAGGAAGAAGGCAATTTTCAGTGGTTGTGAGGACCATTCATTGAACTTGTGTGGTCAGTATTCTTTTGCCGAGAGTTCATCATGTGTGAAATATTTTGGCAGTCTTGAGTCAGCGTACACATTCTTTGCCTCCTCCACCCACCAATGGGATGTATTAATGGTCCATACTGCAGTCTCTTTGAAAAGATTGTCAACAACAAGATGGAGTTCTCATTACAGTGCAGCGAAACCAGTAGCGGAATCATTCGAGAAATTTGTAGCAGCGATTGAAGCTCTTTGCGATCCTCAGGAAAATTTGGATACAAGAGGAGCAGCCAAGGTCTTCTCCTGTTGTGTGCGATTTCACATTTTTGTGTTATCTGTATTTCTGGTGTGACATACTTCGGGACGTTCAGCTTGCACAGCAGTACTTGCAGACTAAGGATTTAACTTTTGACAAAATGGTGGTGAAGCTAGAGGCACTGTGATTATTTTTGCATGAAGGGCGAGATCGCATAGTGGAGAATTCAGTACAACAGGCGCATTTGAAATGTGAGGAGTATGGATTTCCAACAGAGAGAAAAATCAGGTTAAAGAAAAGGATGGCAGGGGAGCAGGTAAGAGATTCCGGACTCTACAGGAAGAAAACAAGAGGACGATGATGGAGTACACTGATCGTTTTCATAATGAACTCGAGATCAAAAGCAATCAAGGATGTGGCAGCCATATTTGAGGTCATTCAAACGAAGAATCTTGTCTCAGCTACTGAAGAAGAATTGGAGGTGATGCTTCAAGACTCGCAGTCTTCTATAATGAAATATGCAAGAATGAGCTCATGCTTGAAATACCAAGACTAAGGAGGCACCTGCAAGCTGCTGATGTTGATCTTGAAAAAGTTAAGCACTGGACTGCATTGGCTGCACTAACATTCATAGCTGAATGGGACTTCATTGAATATCTTCCAGCTGTGACACTCTGCCTGAGGTTGTTCCTTACTATATGTGTTTCTGTGGCTTCTTGTGAAAGAAGTTTCTCGAAGTTGAAGCTGATTAAAAACTATTTATGGTCCACAATGAATCAATCCAGAATTTGACTTAACAATGTTATTCATAGAAAATGGGTCAGTTGACAGCATTGATTTTGATGATGTGATCGATGATTTTGCAGAATTGAAGGCAAGGAAATGTAAGATTTGACTCAAGGTCAAATAGGAACTAGTCCTGCTCTGATATTGCAATGTTTTTCTTTATTTTTCAAGTTTTTTTTCAATGTTGAAGATGAATAAATGTAGGATCTGTTGGCTGTACTCAAAGTGTTATTTAAATTTGTTTCCTCAACATTACTACGATTATTTATTTTATCATTAATAAAGTTGAGAAGTATTCTCCTTTTCAGTTTATGGCCCTTAAACGTCACTGGTCATGCAGTAGTGACGTAACTGGAGTTTATTTCCCCCCCCATCCCCCAATCCCTGGATTTCATGTGGGTGACACCAATGATCCCCGCCCCGGGTGACACCAATCTAGCAAAGACAAAGTTTATATGGTATGTAACAAGTTTCTTATATGATTTTGAAGAAAATATCATAGATGGATTAATGAAAATGTCTATATTAACCTAAAATAAGACCTTTAATTTGCCCAAGAGTGATTATTATCACGCACGTATGAGCGACCCAGGTGGACGCATCTGGTACAGACGATTACTTAAAATTAATTGTTCAGTACCTCCCTAATATTATATATATATTATATATATATATATATATATATATATATATTAATATATATATAATATATATATATATATATATTATATATATATATATATATATATATATATAATAAATATATGCAAAACAACCACTGTGAAAGAATAGAGAAATTCCAAGCGCTTTCGTGACTACTCACATTATCAAGGAACAATGAAAGTAATGCATCAAAGGAAGGTATATAAAAGGTCTAGCCCACACCTCACTATCACATCCCACAACAAGGCAACACCTGACGCGCGACTCATAAGAAAGGGAGCACTGCAGCAGGCCCGCTGGTCCAACTAGACAGGTCCTTCACACAACCCACCAACAAACTATTCTACCCAAGAATTAAGAATTTTAAAATTTATTATTTGTCTAATGTATTATTAAATTCTTCCCAAATTCTATTAATTATAAATGGATCTAATTTATATAAACCAAAGAAAATATTAATATTATTGTTAAAACTGCTTTTTATGAAACAAGATTCAATTATATTCATGTCGACCATGGACTTGCTTGATACAACTTTCTCAACTTTTTGAAAATCATTTAGATGGCTAAAATCTCTCACATGAATAAATAGAGCATAGGAATCTTGTCAAGTTCTAATGCTATATTTGTTTCAATCTTAGTTCGAGATTTTTACCAGTTTGACCGTAATAAACTTTATCGCAAATTTTACAAGGAATCTTATAGACACATCCGTCAGCATTTTGGGGGGAATTCTTTATCAAAAGTTTTTTTTTACTGTATCAAGATTTTTAAATACAACTTTGATATTAAAAGTCTTAAGAAGAGAAGGCATATCAACCAAGTTTTCTTGGTAAGGGAGAACCAACATATTTTTAGTTGAATAAGGCTGGTTGTCCCTTTTTGGATTGTAAAAAGTATTTCTAGCAACTTTAAAAGATTTATCAATTACATTTCTTGGGTATTTTAAATCATTACCTATTTCATAAATTTTGGATATTTCCTCATCTATGAACTCTGGACTACAAATTCGTAAAGCTCTCAAAAACATTGAAGAAAACAGACAGTTTAACTCTATCTTGATGTGAAGAATAATAGTGGACATAGGAACAGTTATTTGTAGACTTTCTGTAAATTTTAAATTTGAATTCATTATTACCCTTAACAATTAAAACTTCTAGAAAAGGCAATGAGTTATTTTCTTCAAACTCAACAGTAAAGTTTATAGAATGGGCTAAGCTATTTAATTTGCCAAGGAAACGGTGTATATCTACATTCTTGGGCATAAGACACAAAATATCATCAACATATCTGAACCATTTAGCTCTATTAGGGAGGATTGTATTAAGCAGCCTTGTTTTAAAAAATTCCATGTATAGGTTACTAAGAACAGATGAAAGAGGATTTCCCATTGCCATACCAAACTTCTGAGTGTAAAACTTATCATTAAATACAAATTTTGCATCAACAATGCAAAGTTTAATCAGTTTAATGGTAGTAGGAACTGGCAATGGTAAATCATAATTAACGAGTTCTTCAGATAAGAAACTTAATAAATCATCAACGGGAACTTTCGTAAACAAGGAAGTAACATCAAAACTAACCATGTTAAAATCATTTAAGTCAGTCAAGGAGCTTAATTTATCAACTAAATCTATGTTGTTTTTAACATTAAAGTTAGAACTTTTGCCAACAATAGGGCTCAAAATATCAACAAGCCATTTGGATAATTTATATGAAACTGATCCTATGGAGCTAATAATTGGTCTGAGTGGATTCCCTGGTTTGTGTGTTTTTATTAGTCCATCCATGTAAGGTAAAGATGGATTAGTGGAAGTAAATTGTTTGACTAATTCATCTTTGCCTTTCAGTAGAAGTTTTTTGTTTTATTGAAATTGCTGCTAACGGTTTCTAGGGGATTTTTTCTAAGTTTAGAATAGGTTTCAGTATCATCTAAGAGATTATTCACTTTTTCTTGGTATCATTTTCTTTCTTGAATAATCTCTTAGATGATGCTGAAACCTATTCTAAACTTGGAAAAAATCCCCTAGAAACCGTTAACAGCAATTTCAATAAACGAAAGCGCTTGGAATTTCTCTATTCTTTCAGAGTGGTTGTTTTGCATATTCTGAAATTACCTGTTTACTGTGATTTTATTGCATATATATATATATATATATATATATATATATATATATATATATATATATATATATATATATATATATATATATATATATATATATATATATATATATATTTTATATATATAATATATATATATATATATATTATATATATATATATATATATATATATATATATATATATATATATATATATATATATATATATATATATATATATATATATATATATATATATATATATATATATATATATATATATATATATATATATATATATATATGCAAAACTACCACTCTGAAAGAATAGAGAAATTCCAAGCGTTTTCGTGACTACTCACATTATCAAGCAACTATGAAAGTAAAGCATCCAAGGAAGCTATATAAGGGGTCTGGCCAACACCTCACTATCAGATCCCACAACGGTTAAACACCTGACGCGCGCCGACCCAACTGGATAGGTCCTTTGCACAACTCACCCACAAACTATTCTACCCAAGAAAATTTAAAAATTATTATTTGTCCAGTGTATTATTAAATGCTTCCCAAATTCTATTAATTAAAAATGGATCTAATTTATATAAACCAAAGGAAATATTCATAGAATAGTTTGTGGGTGAGTTGTGCAAAGGACCTATCCAGTTGGGTCGGCGCACGTCAGGTGTTTAACCGTTGTGGGATCTGATAGTGAGGTGCTGGCCAGACCCCTTATATAGCTTCCTTGGATGCTTTACTTTCATAGTTCCTTGATAATGTGAGTAGTCACGAAAGCGCTTGGAATTTCTCTATTCTTTCAGAGTGGTAGTTTTGCATATATATATATTATATATATATATATATATATATATTATATATATATATATATATATATATATATATATATATTATATATATATATATATATATATATATATATATATATATAATAAAATATATATAAATATATATATATATATATATATATATATATATATATATATAATATATATATATATATATATATATATATATATATATATATATTTTATATATATATATATATATATATATTATATATATATAATATTATATATATATATATATATTATATATATATATATATATATATATATATATATATATATATATATATATATATATATATATATATATATATATATATATATATATATATATATATATATATATATAATATATATTATATATATTATATATATATAGGGAGGTACTGAACAATTAATTTTGCCAGAATCGGAAGTCTATAAAGCGATTGTGTCATTTCCAGCAGGATCTGCAGGAGGATACACTGGAATTCGACCTCAGCACCTCAAAGAGATAGTAAATCCAGTACTCGGTGCATCTGCATCAATTCTTCTCACCGAGTTAACAACTTTCGTCAACAACTGCCTGGCTGGGTGAATCCCAGAAGAAATTAAACCTTTCTTTTTTGGAGCCTCACTATGTGCTTTGAAGAAGAAGGATGGGGAAATCAGACCCATTGAGGATGGAAACACTCTTCGCTGTCTCGTTGCCAAAGCAGCAGTAAGAAACATTCGCCTAGAAACTGCCAGTTTACTCCAGCCACACCAACTGGGCTTCGGGTCTCTCAAGGCAGTGAAGCCGCAGCTCATGTGGCAAGGGCCTACATCAGGGACCTACCAGAAGACAAGGCAGTAGTCAAACTTGATTTTAGAAATGCCTTTAATATGGTGAAGAGAGATGCTGTCTTGCCAGCTGTTCGGGATCGGTTCCCCAGTCTTTTTCCCTTCATTTCAGCCGGCTACAGCAAACCCTCAATTCTTTTGTTTGGAGAACATGAAATTCTCTCATCAAAGGGTGTTCAGCAGTGTGACCCATTAGCTCCACTTCTCTTCTGCTTGGCAGTAAGAGAACTGACTTCCAGCCTACGCAGTGAGCTCAACATCTGATACCTGGATGATGGCACTCTGGCAGGCACTGAAGAGTCCCTGGTAGGGGATCTACAACTGGTGAAAACACAGGGAGAAGACTTGGGACTCATCCTCAATCCCTCCAAGTGAGAAATCATCACAGCGAACCAGGAAATAATCAATGCTGTGCGAAGAATTCTCCCAGAAGTCTCTACTATCACTCCGTCCAACAGTACCCTCTTGGGAGCACCGCTGGGTCAACAGGCCATCCACACTGTCCTAAATGACAAATTGAATGACCTGATGAGAATGGAGGAGAGAATAAGCGATCTTGATGCCCATGATGCTCTGTATCTCCTCACAAGGTGCCTTACTATGCCAAGACTCACTTACTTCCTGAGGTGTGCACCTTCTTTTGACAACCCAACACTCGACGAATATGACGCACACCTGAGGTCAACCTTTAAGAAGGCACTGAACCTGTCACTAGAAGATCAGCAATGGGATCAGGCAACCCTCCCAGTGCGACTGGGAGGTATAGGGGTGTGCAAAGCAATGCATGTTGCTTTACCTGCTTTTCTGCCTTCGTGTTTGGCTTCCAGTGCATTAGTCAAGAAGGTTGCTCCCGAAGGCTTGAGAGACGTGGTAGGAGCTCAAGACCCCAGGTTTACTGAAGCAGCGATTCGGTGGGACACCCTTACAGATTCCTCCAGTAGACCAGCTCCTCCCAAAGAACACAAGCAGTCCCACTGGGACAAACCGATCATGGAAAAAATCGCCAACACAATGCTCTCCAACGCCTCAGGAAAGGACAAAGTTCGTCTCCTGGCAGAGAAGGCACCACACTCAGGAGATTTCCTGTTAGCTGTTTCCAATTAGTCTTTGGGCACTCAACTAGACCCACAGGCAATTCGGATTGGTGTTGCTCTTCGCCTAGCCGCCCCCATCCTCACCGAACATAGGTGTATTTGCGGCAGGGCCACAGCTGATCAATTCGGACTTCATGGTCTCGTGTGTCACACAGCAGAAGGGAAGTAAGACATGAGGAGGTCAATGACATCATAAAGAGAAGCCTCGCCGCAGCCCGTTGCTCAGCTCAATGGGAACCCTAAGTGCAGAGGTCTGACGGAAGTCAAAAGCGTCCTGATGGAGCCACTATGCTACCTTGGAAGGATGGAAAGCAGATTGCCTGGGACTACACCTGTGTCACCACATTGGCAGACACCTAATTGCCATGCTCCGTAGTGGAAGGGGGTAGAGCTGCCAGCCACAGGAAGACCCAGAAGATCCGCAGATATGAAGACCTTCCCCCTTGCTATAACTTCATCCCAATAGGGTCGGAGACCCTTGAAGCATGGGGCAAGTGTCCCCTCCCTGGAACATCCTGTCTTTGTCCACCTTGTCTATTCCACGCAGTATTTTATATGTCGTTATCATGTCTCCCCTGACCCTCCTGTCCTCCAGTGTGGTCAGGCCGATTTCCCTTAATCTTTCTTCATAGGACATTCCCCTTAGCTCTGGAACTAACCTTGTCGCAAACCTTTGTACTTTCTCTAGTTTCTTGACGTGCTTTATCAAGTGCGGGTTCCAAACAGGTGCTGCATACTCCAGTATGGGCCTGACATACACGGTGTACAGTGTCTTGAATGATTCCTTACTAAGGTATCGGAATGCTGTTCTCAGGTTTGCCAGGCGCCCATATGCTGCAGCAGTTATCTGATTGATGTGTGCTTCCGGAGACATGCTCGGGGTTATACTCACCCAAGATCTTTCTCCTTGAGTGAGGTTTGCAGTCTTTAGCCACTAGCCTATACTCTGTCTGTGGTCTTCTGTGCCCTTCCCCTATCTTCATGACTTTGCATTTGGCAGGATTTAAATTCGAGAAGCCATTTGCTGGACCAGGTGTCCAGTCTGTCCAGGTCTCTTTGAAGTCCTGCCTGGTCCTCATCAGATTTAATTCTCCCCATTAACTTCACATCATCTGCAAACAGGGACACTTCTGAGTCTAACCCTTCCGTCATGTCGTTCACATATTTCCAAAAATAGCACTGGTCCTAGGACCGACCCCTGTGGGACCCCGCTCGTCACAGGTGCCCACTGTGATACATCATTACGTACCATGACTCGTTGTTGCCTCCCTGTCAGGTATTCTCTGATCCATTGCAGTGCCCTTCCCGTTATATGCGCCTGATGCTCTAGCTTCTGCACTAATCTCTTGTGAGGAAAATGTGTCAAAGGCCTTCTTGCAGTCCAAGAAGATGCAATCAACCCCCCTCTCTCTCTTGTCTTACTTCTGTTATTTTACCATAAAACTCCAGAAGGTTTGTGACACAGGATTTGCCTTCCGTGAATCCGTGCTGGTTGGCATTTATACTCCTGTTCCGTTCCAGGTGCTCCACCACTCTCCTCCTGATAATCTTCTCCATAATTTTGCATACTATACACGTCAATGACACAGGTCTAGAGTTTAGTGCCTCTTTTCTGTCTCCTTTTTTTAAAAATGGGAACTACATTTGCCGTCTTCCATACCTCAGGTAGTTGCCCAGTTTCCAGGGATGTGTTGAAGATTGTGGTAATGGCACGCACAACATATCTGCTCCCTCTCTAAGGACCCATGGAGAGATGTTGTCCGGTCCCATTGCCTTTGAGGTATCGATGTCCCTTAGCAGTTTCTTCACCTCCTCCTCATCTGTATGTATGTCGTCCAACACTTGTTGGTGTATTCCTTGCTGGTGTCCCCATCTGGTCTGTCCCCCAGAGTCCTTCCTGTCTCTACTGTAAATACTTCCTTAAATCTCGTGTTGAGCTCCTCACATACCTCTTGATCGTTTCTTGTGAGTCTCCACCTTCTTTCCTCAGCTTATCACCTGGTCCTTGACTGTTGTCTTCTCCTAATGTGGCTATACAACAGTTTCGGGTCAGATTTGACTTTCGATGCTATGTCGTTTTCATACTGTCGCTGGGCCTCCCTCCTTATCTGTGCATACTCGTTTCTGGCTCTTCTACTAATCTCCTTGTTTTCCTGGGTCCTATGCCTCCTGTACCTTTTCCATTCTCTGTTGCACTTAGTTTTTGCCTCCCTACACCTTCGGGTAAACCAAGGACTCGTTTTGGTCTTCCTATTAATTTCGTTTCCCTTGGGAACAAACTTTCCTCTGCCTCCTTGCACTTTGTTGCCACATATTCCATCATCTCGTTTACTGATTTTCCTACCATTTCTCTGTCCCACTGAACCTCCTGCAGGAAGTTTCTCATACCTGTGTAGTCCCCCCTTTTATAGTTTGGCCTGTCCCCTTCAGTTCCTGTTACCTTCTCCACTTGTAACTCTACTATATAGTCAAAACTCAGAACCACATGATCGCTAGCTCCAAGGGGCCTCTCATAGGTGATGTCCTCAATGTCTAAACCCTGCTCAGGGTGAACACAAGATCCAGTCTTGCTGGCTCATCCTCCCCTCTCTCTCTGGTTGTGTCCCTGACATGTTGATGCATGAGGTTTTCAAGTACCACATCCATCATCTTGGCTCTCCATGTTTGGGGAACCCCCATGTGGCTCCAGGTTTTCCCAGTCGATCTCCTGTGGTTGAAATCGCCCATTACCAGTAACTTTGCTCTGCTCGAGTGAGCTCTTCTTGCCACCTCAGCCAGTGTGTCCACCATCCCCCTGTTGTTTTCTTCGTACTCCTCTCTTGGCCTCCTGCAGTTCTGTGGTGGGTTATACATCACTCCAATGACTACTTTATTTTTCTCCGGACTGAATTGTACCTACAATGTAGTCTCTTTCTCCAATCATGTCCATGCCTTCCATTTCCTCAAATCCCCATCGGTGTTTTATGAGCAGGGGCAACCCTCCTCCCCTCTACTCCCTTCTATCTTTCCTCAGGATCTGATATCTGTTGGGAAGATTGTGTCTGTTATGTCTCAGCGAGTTTTGTTTCTGTGACTGCTATGATGTCTGGGGATTTTTCACTGATTCTTTCATTCCACTCCCCATGTTTATTCATTATTCCATCCGCGTTTGTGTACCAAACCTTTAGTTTCTTTTCTATCATTGTGGTCATGCAAGAATATTGGGGTTGGGGGAGCGAGAGCCTTGGTGGGGGCCTATATGGGGCTGTGGTGTAGGTGGGGTTTGTGTTTTGGGGGTGGGGTCAGAATGCCCATAAGGGGGCAGCTGTTGGGGTGAGGTTTGTGATATGGGGATTGGTGGCAGAGGGAACAGTGAGTGGGTTTTAGTATAGGTTGCTCAGTTGCGTTGGGAATGTCGCGGGTGGAGTCTTTTGGTGGGAGATTCTGTGGGGTGTGTTTGCCCTTCCTCCTGTGTCTGGGTCCTGCTCATTTTCATTGCTTCTCGTTCCTCCTTGCGTCTCTGTACCCTCTCTTTCAGTGTAGTCCTTTCTTCTTGTGTTCTGTCGCGGTCGAGGTATACTCTCTGGTACCCCTGTTTGTCCCTCAGTCTTGCTTTCTCTTGCAGAATCCTGGTTCGAACTGATTCTTCCTTGAAAGTTACTCTGACAGGCCGTATCCTTCCACTCGCAAACCACCCAATTCTCTGAAAATTTGTCACCTGGGTCATATTGCCCTCCCCTATTGTTTTCATGATGCCTTCAATCATTTTTTTCTCCTCCTGTTTTATTTCTTCAAAGTTGGCCCCCTTGGCTTCTTGGAGCCCGTACACAAAAACTGACCTCGCCCTTTCCTCCTCTCACTGAGTCTCCATCTGCGTCCTCTGAGGCATTTTATTTCCTTCCATTGACATGTTCTTGCCTTCAGTCCCTGTCATATCTGAAACTTCTATTCTCAGCGGACTGTCTTTCCTGACCAGCTGTCCCTTGCTACTTCAGTTGGCTGTTAGAATCTCTGCATATAGCATACCTTCATTGTCTTCAGACCTGTCGTTTGATCTTAGTGTGCTCGTCGTCTTTTCCCTGGCCCCACGTGGGTCTGATAGGGCCTTCATGTACGGCATGTCTCCGTTGTTGCTTACCATCCCCTTGTCTGCGCCTGACTTTGAATTTCCTGATGTCACACCTGAATTGTCATTTGTCTCTCTAATCTGTTTCAGGCTTTGCAGTTTCTCTTCTAAGCACTGTATCCTAGCTTCTGCTGCTAAGACCTGTACTTCCCACTTCCTGCACTCTTCAGCTATCCGCTCCTCCATTTTCTTACCAAGCTCTACTATCTTCCTTCCCCACTCTTCCTCCCTTTTTTGGAGCTCTAGCTAAGTCTTTCCTCCCTGGTTCGTCCACCAGATCTCTGGGTTTCCGTCCTCTAAGGCCACCCATTTTTTTTTTTACTTTTTATTACCACAGACAGAAGGCTAGAGGAGGGAGAGGGTGTGGGGGAGAGAGAGAGAGGGTAGAAAGAGGGAGAGAGAGGAGAGAGAAAGGGTAGAAAGAGGGAGAGAGAGGAGAGAGTATGGGGTGAGGGATAAGAACCAAGGGGAGGGAGAGAAATGTGAGGGGGGAGAGAAAGGGTAGAGAGAGGGAGAAAGAGAGGAGAGAGGGAGAGGGAGAGAAAGAGAGAGAGAGGGAGAAAGGAGGGACGAAGGCTATGAGAGAGAGAAACGCGAGGGGGGAAAAGGTAAGAGGTCTGTGGGTGTGTGTGTGTGTGTGTGTGTGTGTGTGTGTGTGTATATATATATATATATATAATATATATATATATATATATATATATAATATATATATATATATATATTATATATATATATATATATATATATATGTGGTGTGTGGTGTGTGTGTGTGTGTTATATATATATATATATATATATATATATATATATAATATATATATATATATATATATTATATATATATATATATATATATATATATATATAATATATATATATATATATATATATATATATATATATATATTATATATATATATATATATATTATATATATTTATCACACTGGCCGATTCCCACCAAGGCAGGGTGGCCCGAAAAAGAAAAACTTTCACCATCATTCACTCCATCACTGTCTTGCCAGAAGGGTGCTTTACACTACAGTTTTTAAACTGCAACATTAACACCCCTCCTTCATATATATATATATGTATGTGTATGTATATATGGTAGTAGGTTGATGTGCGCTTCAGGAGATGTGCCTGGTGTTATACTCACCCCAAGATCTTTTTCCTTGAGTGAGGTTTGTAGTCTCTGGCCTCCTAGACTGTCTGATCTCTGGCTGAAGGAGACTCGAACCTACGAACCTTAGAACAAGGTACGCAGTGTGGGTAGCTCGGTATAGCACTGTGTACGTTGTTCTAAGGTTCGTAGGTTCGAGTCTCCTTCAGCCAGAGATCAGTGTTTGTGTATATTTCGCCTGCTCTTGCGATTTCCTTGCATTGTTAAAATTCTCTAGTAAGGCTGATGCATGCAGGGGATGAGATGAAAAGCTGTAAGCCTTCTCCCTGAAAGCTGGCTGCCTTGGATCAACGTGTAGCGCTAGCTACACGCCAAGGTATTGTCCAGTGTGGGTAGATTGGTATAGCACTGCGTACCTTGTTCTAAGGTTCGTAGGTTCGAGTCTCCTTCAGCCAGAGATCAGTGTATATATATATATATATATAGGGAGGTACCACCTCTATAACTGGACTTGGGACCCTCATCCTCAGAGAAGAAAATAAACGTACCTCAGGGAAAACTCAAGGTTCTCCCCGGAGCTGTTTGGATATTTTCTTCTCCTACCACCCCCCTATCCAAAAACAAAACAATAAAACTAACAAAATCTGACGAACCCCAACTTCCACCAACTGAAACAGCAAACAGACTCAGTGTTTTCTTCGCCACCGTAGGAAAGAATCTAGCTAGCAAAATCCCAATGTCAAACACCCGTCCATCAGACTACCTCACGGGCACCTTCCCGAACACACTATTCCCAGCCCCAACCAACCCAACAGAAATCTCACTCATCAATACCCTTAAAAACAAGGCAGGAGACATAAATAACTTACCACCTTTTATATACAAAAAAAAACTGCACAAGTACTGTCACCAATAATTGCAACACTCTTTAACAAAACCATCGAATCCTCCACCTTCCCAGCAATTCTCAAAATATCGTGGTTCATCCCGATCCACAAAGGAGGCGATCAAGCGGACTTGAATAACTATAAATAAATTTCTAACTTACCTCTGATCTCTAAAATCTTTGAAAAATTAATTCACAGACAGATCTAGTCCCACCTTGTCTCACACAACATACTAAACCCCTGCCATTTTGGATTCAGGAATAATAAAAGCACAAATGATGCTATTATACACATGCTAGAACTAATATACACTTCTCTCGAGAAGAAAGAAGTCCCGCTGGGAATCTTCATTGATTTACGTAAAGCTTTTGATACTGTCGACCATGATTTGCTGCACATTAAATTAACACACTATGGTATAAGTGATCACTCCCTCAACTACCTGAAGTCATACCTTAGTAATAGAAGCCAATATGTGTACACAAATGGAACAAAACTCTTCCACTCAACCAATTCCAGTTGGGGTCCCACAAGAAAGTGTCCTTGACCCTCTCCTCTTTCTCATTTACATCAATGACCTACCGAATGCATCACAACTACTCAAACTCATATTATTTGCAGATGACACAACATACGTCTTCTCTCACCCAAACCCAGTCATACTCGCCAACACTGTTAATGCCGAATAGCAGAAAATATCTACCTGGATGATGACTAACAAGCTTACACTCAATACTGACAAAACCTGTTTCATTCAGTTTGGAAACAGAGCCACAAATGTTCCACTTAACGCCAAACGGATCGCCCATCATAAGACTCACAGAGGAAAAATTCCTTCGAATCCACCTTGACAGTTAGCCTCAAATTCCAGACACCTATACAACAAATTTCCAAGAAAATCTCTAAGACAGTAGGCATACTATCAAAGATACAGTACTATGTTCGACAATCAGCTCTCCTTGCACTGTATCATTCACTCATCTACCCTTATCTCACATATGGGATTTGTGCATTGGGATCAACAACATTAAATCACCTAAGGCCAATAATAACCCAGCAAAAAGTTGCAGTCAGAATGATAAATTCCCACTCCCGACAGCATACTTCACCAATATTCAAAAGGCTAAAACTGCTCAGCCTAAAGAACATCCATACTTACTCATGTGCCTACTACATACATAAAACACTACACTCAAACAAAAACCCTCTACTCAAACTTCTCTTCACCAACCTTAACAGGTCACACGACCATAACACAAGACACAGATCTCTTTTTTATGTACCCCATGTCCATATCACTGTGTAAAAACTCTATGCACAAAAAGGGCCCCAAAATTTGGAATTCATTACCAGTAAATACTAAAGTAACCCGGTCTGAACATCAATTTAAGACTCTTCTCAAAAACCACTTTCTCATCCTAAACTAAATACTCAATATTTAACTTTACCAAAAAATCTCCCAATTATCTAAATCTTAAAACTTCAGAACGTGACGCCCAAAGTTCATATAATGATTGAAACCACGTTGTAGTATAAATACCTACCCAAAACATTACTGCCTTACACCCAATTGTAGCAGTCTCATACTGTAAACTGCTTTCAACAACTTACAAGGTTATATTCCCATAATATAATTTCAATATTTACTATTGAAACTATTGTAATTTGAGTAAAATTACTGTCTACTATAAATAAAGAAGATGTACAACTAAAACAAACTATGTTGGTAGAATTACCGACAATATGTAAAGTAAAAGGACACAAGTGCAACTAATGTGACATTTTATTGTGGCACCGTTTCGCTCTCCAGGAGCTTTGTCAAGCCGTTACAAACAGTACATGGACACTGGGTATATATAGGCTCAGAGTGAGGTGCAATACTAGTGGTAGTAGTAGTAGTGACATAAGTTGTAGTAGTAGTAGTAGTAGTAGTAGTAACACAATATGCTACAGCAATTAACTCGTACATGAGTAAAAGGATACAAAATCTATTGGGTAACATAAAAATAGGTTAGACAAATATAGACTGGATAGAGGCAGCCTGTTTCAGTGTTCATTCTCTGTAATGTGCTTTGTGTAGTATAACAGGAGAGACTATGTGATAGCAGGGTTTACTGTTTTCAGGAGGATTCTTGCTAAGACTTCAGAGATGGTGAAGCTGCCTTTGTTTTGTTTTACTGTATTCGAAACAGCGATTAGTGAAGATTCAAGGCACTTGCGTCAGCGGAAATTAGTTTCTTTGATCACTAATTGGGCGTTACCCAAGTAATAGCTTTTATATCCTTTTACTCATGTGCAAGTTAATTGTTCTAACATATTGTATTACTACTACTACTACTACTACTACTACTACTACTACTACTACTACTACTACTACTACTATTACTACTACTACTACTATTACTACTACTACTACTACTATTGCTACTACTTATATCATTACTACTACTACTACTACTACTACCACTAGTATTGCACCACACTCTGAGCCTATATATACCCTCTGTGTCGATGTACTGTTTGTAACGGCTTGACAAAGCTCCTGGAGAGCGAAACGTTGCCACAGTAAAATGTCACATTAGTTGCACTTGTGTCCTTTTACTTTATATAGTATTAAGTAGTCTGTAAGCCATTAAATTAAATTAAATCTGCCCATAATGCCTAGGCATGATACTAGCTCTTTGTACTGCTACTTATTTTTGTAATTTCATAATCTCAATGTAATCTTGCAAGGAAATAAAAATTGATTGATTAATACACACACACACACACACACACACACACACACACACACACACACACACACACACACACATATATATATATATATATATAATATATATATATATATATATATATATATATATATATATATATATATATATATATATATATAATAACGAAATCGTAAGGACACGATTGCAAACAAACCATACCATGGGTGGGGATAGAACCCGCGATCAGAGAGTCATAAAACTCCAGACCGACGCGCTAGCCACTGGGCAAGATGGCTACAACAAGATTTGTCCCACTAGGTATATTGATACACCATGTGTATCAATATACCTAGTTGGACAAATCTTGTTGCAGCTAGCTGGCCCAGTGGCTAACGCGTCGGTCTGGAGTTTTGTGACTCTCTGATCGCGGGTTCTATCCCCACCCATGGTATGGTTTGTTTGCAATCGTGTCATTACGATTTCGTTATATATATATATATATATATATATATATATATATATATATATATATATATATATATATATATATATATATATATATATATATATATATATATATGCGAAACAACCACTGTGAAAGAATATAGAAATTCCAAGCGCTTTCGTGACTATTCACATTATCAAGGAACAATGATAATGTGAATAGTCACGAAAGCGCTTGGAATTTCTATATTCTTTCACAGTGGTTGTTTTGCATATTCTGAAATCACATGTTTACTGTGATCTTATTGCATATATATATATATATATATATATATATATATATATATATATATATATATATATATATATATATATATATATATATATATATATATATATATATATATATATATATATATATATATATATATATATATATATATATATATATATATATATATATATATCAGATGTAAATCTACGTTGTTTAAAAATATTCAAATTACATTCATATGCACAGTTTTTATAAGAAGTACGTAATTAACAGGATTACATAAAATACAAAAGCACTAGTCAATATTTATGTTTTTTAATCCCTTATGGCCAGGAAGCTGATGTGAATGACGGTGCTTGGCGGATGTATGATGCCATATATTGCCACTAATGATTTATATCTTCTAGCTCAGGTAAAAACCCCACGACTTATATATATTTTAAGTGTAACAATGGTGAGATTTCTGAGTCATTTTAATCAACCATTAAGTAGAAAATAAAGCGATAAGGCGTATTGGAACTATGGAGCGTACGATCAGTTTTCCAGTTGGCAGGTTGGCGGGTTGGCAAGTCAGTAAACATCTCGCGGGTCAGGACCTACCTGCTGGCTGCTGTGTCTCATTATTCTCGGTGTTTCAAACTTTGTGCTCTCTACTCTACTCTCTTCTACTGACTCAAGGTAAGAAAATAATAGCTTGCGATGATGAATAAATGTTTTAATTCTTTCCTGGAAAAAGTGATGTCGGAAAATTAAAAAGAAATAGAAGGATTCGTAGATTGGAAAAGTAATGTTTCAAAATTCACATGTTGACGATAAATAACTATAGACATATATTTTATTGGGATATTTAATCCCCGGAGGGTTAGACACAGGTGTCTACCGTCAACACATGTAAAAACTAGATCTATCGTGATTTTTTTTTTGTTTTGCGCACGTTCTGTTGTATAATTTACGGTACTTTGGTAATAATGAAATATTTTAGCAGTATTGACCTTGACTACATCACCAGTAAAACAAGAGTGTTGACGGAAAGTATTAATGCAGGTTTATTCTGGCACTACCATGAACGGGAAAATTAAAGGTGTTCTTTCTAGCAGTGAAGGAAAGTGTGTCGTAGCTGCACTGACAAGAACAATGGATGTTCCTTATTAAGGTCCCTACATGTCTGCGTCTGCTTTGTTAGTTGTGAACAAACAGTGCGGAAGTCCTCGGTTAGATGACTCAAAGTTCCAGCTGCGGGTCATCATATGACAGACACCCGTCAGGAAGCTTCTTGTTTCCTGACAAACCTTACCTAACCTAACTTAACACTACGCATTGTCAATAATTTCTCCTTCTATAGACTAATAACTTTATCTTACTGGACTGGTAGCAGCAGCTCTCACCCGTGATTATTAATTAATTTTGTCTTTGTTGAAATCTTGCCGTCCGAGTTAAGCCTAAAATTGTGCATGATTTATTACGCATAATTAATTGTGCATGATTTATTCTTATCGTAACAACACTGAAATATAGTTACTATATTTTTAGCCTTATATCTATGCAAAATATGCTTTTCTAACTTAAAAATCGCGTGTACAAGAAGTTTATTTTAAGTCATTACTTAGTAAAACTCTACTATTGTAAGTCCAATGAATTTAATTTCTAAGACTGTACGCGAGCATTTTTAGCTTTTATCATTATATATACAAACATTGGTTCTATATATATTTTTAAATAAATTGTATTCTGTTCATGCCATAGCTTTATTTTTACTGTGTTGGAGACCCTGACACTTATGACCAGTGTGATATGTCGGCTGATCCTAGTTAAGAATTCCTCTTATCAAAACTTGGAAAGAGCACATTGTCAGAACAAGAACTAACTTTATTTATCACATACAACACTACATGGTTTTCCCTGCCATACTGCCTCACACACGATGGTTTTCCTGTCGTGCTACCTCATACGAGTATTTTTCCGTCTTGCTGCCTCACACGATAGTTCTCCAGCCATGCTGCCTCACACGATGGCTTTCCTGCCATGCTGCATCATACGATGGCTTTTCTGCCATGCTGCCTCACACGATGGCTTTCCTGCCATGCACATGAGGGTTTCCCTGTCATGCTGCCTCATATACACTGGGTTTGCGCTTGGTTATGCAGTCTGTTAGCCAAAACTATCACATAGATACACTAGAAAACACAGAATGCAGATGTAGTGTACACAGATTTTGCAAAAGCCAATGACAAGTCTGATCATGGTGTAATAGCGCACAAAATACGTGCTAAATGGATAACTGGCAAAGTGGGAAGATGGATCTTCAACTTTCTAACCAATCGCACACAAAGAGTAGTGGTAAACAGAATCAAATCGGAAGCTGCCATAATGAAGAGCTCTGTTCGTGACGGACCAGTACCAAGCTGGGCGTGTAACGGACCAGCACCAGACAGGGTGCGTGACGGACCAGTACCAAGCTGGGCGCCTGACGGACCTGCACCAGGTAGGGTGCGTGACGGACCAGTACCAAGCTGGGCGCGTGACGGACCTGCACCAGGCAGGGTGCGTGACGGACCAGTACCAAGCTGGGCGTGTAACGGACCAGCACCAGGGAGGGCATGTGACGGACGAGCACCAGGCAGGGCGTGTGACGGACCAACACTAGGCAGGCCATGTGACAGACCAGCACCAGGCAGAGCGTGTGACGGACCAGCACCAGGCAGAGCGTGTGACGGACCAGCACTAGGCAGGCCATGTGACGGACCAGCACCAGGCAGAGCGTGTGACGGACCAGCACCAGGCAGGATGTGTAACTCACCAGCACCAGGCAAGGCTTGTAACCCACTGTAGACAGCCTGTACTGTCTGCACAGACAGCCTATGCTGTCTGCCAGCTTAGTTCATATTTCGCGGCACTAAGGTGCTGCCCTCTGGGCCTGCTCCAGGTCTGTGGGAAGCTGGTCCCACACACTCACTCACACAGCGGCCTACTAGCTCTCTCTCGTGGAATGGCCCTCCCGGGCCATGGGCACAACACACAAGCCTGTGTACCCACCACTACATTACAAATAAAGTAAGAAGCCTCCGAAGACGTTTATCATTCACGCACCCACTTTCATCGTACGAAATGTACGAAATAAGCTCGTTATAAATGGTGGGAAGGGGTGGTCGCAGCAGTTGTGTTTGCCCGGAGAGAGGAAGGGATGAAGTCATCTTCACTTCATCACCCCGTGCAAGAAGCATCCGTCTCTTAATGAATTATCCTGATGTCCTGTCTGCACGTTTCAGCATCCAGACAGGTACAAGCAGGATCCAGCCGAAATTTACCGAATTTCTTCGAGAATTGTAAGTGGCGTCCCAGTGACCCCACGCTACAGCGTCCCACGCTGTTTCTCAAGTCACGTGTTCAGCTTCACTTGTATGTTGCTGTTGTTGTTCAGCTCAGCACTGCTGTTTCAGCAAGCCAGAGGTGAGTTTTGTGGTGATTTCTGCATCCTGTGTGTCTCCCTGTGTTTGTGGGTGGGAGAGGAGGAAGTGGCCAGATCCTCCCTCGCCATACACTCATCCACGCTCGTCCTACTCACACCTCACCAGCCTACCACCACTATGTGCATCACTCCCTCTGCTGTGTTTTCTGCTGTTTTTCGTGTGATTCATTGCCAGAGCTGTGTATCTGAGTGCCCGAGGCCACTCGAAGCTACATGGATCAGCATGCTACGTAGATCAGCAAGCCACGTGGATCAGCAAGCCATGTGGATCAGCAAGCCATGCAGATCAACAAGCCACATGGATCAGCAAGCCACGTGGATCAGCAAACCATGTGGATCAGCAAGCCATGTAGATCACCAAGCCACATGGATCAGCAAGTCACATGGATCTACAAGCCACATGGGTTACCAAGCCAGATGTCCCAGGCCTCATGCTGTGGTCTGTTGCCCGCATCACATTGATGTCACCGATGCTGCTGCCTGACTTCATGACTGCACAGACAGCCTATGCTGTCTGCCAGCTTAGTTCTATTCGCGCACTAAGGTGCTGCCCTCTGGCCTGCTCCAGGTCTGTGGAAGCTGGATCCATCACACCGCACTCACACACTGACCTAGCAGGAAGCACACAGGTCTACTATCTCTTTCGTGGGATGGCCCTTCGGCCATGGGACAGCACAAGCCTGTGTACTCACACTACATTTACAAATAAAGTAAGAGCTCGAGACGTTTATCATTCCCACATTTCATCGTACACAGAAACTCCTTATACACAGCGACCAGCACTGGCAAAGCATGTGGGGAGCAACCAGACAGGGCGTGTAACCACCATGGCCAGTGGTTAGACAGCCACCAGCGCCAGGCAGGCGTGTAACCACCGCGCCAGACAGGCTGTAACCACAACAGTCAGGCTGACCCAAGCCCAGGTACTAGAACAAGCTCATGCTGTCGCTGGTCATGTCGCCCGAGATTGTACCCCCGTACGGATTCCCACGCAGAGGCTGTTGTACCCACTCAGCCCCAGACCGTTCCACCAGTGCAGCAGTGTAGAGGAAAAAGGCGGGGGAGTTAGCAGACTAAACCCGCATGTAACCCACACGCCAGAGAGGATGTAACCTCAGCCGGCAGGTTATCCTCGGCCGGCAGGGCGTGTGACCAGCTGTGTCCAACCCTCAGTGAGCAGCCTGCAGGCATGATGTCCTTTGACTGTAGCTCACTCACTGCAGGCGGTGTATCACAGTTACGACTCGCAGATGTTCCCCAGCCCAGTTGTCTTGCCCACGACACGTACCCATGCCCGCAGGCAGTGTAACAGCTCAGTGGACAGTTACCAGCGAGAGGTGTCCTCCTAGGCTTGCCTGAAGTTCCCCAGCTTGCCAGGTGTTTCTACGCTCATCGAGGGCACCAGCAGCGTGCCCCAGGTTGAGTGTAACACCTGCAGCGACTCCTACGATGACTGCTTCAGCGTTCTAGAGGAGCCCATACACCCGTTACGTCACAGCTCAGCCACAGCTATGTCTCCTGTGTTGCAGTATCTGTCCAGATGCAGGAAGGCGGCGTGCCCTCGACGCCACGGCCTATGACCACGATGTTTAGCACAGCCCACATGTTTTTTTCTTCCCTCCCCATAGGAAGTTTTTTTTTTCCATGTCCATATGTATATATATGTTTTTTATTTTGTGTTCTGTGCCCTGTTCCTACGAGAGAGAGACCGGGTTTTTTTTTACCGCCAGACATGGTCGGGACGACCATGTGGTAGGTGGCCGAGCGAATGTAGACAGCCTGTACTGTCTGCACAGACAGCCTATGCTGTCTGCCAGCTTAGTTCATATTTCGCGGCACTAAGGTGCTGCCCTCTGGGCCTGCTCCAGGTCTGTGGGAAGCTGGTCCCACACACACTCACTCACACAGCAGCCTAGCAGGAAGACACAAGGCCTACTAGCTCTCTCTCGTGGGATGGCCCTCTCGGGCCATGGGCACAGCACACAAGCCTGTGTACTCACCACTACATTACAAATAAAGTAAGAAGCCTCCGAAGACGTTTATCATTCACCCACCCACTTTCATCGTACACCAGATAATCTCCTTATACCACCAGCGACCAGCACCTGGCAAAGCATGTGGCGGAGCAACACCAGACAGGGCGTGTAACCCACCAGCGCCAGGCAGGGCGTGTAACCCACCAGCGCCAGGCAGGGCGTGTAACCCACCAGCGCCAGACAGGGCGTGTAACCCACCAGCACCAGGCAGGGCGTGTAACCCACCAGCGCCAGGCAGGGCGTGTAACCCACCAGCGCCAGGCAGGGCGTGTAACCCACCAGCGCCAGGCAGGGCGTGTAACCCACCAGCACCAGGCAGGGCGTGTAACCCACCAGCGCCAGGCAGGGCGTGTAACCCACCAGCGCCAGACAGGGCGTGTGACCCACCAGCGCCAGGCAGGGCGTGTAACCCACCAGCGCCAGGCAGGGCGTGTAACCCACCAGCGCCAGCAGGGCATGTAACCCACCAGCGCCAGGCAGGGCGTGTGACCCACCAGCGCCAGGCAGGGCGTGTAACCCACCAGCGCCAGGCAGGGCGTGTAACCCACCAGCGCCAGGCAGGGCATGTATCCTACCAGCGCCAGGCAGGGCGTGTGACCCACCAGCGCCAGGCAGGGCGTGTAACCCACCAGCGCCAGGCAGGGCATGTATCCCACCAGCGCCAGGCAGGGCATGTATCCCACCAGCGCCAGGCAGGGCATGTATCCCACCAGCGCCAGGCAGGGCATGTATCCCACCAGCGCCAGGCAGGGCGTGTGACCCACCAGCGCCAGGCAGGGCGTGTAACCCACCAGCGCCAGGCAGGGCGTGTAACCCACCAGCGCCAGGCAGGGCATGTATCCCACCAGCGCCAGGCAGGGCATGTATCCCACCAGCGCCAGGCAGGGCATGTATCCCACCAGCGCCAGGCAGGGCATGTATCCCACCAGCGCCAGGCAGGGCGTGTGACCCACCAGCGCCAGGCAGGGCGTGTAACCCACCAGCGCCAGGCAGGGCATGTATCCCACCAGCGCCAGGCAGGGCGTGTGACCCACCAGTGCCAGGCAGGGCGTGTAACCCACCAGCGCCAGGCAGGGCGTGTAACCCACCAGCGCCAGGCAGGGCGTGTGACCCACCAGCGCCAGGCAGGGCGTGTAACCCACCAGCGCCAGGCAGGGCATGTATCCCACCAGCGCCAGGCAGGGCGTGTGACCCACCAGCGCCAGGCAGGGCATGTAACCCACCAGCGCCAGGCAGGGCGTGTAACCCACCAGCGCCAGGCAGGGCATGTAACCCACCAGCGCCAGGCAGGGCATGTATCCCACCAGCCCCAGGCAGGGCATGTATCCCACCAGCGCCAGGCAGGGCATGTATCCCACCAGCGCCAGGCAGGGCATGTATCCCACACGCTACACTTGAAAGGCTGGTTGTCTAGCCAGTTAACACTGAACGTGTAATATTAACACTGAACGTGTAATATTCTCTTGACGGTGTGTATTCTGTTCCATTTTGCTTGTTATTATTAAGCTAATCATTTTTTAACTGTGGCATCGGTTAAGACGCCAGTTGTTCATATTATTTTCGTGAGTTTTGTGTCGAGCAGAGCTAACAAAGTTTACCTTCATTAGTGAGTGATAGAGGCGATAAAGCGTTCGTTTTATTCATCTTAATATAATAATAATAATAATAATAATAATAATAATAATAATAATAATATCTTTTTTTACAAGTACATGTACATGGCATACAGGTCTAGCTGACATCAATTACATACTACTATATAGAAAGCCGCTTGTTATGCAGAGCGTTTCGGGCAAATTAGGTCAATTTTGTCCGGGGATGCGACCCACACCAGTCGACTGTCACTCAGGTACTCACTTTACTGATGGGTGAACATGGACAACTAGTGTAAGGAAACACGCCCAATGTTTCAACCTTCGCCGGGAACTGAACCCGGACACCACACCGTGTGAAACGAGAGCTTTTGCCCCCAGGCCACGGGCCATCGTCATAACTTGGGGCAAATTGCTGAAAACGATAGGTTTCCTTTAATGTCCTTACATATAAGCAAGTAATAAAGCCATTGTAGACCCTAAGTCAAGCTTAAGCTTGCCCGAAATACTCTGCATAACCATCGGCTTTTTGAATACACATCCAAATGTCACCCATCTCTGTAAAAACATTGTATCATGTGGAAATATATCTTTGACCTTGATTTTGACACCAGATTTTGAAGGGAGGGAGAAGCAGACGCAGACCATGGTGATGGTGCGCGTCTGGTGCCTCCTCCCTGTCTGCTTCGTTTTTGCTCAGGATGCTTCAACAACGTGGTTTGTCAGCACAACTACATCGTCCCTGTCTCCTATATCATCTCACTGCAACTAATCCTAAAAAAAAATATTCAGCTTTCGCAAACTGTCAGCTGGTTTTCTTTTTTTCTCGTGTCAGTTTTGTCCGTTAATTATACGAAAATATAGATTAATATACGTTAACCTAACTTTAGCATGAATAGCTTGTTAAAATTTCTTAGTATGCTAGCTCGGGCAGAAATGCACGAACGGCGGTTCAGATGAAATAACTCTCTCTAATGAGAGAATAGTTTGTTCCTAGTCTATATGTTTGATGACTTTGCGGTGTTGGTCTGCCTGTCTTACACAGTGTGCTAGTGAGACTTTATGACTTGGCTGCTAGGTTTGTTTGTTGTTGGGATTTAATTTTGTAGGGACTTTGGGATTTAATTCTGTAGAGACTTTCAGGATATGTGGTACTAGCGTAGTCTCATTAATTATGACCAGACTTAGTAAAAATTTCTACCCATGTTATTTTAGAGATATATTTATGCTAGAGATACTGGTCTGACGTCGTTTGAGGAGCCCAATTATTATTATTATTAAAGATTCGCCGGTATTCTCCAGGCCCGGGCCTTTTCCAAGTGGTGGCCCGGCCTTGGCTCCCTCTTTAGGGAGTGTCTGAGACCTAAGTCTCCCATGGGAGGAGGCACAAGTACCTCCTCATCTTTGGGACCAACTGTCCCCAGGCCTATCCACAAGCTAGGCCTCTCTGGTCTGCCATCCCCGCCTCAAGGAGGCAAATAGGAATGACAGTCGTGTGAGCTACAAGCTCTGGCTCTGGCACCTACCCTACCCTAGAAGGGCTAAGCATGGTGTCGATCGAGGAGCCCAAGCAGTGACCTCAGTTGTAATTATTTGTACTGCGCTACCAGAGGTAAGTCGCATATTTGTTATTTCGCCATTGTCGTTAAACTATACTTAAATGAATTAATTAAAGTTAACCTAACCTTGAATAACGAACAATCTTGTTTTGTAGATTTTAAGATATGGTAGAAATCGTCGAACTGTAATACGTCTGAAAACGCCGGTTGTATTTGTAAGATAGAGGAGCCAAACTAGTGTGCAAATAGGGATTTGGACCACGTTAAGAAATGACCGGGACTTGAAGACTTCTATACTCCATTTGCTTCATTAGAGTGACAGGTAACCTCGCTTTGCCCAGTTATCGAGAAGTACAGGAATCATTAGTGTTTCCTGCTTGTCCCTGTCCGTAGAGCAAGCTTTCCCTCCCCTACCTCATACAGAAGTGTAAAAATTTCAGCAGTGTTAATATACCCGTAGATAATTTCTTATCATGATAAAATTTTGATCTTAATTTCCAGGGTATTTATTTTTCCGTGGTCTCCTTGTCATTGCGCTGAATTGCCGTTTTCTGAATAGTTGTTGTGAATATAATAATTCATTATTTTAAGTTGAACGTAGTAGGTATGATTTTACATAATGTGAGCTTCCATACGATGCTGGCTATCAGAAACAAGTGTGATCTCTTGTCCCTCAGACCTGAAAGCTAAGAAATTTCAAGGTTGCCAAGAGCGACTCCGCCCTCAATGATGGGGCCCTTGAAGGAAGATGAAGACTTAGACACATGTGCAACATCTGGGTATCTTTATTTGTAGACATCTCGCCATCCAGTGGCTTTATCAATACAAATTCAAGGTTATAATGGGAAGACTGTAGAACTATATACAAAAGACGAGGTAGTCAGTCCCGCAGCAGTGGTACTGGTACTCATCACCAACGCCAAGGCTGAGGGACTGATTACCTGGTCTTTTGCATATAGTTACACAGTATTCCCATTATGTCCTTGAATTTGTATTGATAAAGCCACTGGATAGCGAAACGTCTACAAATAAACCCAGATGTTGCACATGTCTTCATCTTATCGGTATATATACCATTCATTTACAACTTGAAGGCAGAAATTAGTTTTAACCATTGGTTAGTGGCTTTGCAAAGGACTATATCATTTCAGCTTCATAATTAATAAGGAAAGATTTCTAAAATGGATCGAAGTAGGACAAAGAAAATAGCTAAGGAAGGTAGAAGTACAACACTAGGGGTGTCTTTATTGATGAATAAAACACATGTACAACATCTAGGTGTCTTTATTGATGAATAAGACACATATACAGCGCCTAGGTGTCTTTTTTGATGAATAAGACACATGTACAATACCTAGGTGTATTTTTGATGAATAAGACACATGTACAGCACCTAGGTGTCTTTTTTGATGAATAAGACACATGTACAATACCTAGGTGTCTTTATTGATGAATAAGACACATGTACAGCGCCTAGGTGTCTTTTTTGATGAATAAGACACATGTACAATACCTAGGTGTCTTTTTGATGAATAAGACACATGTACAGCACCTAGGTGTCTGTATTGATGAATAAGACAGATGTGCAACACCTAGGTGTCTTTATTGATGAATAAGACACATGTACAACCACCTGACTGTCCTTATTGATGAATTCACTTTGAGAATTGGGAGGTCTTGGAGCTCAAGTTGCTCCAGTACGTCGGCATCACATCGGAAATCACGTTGAACAATGATATGAGACAGAACTACAGTATGGAACTACAGCTCTCAGTATGTAACTCTATATGAATCCTTAAGGAGAGAGGAGCTTTTGACGACTTTTTGGTCAGACCGAAACGTCGTTATTAACTGTTAGAGATTCTCAGGTAAGACGCATGGACAGTCTCTTTTGGTCGGTTGTGTAGCATGGATGGCACGAGGAAGCTGCGAATGTGCTTCCCTGCGGCTGGGGTGCAGGATATAGTTACCAGGATAGATAACATCGTATCAGGGAGTGTAACCTCGGTCTGCCTTGGTGCTGGAGGCAGTGCTGTTGGGAAGCGTATGAGGAGTGGCTTGCCAGGTATTCGACACCAACTTAATTAATTAGGCCAGAGTGAGGGAGCCCAGTAATATGCAGCATTTTGAGAAGAGGACACATGAAAAGTGAGTGCATGTGCAGGGAAGTGGGTACAAATTACTGGCTGCGTAAGTATCGCAAAGGAAGAGCAATATCGTTTATTTAAAAATGGAACAAATGCCAAGGCAAACAGGACATGCAAGAGATGTAAACGATAAGGAGCGTCCTTCCAGGGTTGGACTGACAGTGATGCCAGGTTTTCTTAAAGCATTAAACTGACTGGCGTTACAGATATGAATGTATTCAGGAAAGTCAGGGATGTAGATATATAAACAGCTGAGAGAGGAATGAAACAGAATATCAAAGCATTTAGAAATTTTCAAAGCTGATTGAATACAGTCATATGGGAAAGCAGGGATATGCGAGGCTAGCACTTTAAATCTATTATACAGATATGTGAGCGGAAGAAGTTGAATTAAACTGTATCCAGGACGCAGACAATATTGCAGTAACATAGACCTGGTTTAATTTGAGAAGTTGGGACGTATCTGCTGAGGCAATGTATGTCAAGGGAAAACTTAGATTGGTGCATCATTAATTAGTGCTATAAATGCTGAAGTATGTGACAGTTTGGTTGTAGGTTATTGATAGACGTGAGAAGCTAATTTTAGACATCCTTCGAGAAATACACCACAAGTCCACTTCTTTACATATTTCTTAAATAATAATTAAAAAAAAACACCCCAGAGTTTTGGTTAATTTGATTAAGAGAGTTGCTAGTTAGTGGACTGGCGTAACCTGGCTGAAGTTGACTGTTGAGTTGTAGTGTGTAGACACGTGGCTCACACTGCATCAGTCTTGCAGTAAAATGCGTAGCTCACACTACAGTAATTTTGCAGTAACTGTGCAGACTTATCATAGTTCACACTAAAGTAGTTTTGCAGTGACTGTGCAAAAATGTCGTACATCACACTCCAACAGTCGTGCACTGACTGCAGACTTGCCGTAGCTCACACTCCAGCAGTCGTGCACTGACTGCAGACTTACCGTAGCTCACATTTCAGCAGTCTTCCAGTCACTAAGATCAGATATACAGTGTTTCCAGGACTAACCTCTTTTTGTATAGTGGTTCGCAGAGGTGGTGCAGTGTTATGGAAGCAAGCTATTCACCTTGTTAAAAGGCAGGCTTCTTTCAGTGCCAGGTGAAGCTGCGCCCCCAAAAATTATAGCAACAACAATTTGAAGTTAGAAAAATACTGAAAATGGAGGTATGACCTTGCAGGAACAAGGGAGAGCAAAGCGTGAGGCTGCGGCAATATCTTGTTATTACGTAGAAAAACGTCAACAGTGGCACATGCCACAAGAGAACTAGTTGAAGATGAAAGGATTCATCCCTGGAGCAATGGTGTAGCGAGTTTCCAGAGTTTTGAGTATTTGAAATAATAGTCAAGAGATTGAAGGCAAGAGAAAAATTAATTAAAGCAGCGAAGATTAATGAAGGAGGAAGAACAAGAAGACAGAGTGTAGCTAATGAAGTGATGTCGAGGAAAGGTGGTCTTCTGGTAATATTAATCTGAAATATTGTATGATAGCAATATAAGAGGAAAAGAAAGAGAGAAGGTTTAAGAAAATAGAGGTTAGATATAGTACAGAAAAATATGGTTTTAACTTTAGTAACTATAATATTGTAGAGAAAAAAAAAGAAAGTCTAGCATTATTGGGAGAATGTTCTTAATATGTTATCTTTCGCAAATTTATGAGAAGAAAAACAAAGTAATATGAAGAAATTGAGGAAGGGATATTAGATTTTTTATTCTTCCTCAGAATCCGTAGAGTGCATGAATACAGATCGATCGATCAATTCCATCCATATTGTATAATGATTTGTTCTTATAGTTTGTAATGCATTACAATGAAACTCATTACGTTAAAAGTGATTACGTTAACACCTATTACGTAAAACTCATGTAGTAACATCCATTATGATACCATCCATTAGTTCTAAGTTATATATGAATTTGTTATTGTATAGAATCAGCCCAGAACCACCTGCCTGTTCAGCCTATAGATAGTAGTGTATGTCGAGACGACATACGTAACATGACCGAGCTGTTTACCTGGAGTTTACCTGGAGAGAGTTCCGGGGGTCAACGCCCCCGCGGCCCGGTCTGAGACCAGGCCTCCTGGTGGATCAGAGCCTGATCAACCAGGCTGTTGCTGCTGGCTGCACGCAAACCAACATACGAGCCACAGCCCGGCTGATCCGGAACTGACTTTAGGTGCTTGTCCAGTGCCAGCTTGAAGACTGCCAGGGGTCTGTTGGTAATCCCCCTTATGTGTGCTGGGAGGCAGTTGAACAGTCTCGGGCCCCTGACACTTATTGTATGGTCTCTTAACGTGCTAGTGACACCCCTGCTTTTCATTGGGGGGATGGTGCATCGTCTGCCAAGTCTTTTGCTTTCGTAGTGGGTGATTTTCGTGTGCAAGTTCGGTACTAGTCCCTCTAGGATTTTCCAGGTGTATATAATCATGTATCTCTCCCTCCTGCGTTCCAGGGAATACAGGTTTAGGAACCTCAAGCGCTCCCAATAATTGAGGTGTTTTATCTCCGTTATGCGCGCCGTGAAAGTTCTCTGTACATTTTCTAGGTCGGCAATTTCACCTGCCTTGAAAGGTGCTGTTAGTGTGCAGCAATATTCCAGCCTAGATAGAACAAGTGACCTGAAGAGTGTCATCATGGGCTTGGCCTCCCTAGTTTTGAAGGTTCTCATTATCCATCCTGTCATTTTTCTAGCAGATGCGATTGATACAATGTTATGGTCCTTGAAGGTGAGATCCTCCGACATGATCACTCCCAGGTCTTTGACGTTGGTGTTTCGCTCTATTTTGTGGCCAGAATTTGTTTTGTACTCTGATGAAGATTTAATTTCCTCATGTTTACCATATCTGAGTAATTGAAATTTCTCATCGTTGAACTTCATATTGTTTTCTGCAGCCCACTGAAAGATTTGGTTGATGTCTGCCTGGAGCTTTGCAGTGTCTGCAATGGAAGACACTGTCATGCAGATTCGGGTGTCATCTGCAAAGGAAGACACGGTGCTGTGGCTGACATCCTTGTCTATGTCGGATATAAGGATGAGGAACAAGATGGGAGCGAGTACTGTCCCTTGTGGAACAGAGCTTTTCACCGTAGCTGCCTCGGACTTTACTCTGTTGACGACTACTCTCTGTGTTCTGTTAGTGAGGAAATTATAGATCCATCGACCGACTTTTCCTGTTATTCCTTTAGCACGCATTTTGTGCGCTATTACGCCATGGTCACACTTGTCGAAGGCTTTTGCAAAGTCTGTATATATTACATCTGCATTCTTTTTGTCTTCTAGTGCATTTAGGACCTTGTCGTAGTGGTCCAATAGTTGAGACAGACAGGAGCGACCTGTTCTAAACCCATGTTGCCCTGGGTTGTGTAACTGATGGGTTTCTAGATGCGTGGTGATCTTGCTTGATCTATGCTGTCAGCATAGTTGCTGATCTCTGTGTTATATAGCATAGCATATTAGTATCATCCATGTGATTTAGATAGGAGATCCCTTGTAGGCCTGTGACTTTGTGTGGCGTCACGGGATGCGCATGTGTAGGCTCGTACCTCTGCCTCCCTCTCAGTCGGCGTAGACATCCAGGCTAGGACAGGCAGAGGCTGGGCTCCATTCCTCATCATCTCAGTCTGACAATATATGTTACCATCCAACAAGTGTGTCTACCTTCAACCCGCGATATCTCCATTTAAGAACCCCTACGATAAATGAGAGGGTTGAAAAAAAAATATTCTTCTTTATTATTAATTATTTTATATAAAATATTGACATTATAATACTCTTAACAGCGAGGGATAGATGGCAGCACACCGAGGTAAATGGCTATAAAGGTTTTCATTAAGATGCGAGTGGCACTAATTTCCACATGACGATACAACAGGTAGAAATGTTCTAAACAACAATAAGGAAATGACTGGGATTTGTTAATTTGTAATAGAACTAGTCACTATTTTGTGTTGCACGTAATTAACACTGGATAAGGGAAATAAAACAAAAACCTGAAGAATTGAAGCTTTTTTTTTTTGGTCTCAGCCCCTATTATTTTGCGAGAAACATTAGCCATGTTAACATTCCTGTTCACAAACAACCCACAAGTCTGAGTCGAAAGTGTTCAGCCTTGGCATACTAACTCAAAACCTGGGAACACTCGTGAGAACAATTTCATCTTGTCACATACACACACTATATGCTGTCAGTCTCGACAGATTTTTATCATGCTTCGGCGCCACGACTGAAAGGAATGTTAATAAATATTTTTATATATAATAAAAATGTTTTTCACATAGTCAATCTAATAGCCTACATGCAAGACTGAAACCCAAACTTCTCACACCCCAGCCATGTATAACTTACTTCACCATCGACTCCCTATAAGTTTGATATGACAATATTGAGTCTTCCTAAGTGAAACCCAAGAACGCTAGTGGTAACTCGATGACGGTGGAGTGGGTAAGGGAATTCCCTTTCTAATGTCGCACCTGGTTGAGATATGAGTGGTGTGGGTTCGAAGAAAATGTTGAGTATAATTTTAGTTTTTCAAGCAGAACTTTACGAAACATGAAATGAAGTGGTAAAGAAGCTTGAAGAAAGTAGAACAGTATGGATAGGAACTAGCAGATCCATTATCCAGCATAATGAAATGTGTCAAGTTAAACATATCTATGGAGAAAGTAACAAGATCAGTAGATTACAAGATGTTGGTGAGGCTAGACTAAGGCTATTAGTATCTCTGGCAGTACACTTTGTATGCATTGTGTAGACAGAGACAGGGCCATACACTGGAGCATTATATATTAGTGTCCAAATATCTAACCTTTCAGAGACACCTCCATGCAAACCTTACAGTATATGGCAGAACTCCTCATTCTTAATGAGAAAATATCTGAAATCTTGAGGTTGTATCCAGGGTTTGTATACAGGAGACTACAACCCTATTAGTTATGACCAATGTTTTTTGGTGGTAATAAGATAAAAATTGTTTGAGAATGTACTCCACACTGTATTGTGTACACAATCTATATGAAGTAATTGTAAAATATGATATGATTAATATTCCTTCATAGTGATATAACAGTGCTCAGTGAGGTCTGAAAAAGATCCATTGTGACCTCTGTAATCCCGATTTTTACGCTACAACTGACATGGGGTTCACAATGAACTACCCATGTAAAGAGGCACAGCAACAACAATTAATAATAATAATATCTTTATTTCTGCAACCCCTCAGGGAAGGTTCCCTGATGTTGGTGAGGGGCTCCTGATTTAGGGAATTGGATCTGTGCTCCAGTTCCCCGAATTAAGCCTGAATGCCTTCCACATTCCCTCCCCCAGGCGCTGTATAATCCTACGGGTTTAGCGCTTCCCCTTGATTATAATAATAATAATTTATTTCTGCAAGTACATGTACAAAGTATGCAGTCCTAGCTGACATCAGTGACATACTACTATATAGAGAGCCGCTTGTTATGCTGAGCATTTCCGGCAAATTAGGTCAATTTTGTCCCAGAATGCGACCCACACCAGTCGACTAACACCCAGGTACCTATTTTACTGATAGGTGAACAGTGGACAGCATGTGACTTATGGAAACACGTCCTAATGTTTTCCAGCTGTACCGGAGGATCGATTCCCGGACCACAGTGTGTGAGCTGTGAGCTAGCGATCTAGTGCTCGAGTTTTGTACATCGGCTATCATTTATGTTGCTGTATAGCCCTTGTGGCTTAGCGCTTCTTTTTGATTATAATAATATCATTTATGTTTGTTAATATTCTACTCTCTAGTGAATCTCAAGGGATGTATATTAAGAATATAAAATATACTTCACCTTCGCACCGTTTTTGTTTTTTAACTTTAAAAATCCAGTTTATGTTATATCCAGTTACGTAAAGTTCGTTAGGAAACAGGACAAGTTTTTCCTGATGCGGGTCATAGTCATATGATGACCCGCAGCTGGAGCTTTTGGTCATCTGACCGAGGCCTTCCGCTGACTTACCGATCCATCCATTTTAAAAATGGTTATAATTATAACCATTAGATACTATTATGTACCTCTAATTATATCCAGTATCATTCTTCACACGTGAGTATTATTTGGAAGAGGAAAATATGCAAGTTCCAGCTATGGACACTTTATACTCCGAAGAAGCCGGCGCTATGGAGCTATTGTCGCTCAGAAACATGTATTGATAAACAGTATTAAATTCTTTGCATCTTCGTTACTATGGCTCGCGGAAGTCTAACTCAACCTGTCTTCAAACAGAAGACGCCACTAACAGTCTGACTGGTTAAAATAACTTAGACCGTGCATAATGAATTTACTTTTTTCACTAAGGTATTTGAGGAGGTAGATCAAAGTAATGAATATGATATTATGTATATGGACTTTAGTAAGGCTTTTGATAGAGTTCCACATCAGAAACTATTGAGGAAAACTAAGACACACGGAATAGGAGAATTTTTTTCTTGGTTAGAGGCGTGGTTGGCAAATAGGCAGCAGAATGTTTGCACAAATGGGGAGAAATCAGAGTGGGGACACGTTACAAGCGGTGTTCCACAGGGGTCAGTGTTGGGCCCCTTGTTGCTCACAATTTGTATAAACGACATAAATGAGGGAGTAAATAGTGACATAAGCAAGTTTGCCGATGACACCAAAATAGGTAGTCTATTTCATTCTGATGAGGATATAGCACTCCAGGAAGATTTAAATAGACTGATGCAGTGGTCGGAGAAGTTGTAGATGCAGTTTAAGAGCATAAGAATGGAGGAGCACTGCAGAAGGCCTACTGGCCCATACAAGGCAGGTCTTTATCGAAACCACCACTACCCAAAGCTACCCAAGAATTTACTTCCGTACCCACGACACCAATCAAACCCAGCCTTTCCCACTCATATATCCGTCCAATCTTTTTAAAGCCACCCAAGGTCCTAGCTTCTATCACTCTACTCGGAAGATTGTTCCACTCATCCACAACTCTGTTCGAAAACCAGTACTTACATAAGTCCTTTCTAAATCCAAATTTATCCAACTTAAATCCGTTATTTATGGGTCTTACCTGGTTCGACACTCTCAGTACTTTATTAATATCACTTTTGAACATTGAAATGGTATAAAATACCGACAGGTTGTTAGGTAAGACACATATGCAACAGTTAGGTATCTTTATTTCGAAACGTTTCGCCTACACCGTAGGCTTCTTCAGTTTCGAGGAAATGGTATGGTGATACCGACAAGATGTGGAAAAAGACACTTATGTACAGTTTAGGACATTTATTAAAGGAAACGTTTCGCCACGAGTGGCTTCTTCAGTCCTAATACAGAGAAAACTAAGAAAACACACATATATATAGTGGTGGGAGTCAGGTGAGGTGAAACGTGGGTAGAGGTGGTAATAGTAGTAGTAGTTGAAGATTGAGAACTTATGGAGCATGAGGGTTTATCAGGAAAGGACCTGCTTCGCCCAAAACAAGGAAGGCGTAAGTACCAGGAGTATGAGGTAATAGTCCTCAGCCTGATCGATGTGTTCAGTCCATCATCTTGTAGAATGTTACAGCATAGGGCCGTAGACTGGCTTATATACTGTAGTGAGTGACTTGAAGCAGAACGAGGCGGGATTCAAGTGACATTCCCTAGTCGTAAGTAGTCTTTGTCCAAGTGAACAGCGTTAGATTCTTTGTAGAAGATCCATGATGCCGCAGTGTCTGACAGTTGTGATGAATGGTTTTGAAAAACCGACAAGTTGAAGATTGAGACACTTATGCAGCATATGGGAATCTTTATTCAGGAAACGTTTCGCCACACAGTGCTTCATCAGTCCAATACAAAGAGGAAGGCGTAAGAGAGAGGAGTATGAGGTAATCAGTCCCTCACCTGGAGTCGAGTGTTCCATGTCCATCAATCTTGTAGAATGTACAGCATAGGGCCGTAGACGTGGCTTATATACTGTGTGAGGTGACTTGAAGCAGACGGAGGCGGGATCATAGTGGTACCATCCACTAGTCGAAGTAGTCTTTGTCCAAGGTTGAACAAGCGTTAAAGAATTCTTTGTAAGAAGATCCCATGATGCCGCAGTGTCTGACAGTTGTGATGAATGGTTTGAAAAACCGACAAGTTGAAGATTGAGACACTTATGCAGCATATGGGAATCTTTATTCAGGAAACGTTTCGCCACACAGTGGCTTCATCAGTCCAATACAAAGAGGAAGGCGTAAGGAGAGGAGGAGTATGAGGTAATCAGTCCCTCAGCCTGGAGTCGATGTGTTCAGTCCATCAATCTTGTAGAATGTACAGCATAGGGCCGTAGACGTGGCTTATATACTGTAGTGAGGTGACTTGAAGCAACTGTCAGACACTGCGGCATCATGGGATCTTCTTACAAAGAATTCTTCAACGCTTGTTCAACCTTTGGACAAAGACCTACTTCGACTAGTGGATGGTACCACTATGATCCCGCCTCCGTCTGCTTCAAGTCACCTCACTACAGTATATAAGCCACGTCTACGGCCCTATGCTGTACATTCTACAAGATTGATGGACTGAACACATCGACTCCAGGCTGAGGGACTGATTACCTCATACTCCTCCTCTCCTTACGCCTTCCTCTTTGTATTGGACTGATGAAGCCACTGTGTGGCGAAACGTTTCCTGAATAAAGATTCCCATATGCTGCATAAGTGTCTCAATCTTCAACTTGTCGGTTTTTCAAACCATTCATCACACAACTGTCAGACACTGCGGCATCATGGGATCTTCTTACAAAGAATTCTTCAACGCTTGTTCAACCTTTGGACAAAGACCTACTTCGACTAGTGGATGGTACCACTATGATCCCGCCTCCGTCTGCTTCAAGTCACCTCACTACAGTATATAAGCCACGTCTACGGCCCTATGCTGTACATTCTACAAGATTGATGGACTGAACACATCGACTCCAGGCTGAGGGACTGATTACCTCATACTCCTCCTCTCCTTACGCCTTCCTCTTTGTATTGGACTGATGAAGCCACTGTGTGGCGAAACGTTTCCTGAATAAAGATTCCCATATGCTGCATAAGTGTCTCAATCTTCAACTTGTCGTTTTTCAAACCATTCATCACAACTGTCAGACACTGCGGCATCATGGGATCTTCTTACAAAGAATTCTTCAACGCTTGTTCAACCTTTGGACAAAGACCTACTTCGACTAGTGGATGGTACCACTTATGACCCCGCCTCCGCCTGCTTCACGTCACCTCACTACAGTATATAAGCCACGTCTACGGCCCTATGCTGTACATTCTACAAGATTGATGGACTGAACACATCGACTCCAGGCTGAGGGACTGATTACCTCATACTCCTCCTCTCCTTACGCCTTCCTCTTTGTATTGGACTGATGAAGCCACTGTGTGGCGAAACGTTTCCTGAATAAAGATTCCCATATGCTGCATAAGTGTCTCAATCTTCAACTTGTCGGTTTTTCAAACCATTCATCACAACTGTCAGACACTGCGGCATCATGGGATCTTCTTACAAAGAATTCTTCAAACGCTTGTTCAACCTTTGGACAAAGACCTACTTCGACTAGTGGATGGTACCACTATGATCCCGCCTCCGTCTGCTTCAAGTCACCTCACTACAGTATATAAGCCACGTCTACGGCCCTATGCTGTACATTCTACAAGATTGATGGACTGAACACATCGACTCCAGGCTGAGGGACTGATTACCTCATACTCCTCCTCTCCTTACGCCTTCCTCTTTATATTGGACTGATGAAGCCACTGTGTGGCGAAACGTTTCCTGAATAAAGATTCCCATATGCTGCATAAGTGTCTCAATCTTCAACTTGTCGGTTTTTCAAACCATTCATCACAGTAGTAGTAGTAATGGAACTAAGGAGGTGAGGTTAGAGAGGGACCTGCTGGCATCAAGTAACACCAGTTCCCAGGATGGGTAAAAATAATATGCAATCATGAACAAAATAGTTGAATAAAATTCACTGATGAGGATATAGCACTCCGGAAGATTTAAATAATGATGACAGTGGTCGAGAAGTTGTATGATTTAAGAGAATTAAGTGTGAACTTTGGCAGAAGGCCTACTGGCCCATACAAGGCAGGTCTTTATCGAACACCACCATACCTCAAAGCTACCCAAGAATTTACTTCCGTACCACGACCAATCAAACCCAGCCTTCTCAATCATATCTACAAAATCTCTTTTAAAGCCACCCAAGGTCCTACTTTCTATCACTCTTACTCGGAGGATTGTTCCACTCATATGCAACCTGTTCAGAAAAACCAGTACTTACATAAGTCCTTATCATCCTAAATTTATCCATTTTCAAACCTTATTTAGGGTTTAACTGGTTCGACATCTGGATCTTTTTAATAATTTTCACTTGTGAAAACTTGGATAAAATACCGACAGGTTAGTTAGGTGGCCACATATGCAAGCTTAGCGTATCTTTATTTCCTAAACGTTTCGTACACCGTAGGTTCTTCAGTTTCGAGAAATGGTATGGTGAACCGACAAGATTGGAAAAAGCACTTACAGTTTAGGGACATTTATTAAACGGAAACGTTTCGCCCGAGTGGCTTCTTCAGTTCCTAATATCAGATGGAAAACTGAAGAAAACATTATTAATGGTGGTTCCAAGTCATGAGGTCTAAACGTCGGTTGATGGTTCAAATAGTAGTAGTAGTAGTAATGATAAGGAGGTGAGGTTAGAGAGGGACCTGCTGGCATCAAGTAAACCAGTTCCCAGGATGGGTAATATCCTCTTCTTAGTAATTTTGAAAACTGTAACTACCGGATTTTTGCTTTATAGTGTTACTGACAGAAATTTAGTGCAGCTTCAATGCATTTTCTCCGTCTTAAGTCGTCTTCTTTAATAACTAGTTTAGCTTCATTGAATTTCATGAGGTGTCCAACATCGTCTCTATGTTGAACACATGCGTTTTTGCGGTCATCATTTCTGCAAGCATTTTTGTGTTCTGCTATTCTAATGTCCAGAGTTCTGGCTGTTTCCCCTACATATACTTTGTCACACCCCCCACATGGTATAGTGTAGATTCCTGCACTTGTGCCAGAATCATGCTTGGGTTTTTGTATCAGGTTCCTAATAGTAGTTGAAGAGCTGGTAGATATTTTAGCCAGTTTTCTGTCAAACATGTTTGACCTCATGAAATTCAATGAAGCTAAACTAGTTATTAAAGAAGACGACTTAAGACGGAGAAAATGCATTGAAGCTGCACTAATTTCTGTCAGTAACACTATAAAGCAAAAATCCGGTAGTTACAGTATTTCAAAATTACTAAGCAAGAGGATATTACCCATCCTGGGAACTGGTGTTACTTGATGCCAGCAGGTCCCTCTCTAACCTCACCTCCTTAGTTCCATTACTACTACTACTACTATTACCACCTCTACCCACGCTTCACCTCACCTGACTCCCACCACTATATATATGTGTGTTTTCTTAGTTTTCTCTGTATTAGGACTGAAGAAGCCACTCGTGGCGAAACGTTTCCTTTAATAAATGTCCTGAACTGTACATAAGTGTCTTTTTCCTTCTTCAGTTTCGCCTACGGTGTAGGCGAAACGTTTCGAAATAAAGATACCTAACTGTTGCATATGTGTCTTACCTAACAATATCACTTTTGTTTATGCCCATCATCCACTTATACACTTCGATGATATCTCCCCTCATTCTACGTCTCTCCAGAGAGTGAAGATTCAAGGCTCTAAGTCTATCTTCATACAGGAGATTTCTTATACAGTAAATCATTTTAGTCATTCTTCTCTGTATGTTCTCTAATGAGTCTATATCCATCCTGTAGTAAGGAGACCAAAACTGAGCAGCATAATCCAAATGAGGTCTCATTAGTGATGTATAGAGCTGTAAAATAACTTGTGGACTTTTGTTACTTATACTTCTTGAAATAAATCCTAGTTATCTGTTAGCCTTGTTGCACCCACTAAGGCACTGCTGTCCTGGCTTTAGATTTCTGCTTACCATGACTCCCAAGTCTTTTTCACATTCTGTATGATCAAGCTCTACTTCACCTAGTTTATAACTTCGAGGGTTATTTTCATTCTCAAGAACTAGGACTTTACAGTTGTCCACATTGAACTTCATCTGCCATTTTTCAGATCAAGACATTAATTTGTCCAAATCCTCCTGGAGTTCATTGGTATTCTCCTCAGCATGAATTATACGGCCTATTTTTGTATCATCAGCAAATTTGCTCATGTCACTTGTAATTCCTTCATCAAGGTCATTAATGTAAATTATGAACAACAATGGGCCTAAAACTGATCCATGTGGAACGCCAATAGTGACTAATCCCCATTTAGATTTGACCCCATTAATGGAAACTCTCTGCTTTCTATTGGTAAGCCATGAGCTGCCACTTTTCTTAAGTCTCTTGTGAGGTACTCTATCGAAGACTTTACTGAAATCCAAATAAGCAATATCATATTCTTTATCACTGTCTACTGCCTCAAATGTTTTATTGAAGAACGTCAGTAAATTTGTCAGGCAGGAACGACCTCTCGTGAACCCATGCTGAGATTCATTAATCAAATTATGCTTTTGAATGTGACTTCTAATAATATCAGCTGTAATTGATTCTAATAGTTTGCCGGCTCTAAACGTCAGGGTTATTGGACGATAATTTGATGGAATGGACTTATCCCCTGATTTGAATATAGGAACTACATTAGCTAACTTCCACATCTCTGGCACAGCACCAGTTAGGATGGACGCATCAAACACGTTCGTTAATTGCTGACTAAGTTCCATCTGGAAAACTGCTCGTCGGGTCCCGGGGATTTATTTTGTTTCATTTTATCTATCTGATAACCATGTCCTTCGTGACAGTAATTTTAGTTAATTTGAATTTTTCGGGAACTGAGTAATTGCTAATTTCTGGATTCTCACTTACGTCTTCATGTGTAAAGACTGACAAAAAATAATCATTAAAAAGAGAACACATTTCCAGTTCGTTATTCGTCAGCTGTCCATTCCCAATTTTCAGAGGTCCTACTTCTTCCTTCACCTTCGTCCTATACACTTGAAAGAACCTTTTCGGATTAGTCTTTAATTCATTAGCAACTCTAATTTCATAGTCACGTTTAGCCTTTCCATTCCCCTTGTTTACTTCTCTTTTCAACTGAACATATTGGTCAGTAAGGCTAATCTCTCCTCTTTTGACGCGCCGATAAATTCCTCTTTTCTCCCATAATAGATGCTTTAGCCTCCTGTTAACCCATTTGGGATCGTTATTATTTGACCTCCCCTCAAGGAAGGTTCCTTGATGTTGGTGAGGGGCTCTTGATTTAGGGAATTGGATCTGTGCTCCAGTTCCCCAAATTAAGCCTGAATGCCTTCCACATCCCCCCCAGGCGCTGTGTAATCCTCCGAGTTTAGCGCTTCCCCTTGATTATAATAATAATAATAATATTATTTGACCTAACTTCTCTCTGGGGAATATATATACTCCGAGCACGTTTTACATTATTAAGAAAAAAATCATAAACACAGATCCCTTCGTAATCGTAAGTATTATCATCGTCAACAAAATTATAGACAGGTGTTCCCTAAGTTCAGTTTAATCGGGAGAGCGAAAATCGGGGACTTTTACCGTATTATCCTTATTCTCGTACTCTCAGGTATTATTAAATCTTTCTTCATACAGAAGATTTCAAATGCTATGAATTAATTTTATCATTCTTCGCTGAATGTTTTCTAACGAATTTATATCCATTCTGGAATATGGAGACCAGAACTGAGCTGCGTCATCTAGGTGAGGCCTTACTAATGATATATGAAGCTGTAGTATAACCGCTGGACTGCTGTTGCTTACACTTCTTAATATAAATCCCAGTAATCTGTTTGCCTTATTACGTACGCAAATAGATTACTGTCGGTATTGCATACCATTCTTGTATACATTGCTGTCTTGGTTTAAGGTTGCTGCTTACCATAACTCCCAAGCCCTTTTCGTATTCTGTACGGCTAATTTCTACATTATTAAGCTGATAGGTGCTAGGGTTATGAACATTCCCAAGCTTCAGAACTTTGCATTTATCTACATTGAACTTCATCTGCCACTTTTCTGACCACGAATTAAGTTTGTCTAAATCCTCCTGAAGTTCCGTCTGAATCGATTATCCTACGTATCTTCGTGTCATCTGCGAATTTGCTCATATCACTAGTAATTCTCTCGTCAAGGTCATTGATATATATTATAAACAACAATGGGCCTAAAACTGATCCTTGTGGAACGCCACTTGTTACAGATCCTCACTCAGATTTAAACCCATTTATGCACACTCTCTGCTTCCTATTGGTGAGCCATGACTCGATCCATGAGAGCACTTTTCCCTAAATGCCATGAGCTGTCACTTTCTTTAACAGTCTCTGATGTAGTACTCTGTCAAAAGCCTTATTAAAATCCACATAAACAATATCGAATTCTTTATCGTAATCAACGGTCTCAAAAGTTTTACTGAAGAAAGATAGTAAATTAGGCAAGAACGGCCCCTCGTGAATCCATATTGAGTATCATTAATCAAATTATGTTTATCAAGATGGGTTCTTATATTATCAGTTATAACTGATTCTAGCAATTTGCCCACAATTGAGGTCAGGCTTATTGGGCGGTAATTTGACGGTAATGACTTGTCCCCTGCTTTAAAAACAGGAATTACATTGGCCATCTTCCACATATCAGACACTACACCTGTTTGAAGAGATGTATTAAAAATATTAGTCAGTGGTTCACAAAGTTCCATTTTGCATTCCTTAAGAACCCTTGAAAAAAGCTCACCAGGGCCCTGCGATTTATTTTGTTTCATTCGGTCTATTTGTTTCATAACCATTTCCCTAGTGACTGTGATGTTACATAATTTATCCTCTTCAGGCCTACTATAAAAATTTATTACTGGGATATTGTTAGCGTCTTCCTGTGTGATAACAGATAGAAAATGATTATTAAAAATACAGCACATTTCATTCTGCTTGTCAGTAAGATGCCCAGAGTTATTTAAGGGGACCTATCTTATCTCTAACTTTTCTTCTTTAAACCTGGAAAAAAACTTTTGCGTTAGTTTTCGAATCCCTGGCAACTTTAATTTCGTAATACCGTTTAGCTTTTCTTATCCCCTTTTTAACATCCCTCTTAATGTGAATATACTGATTCATAAGATGACCCTCACCTCTTTCAGTGCGTCTATAAATTTCTTTCTTCTGCTCTAAAAGATATTTGAGCATATTATTCATCTATTAAGGGTCATTTCTATTCGATCTAATTCTTTATACTCTTGTAGTGATGAAATGAACACATCGATTCCAGGCTGAGGGACTGATTACCTCAAACTCCTCCTCTCCTTACCCCTCTTTGCTCTGTATTGGACTGAAGAAGCCACTGTGTGGCGAAATGTTTCTTTAATAAAGATTCCCATATGTTGCAAAAGTGTCTCAATCTTCAACTTGTCGGTTTTGAAAATCATTTAGAACAAAAGTTAGAGAAAAGATAGGTCCCCTTAAAAATAACTCTGGGCATCTTACTGACAAACAGAATGAATACAAGACAGCAAATGTTGTGACATAGTGATAACGTTTTCAACGAAGACTGGCTGCTTCAGAGGATGTGCTGCTTCGCAGGATGCTGCCACCAGTGTTTACACTGATTGCAGCTTCGATATCACATAACTGCTCACACTTATATTTTATCCACCATTTCCTTCGCCAGGGATTTTACTGAGTATCTCAACAGGAATTTTTTAAAATAAATCTTCAGGCTTGAAGTTCAGATAGTTACCTGTGCCCAGGAGAAAAGAGAATGCTTAATTAATAGTTCTTCCCTAACTTTTAACCCTATCTCCTTCATGTCTTGAAATTTACAGCTTTTTGTAATTAAATTCTTCGTCCTTACATTTCAACGTTACTAATTTTCAACAAACCCTCGCAAACCGATATTAGTCGCTTCTATTTTCCTAACCAATATGCTTATTTTGACATCATTGCTTTTGTAAATGGCTCTGCCTTACAGAAAATTACCCATTCATGTATTTGGAAGATTACTAGAACAGCTCAGCCGGGGCGTTCAACCTGACCCTCGGTGCTCAGGTGAGTATAGGTATGTTGTAATATATCGTTCCAATCCATGGAGCTGAAGAAATGGTCCGGTGATACCGATAAGATGTGGAAAAAGACACTAATATACAGTTCAGGACATTTATTAAGGGAAATGTTTCGCCACGATTAGGACTGAAGAAGTCACTCGTGGCGAAACGTCTTCTTTAATAAATGTCCTGAACTGTACATGTTTTTTTCCACATGGAGCTGGTCTTCGCCAGGCTGAGGGACTGACCACCTCAAATACTTTTTCTCTAAGGTTGATGGACTGATTACATCATCGTAATCAGCCCATCGTAAATAATCTGGAGATGGCTGAAGAGCTTGGCGCAAGTGATCACAAATCCATCACTTTTAGCATTAACTGGGAATACAAGAATAACGATAATACGGTAAAAGTCCCTGATTTATGTTCTGCCGATTATAATGGACTTAGGGAACACCTGTCTAATCTCGATTGGGGTAATCTAGCTAATGATTTTATTGACGTTGATCATACTTAGGATTACAATTATGTTAGGTAAGACACATATGCAACAGTTAGGTATCTTTATTTCGAAACGTTTCGCCTACACAGTAGGCTTCTTCAGTCGAGTACAGAAAGGTTGATAGAAGCAGAAGATACTTGAAGACGATGTAATCAGTCCATCACCCTTAAAGTTTTGAGGTGGTCAGTCCCTCAGTCTGGAGAAGAGCATTGTTCCGTTGTCTGAAACAATATGAAGTTGAAGTGACAGAATGGGGCCTTTATATAGTGCCAGGAGGTGAGACGTAGGTTGCTTTGGGAGGGCAGGTCCTTCTCAAACCCAGCCGTTCTCACTAGTAGAGGTTGTCGAAGTGGGTATCTTGGTACAGACCACTTCGACAACCTCTACTAGTGAGAACGGCTGGGTTTGAGAAGGACCTGCCCTCCCAAAGCAACCTACGTCTCACCTCCTGGCACTATATAAAGGCCCCATTCTGTCACTTCAACTTCATATTGTTTCAGACAACGGAACAATGCTCTTCTCCAGACTGAGGGACTGACCACCTCAAAACTTTAAGGGTGATGGACTGATTACATCGTCTTCAAGTATCTTCTGCTTCTATCAACCTTTCTGTACTCGACTGAAGAAGCCTACTGTGTAGGCGAAACGTTTCGAAATAAAGATACCTAACTGTTGCATATGTGTCTTACCTAACAATCTGTCGGTATTTCATACCATTTTAATGTTCATTACAATTATGATTTTTTTCTTAACAATGTACAACGTGCTCAGAGTATATATATTCCCCAGAGAGTAATTAAGTCAAATAACGATCCCAAATGGGTTAACAGGAGGCTAAAGCATCTATTAGGAGAGAAAAGAGGAATTTATAGGCACATCAAAAGAGGAGAGGTTAACTTTATTGACCAATATGTTCAGTTTAAAAGAGAAGTAGAAAAGGGGATTAGAAAGGCTAAACGTGACTATGAAATTAAGGTTGCTAATGAATCAAAGACTAATCCATAAAGGGTTCTTTCAAGTGTATAGGACGAAGGTGAGGGAAAAAGTAGGATCTCGAAGTTTGTAGATGAATGGTTCCGAGAACCGACACGTTGATAAATTAGACGAATGTGCAACTCTTGGGTATCTTTATTGAGGAAACGTTTCGCCACACAGTGGCTTCATCAGTCCATACATAGGTGAAACTTGAAGAACAGGAGAATGAGGTTATCAGTCTCTCAACCTATGTATGGACTGATGAAGCCACTGTGTGGCGAAACGTTATCTCAATATTATCTTGTTCTACAACCTGTGTCAGTTATACGCCACTGTCAACAGTACGATATGCGGAACCTTCACGCAAATATTAGTGTCTGACTTGCACATGTGCATGGCCGTTCACTGTAACACGACCGCTGCTACGGAACACTGTGGAACAGCAACGTTACTGACCACGGTGACGTCAGCTGGGATGATTGCTCAAATCGCTATTACTACTCCAGTGTTCTGTTTATGTAACACATCATGAGATGATTGCTTGGTATATTGAGTCACAGCTGCATATCACCTTTTTATATGCACATGTGTATCATTTTATGTACGCAAATGTATCAGTGAATATAAGGATGTGTATCAGTATAATTTTATTAATATATATTATATATATATATATATATATATATATATATATATATATATAATATATATATATATATATTAATATATATAATATATATATATTATATTATATATATATATATATATATATATGTAATATACATATATATATATATATATATATATATATATATATATATATTATATTATATTATTATATGTATATATATATAATATATATAATATATAATATAATATATATATATATATATATATATATATATATATATATATATGTCGTGCCGAATATGTAAAACTGGTCAATTAGCAAGAACTCATTTAAAATTAAGTCCTTTCTAAAAATTTCTCTTATACGTTTAAAGATATATTTTTTCATTAATGTTGATGTAAAAATTTATAATTTTGCACCAAAAGGAACTTAGAAAACTTACCTAACCTTATTATAACAAGAAAATTATTTTAGCCTACCCAACTAAATAATTTTAGATTTGTTTAAGAAATTTTAAATTTCAAAACAAACACAGTAAAAATATATTTTTTTCGTTGGGTTTCGAATGTTTTTGGGCGAAATTATTGCATACAAAAATTTTCACTTGTCCTATATGGAAAAGATGGGTTGCTATTTAAGCCAAATCGCAATTTCTCCTATTCGGCACGACTATATATATATATTTTTTAAATATTTTTATATATTAATTATATAATTTATAATATATATATATTATATATATACCCCAGGAAAAAGGGTGGCTCAAAAGAAAAAAAAAAAATTTTTTTTCAACTTTAGTAATGTGAAGGAAAGGGGGTTAAAAACCCCCCTTGCCCCCGGCTTTTTAATCAGCATATATTCCCCAACCCAAGTGATACACAAACAAAAAAACCAGGGAGGGGGATTAAAATGATGACGGGGCCTTTCGTTTGCACCCGGCATCAGGGCTTGCCGGATTCAGAAAGAGGAGGATGCCCAAAAGCATGTACGCCCCCAGAGGACCGTCTTCTCTGGAGTGAGGGGGAGAGGGAGGGGGGTATAAAAGTCCCCACGGGACAAAATGCCCACACCCAGGGGGATAATATCATAGCATTAAAAAAATCCCAAAAGCTTTGTATTGATTATCCAAAACGAAATTAACGTGGAATAATAAAAATTTGGTTATTCTGCATGACATAAATGACTTAAATAATAATTTTTGTCATGATAAGAAGTCATGGAAATTTATATTGTAGCCCCCACGGGACAAGTGTTCATTCAATTACGACGAAAACGGTAACATATAGGGGGGAGACTTATAAAAGTTATGTAAGGGAATTGGGCTCAAAAAAATAAGCTCTTTTAAAGAGGGGGGGCATCTGCAATAACAGATGGCCCAGTAGTAAACCCCACTAATTCTGAGGCAAACTCTGGTTCAACCTTCAGAAACGTAGGAAAATAGGTCCTAATTCCTCGGCCTATTATATGGTGTGTGTGTGGTGTGTGTGTTTTTGGTACTCACCTATTTGTATAACCTTTTTGGGGTTGCAGGGTCGAGCCTAGTTCCGGGCCCCCCCTCTTCCCGGGTTTTGTCTGGCCCCTCTCTCCCCCCGTCCATGGCTTTATCAAACCCTCTTAAAATGTGTATGGTTCTGCCCCCACTAGTATTTTTGGGGTATTCCACTGTTAAAAATTATGACGAAAAAAATCTTCCTACTATCTCTCTGATATTTGTGTTTCAACTTCCAATTGTGGCCCTTGTTTCTGGCCCCAATCCCGGGAACATCCTGTCTTTGCCCACTTGTCATTCCAGCAGTTTTTTATTTGTCGTTTCATGTCTCCCCTGACCCTCCTGTCCCCCCAGTGTCGTCGGGCCGATTTCCTTAAATTTCTTTCTTATTGGACTTTCCCCCTTAGCTCGGGAACTAACCTTGTTGAAACCTTTGATTTCTCTAGTTTTTTGACGTGCTTTATCAATGCGGGTTAAAACGGTGCTGATATCCATATGGCCTGACATACCGGTGTACAGTGTCTGAATGATTCCCTTACTAAGGTTCGGAAAGCTGTTCTCAGGGTTTTCCGGCGCCATTGCTGCAGCAGTTATTGATTGTGGTGCTTCGGAGACATGCTCGGTGTTATACTCACCCAAATCTTTTCCTTGGTGAGGTTTTCGTTTTTCCCCCTAGCCTTACTCTGTCTTGGTCTTCTGTCCCTTCCCCCATCTTCATGACTTTGCATTTGGCAGGATTAAAAATTTGAGAACCATTTGCTGGACCAGGGGTCCCCCCTGTCAGGTCTCTTTTTGAAAATCCTGTGGTTCTCATAGTTTAATTCCCTCTTAAATTCACATCATTGCAAACAGGGACATTCTGGTCTAAACCCCTTTCCGTCTGTCGTTCCCTATACCAAAAATAGCATGGTCCTAGGACCGACCCCCGTGGGACCCCGCTCTCCAGGTGCACACTGTGATACTCATTTGTCCCTGGGGTCTTGTTGCCCCCCTGTCAGGGATTTCTGATCCATTGCAGGCCCTTCCCGTTTATGCGCCTGATGCTCTACTTTTGCACTAACTCTTGTGAGGAACTGTGTCAAAGGCCCCTTTTTGCAGTCCAAGAAAAACAATCAACCCACCCTCTCCTCGTGTTTATTTGTTTTTTTATCATAAAACTCCAGAAGGTTTGTGACACGTTTTCCTTCGGAATCCCGGTGGTTGGCTTTATACCCCCTTTTTGTTCCCCGGTGTCCACCACTCTCCCCCCGAAAATCTTCTCCTAATTTGCCCTATATACCGTCAAAGACACGGTCTATGTTTAGTGCCTCTTTTCGTTCCTTTTTTAAAAATGGGAACTAATTTTCCCTCTTCCCTCCCCGGTAGTTGCCCCGTTTCCAGGGTGTGTTGAAAATTGTGGTAAGTGGCATACAACTATCTGCTCCCTCTCAAAAAACCCCCGGGGGTGTTGTCCGGGCCCCTTGCCTTTTAGGTTCGATGTCCCTTAGCAGTTTTCTTCACCTCCCCCTCATCTGATGTAAGTCGTCCAACATTGTTTGGGTATTCCTTGTGGTGTCCCCATCTGGGCTGTCCCCCGGTCCTTCCTGTCTCTACTGTAATACTCCCTTAAAACTCGTGTTGAGCTCTTCACATCCCCTTGAATTTTTTTGTGATTTTTTTCCCCCTTTTTTCCTCAGCCTTTTCACCTGGTCCCTTTATGTTGTCTTCTCCTAAAGGGGTAACAGCATTTCGGGGGCAATTTGACTTTGATGCTATGTCGTTTTCAACGTCGTGGGCCTCCCTCCTTATCTGTGATACTCGTTTTGGTCTTCTACTATTTCCTTGTTTTCTGGGTCCTATGCCCCCTGTACCTTTTCCATTCTCTGTTGCACTTAGTTTTTGCCTCCCTACACCTTCGGGTAAACCAAGGACTCGTTTGGTCTTCCTATTATTTCTGTTTCCCTTGGGAACAAAACTTTCCTCTGCCTCTTGCACTTTGTTGCCACATATTCCATCATCTCGTTTACTGATTTTCCTACCATTTCTCTGTCCCACTGAACCTCCTGCAGGAAGTTTCTCATACCTGTGTAGTCCCCCCTTTTATAGTTTGGCCTGTCCTCTTCAGTTCCTGTTACCTTCTCCACTTGTAACTCTACTATATAGTCAAAACTCAGAACCACATGATCGCTAGCTCCAAGGGGCCTCTCGTAAGTGATGTCCTCAATGTCTGAACTGCTCAGGGTGAACACAAGATCCAGTCTTGCTGGCTCATCCTCCCCTCTCTCTCTGGTTGTGTCCCTGACATGTTGATGCATGAGGTTTCAAGTACACACATCCATCATCTTGGCTCTCCATGTTTCGGGACCCCCATGTGGCTCCAGGTTTTCCCAGTCGATCTCCCTGTGGTTGAAATCGCCCATTACCAGTAACTTTGCTCTGCTCGAGTGAGCTCTTCTTGCCACCTCAGCCAGTGTGTCCACCATCACCCTGTTGTTTTCTTCGTGTGTGTGTGTGTGTGTGTGTGTGTGTGTGTTGTGTGTGTGTGTGTGTGTGTGTGTGTGTGTACTCACCTATTTGTACTCACCTATTTGTGGTTGCAGGGGTCGAGTCCTAGCTCCTGGCCCCGCCTCTTCACCGGTTGCTACTAGGCCCTCTCTCTCCCCGCTCCATGAGCTTTATCAAACCTCGTCTTAAAACTGTGTATGGTTCCTGCCTCCACTACGTCATTTTCTAGGCTATTCCACTGCCTTACAACTCTATGACTGAAGAATACTATTCCTACTATCTCTCTGACTCATTTGTGTCTTCAACTTCCAATTGTGGCCTTTGTTTCTGTGTCCCTCCCTGGAACATCCTGTCCTTGTCCACCTTGTCTATTCCACGCAGTATTTTATATGTCGTTATCATGTCTCCCTGACCCTCCTGTCCTCCAGTGTCGTCAGGCCGATTTCCCTTAATCTTTCTTCATAGGACATTCCCCTTAGCTCTGGAACTAACCTTGTTGCAAACCTTTGTACTTTCTTATGTTCTTGACGTGTTATCAATGCGGGTTCCAAAGGTGTTACCCGGGTATGGGCCTGCCCATACACGTTTTTACAGTGTCTTGAATGATTCTACTAGTATGGGAATGTTTTCTCAGTTTGCCAGGCGCCCTATGCTGCAGCAGTTATCTGATTGATGTTTTGCTTCCGGAGCTTTCTCGGTGTTAAAATCACCCCAAGATCTTCTCCTTGAGTGAGGTTTGCAGTTTTTTGGCCCACCTAGCCTATACTCTGTCTGTGGTCTTCTGTGCCTTCCCCTATCTTCATTGACTTTGCATTTGGCAGGATTAAATTCGAGAAGCCATTTGCTGGACCGGGTGTCCAGTCTGTCCAGGTCCTTTGAAGTCCTGCCTGGTCCTCATCAGATTTAATTCTCCTCATTAACTTCACTTCATCTGCAAACAGGGTGTGTGTGTTTGTGTGTGTTTTTTGTGTGTGTGTGTGTGTGTGTGTGTGTGTGTGTGTGTGTTGTGTGTGTGTGTGTGTGTGTGTGTGTGTGTGTGTGTGTGCGCGTGTGTGTGTGTGTGTACATATGTCATTTAAAACTAAGTCGTAAAATTTTCTCTTATACGTTTAAAGATATATATTTTTTTCAGTTTTGTTAATGTAAAAATTAATAATTTTGTACCAAAAGAACCTTAGAAAATTTTCCTAACCTTATTATAAAAAGCTCAATATAATTTAGCCTAATCCAACTAAATATATTTTAGATAAGTTTACAGTAATTTAATAATAAACAAACACAATGAAATATATTTTTTTCGTTAGGCTCAGAATGATTTTTGAGAAATTATTGCATACACAAGCTTTCGCTTGCCTTATTCGGCAAGAAGAATGAATAAAGTTTCTTTATTCTGAAACGTTTCGCCTACACAGAAGAAGCCTACTATGTAGGCGAAACGTTTCAAAATAAATATACCTAACTGGTGTACATGTGTTCTTACTTACCAACCTGGCGGTATAACTTTGCATTTACTTGGGATATGTTCAAATAGCCACCTGTCAGTCTAATCCTAAAGCTCGTCCAGATACATTTATAATTTTTCCTGGTCCACTCTTGTTGGTATTGTCCTCATTACTTTCACGTCGTCTATCAAGTCGTTTACATACACGAGAAAGAGTACTGGTCCAAGTACTCACCCTTTTGGAATCCCACTCGTCACACTTGCCCATTCCGACACCTCTTCCCGATAGTTACTCGTTTTCTTATTGTTAAGTATTCCTTGATCCACGGTAGTGCTTTCCCTGTTATATCTGTCTCCTCCTTTAGGACAATGTAGGACAATGTCTACTTGCAGTCCCAAAAATATGTAGTCCCAAAATACAGAGCTCACCTATTCCTCTCTCTGTCCTTCCTAACTCTCATTACTTTCTCATAGAAGTCTAGCAGATCTATTAGACAGAAGGTACCGTCTCGAAATCTTTGTGATTGCTGCTTATGAATTCGCTCATTTGAAGGTGTTCCACTACTCTTTTCTTGATAATCTTCTTCGTAACTTTACATACTATTCATGTCAGTGATAATGACCTTTTTCTCCCCTTTATTTTTAAAGGGGCCCCCAAGGAAAAAGGCAGGGGGGGGCCTTGGAAATTTGGGGATAGGGATTTTCCATGTTCCCCAAAAATTAACAGCCCTGGAATGTTCCAACATTCACAGTGGCTGTTATATTTCCGGGTTTAAAAAAGGTTTCCCCCCCTTGGGGGTTTAATTAATTGATTTAATTTATTTAAATGACTTTTTGGGGAAAAAGGGGCTGGTCCAAATTCCTTGTTTGGAAGGGAAAATTTTTACCATGATTGGGGAACAATAATTAACATTTTTCCCAAAGGCATTGTTTTTTGGTGATCTCTTCTTTTTGACCCGGATTTTTTTTCCTATTCCGAATCCTTAAAATAAATTTTCCCCTAACCTGGGAGGTTTTTGCTTCGCCTTTTCCAGGCCTCCCAGTTGCCATGTTTTCAAATTTTTTGGTTGTTGTTTTTGTTAAGTTTTGTCTTTGGGGTGGGTTTTTTTGTTTCACCTTTTTTCAGGGATCGTAGGGCATAGCTTACCCTTCCTTCTTCCTTGTATTGGTCCCTCTCTCGGGGTTTTTTTTTTCCCCTTTTTTTGATTTCCCGTAAAATTCCTCCCTAAATCTTTTTTTTTAACTCCTCTCACACTTCCTAATCGTCATTCAGAGTGAGGTCTTTTGCTTCCTTCTTCAGCCTTATTACCAGGCCCTTCACAGTTGTCTTTTCGATGTGGCTGTATATCAACTTTGGTTTGTTTGTGTGTTAGTTAGTTAGTTAGTTAGTTAGTGTGTGTGTGTGTGTGTGTGTGTGTGTGTGTGTGTGTGTTCACCTATTTGTGGTTACAGGGATCGAGTCATAGCTCCTGACCTCGCTTCTTCACTGGTCGCTACTAGGTCATTCTCTCCCTGCTCCAAGAGCCTTATCGTACCTCTTCTTAAAGCTATGTATGGATCCTGCATCCACTTCATCACTCTCCACATTGTTCCACTTCCTGACAACTCAAAGGGTAAAGAAATACTTCCTAACATTCCTATGATTTATCTGAGTTTTCATCCTCCAGATGTGTTCCTATGTTCCTGTGTCAAATCTCCGAAACCTTCTAGCCCTGTCCTCCCTGTCAATTCCTCTCAGTATTTTATGTCATTATCATGTCCCCTTATCCCTTCTGTCCTTTAGTGTCATCAAACTGAGTTCTCTTAACCTCTCCTCATGAGACATACACTTTAGCTCCGGGACTAGTTGCAAACTTTTGCACCCTTCAATTTCCTGACGTGTTTGACCAGGTGTGGGTTCCATACTGGTGCTGCATACTCCTATATGTGCCTGACGCACACAGTGTATATTGTCGTGAATAACTCCTTACTTCGATGTCGAAACCCTATTCTCAGATTTGTTAGGCGTCCATATACTGCAGCGGTTATTTGGCTGATGTGCGCCCCAGGGGATGTGTTTTGTATAATACTCACCCCAGGATCCTTTTCCTTAAGTGAGGTTTGCAGCCTTTGATCCCCTAGCCTGTATTCCGTCTGCGGTTTTGTTTATCCTTCCTTAAGCTTCACGACTTGGTACTTGGTGAGGATAAACTTCAGGAGCCATTTGTCGAACCATCCTTGCAGCCTGTCCAGATCCCCTGTGTAATCTTATCTGATCCTCCTCCGCTTGTATTTTCCGCATTAGTTTCACATCGTCTACGAACAGGGACACCTCTGAATATATTCCTTCCATCATATCATTTACATATACAACAAACCGGACTTAGGACTGATCCTTGTGGAACCCCGCTCGACACATGCGCCCACTCTGACACCTCGTCACGTACCAACACACGTTGTTTCCTCTCTGTCAGGTATTCCCTGATATATTGCAGTGCTTTCCCTACTATTCCTGCTTGTTCCTCTAGTTTTTGAACCAGTCCCTTGCGTGGTACTGTGTCAAAAGCCTTCTTACAGTACAAGAAGATGTAGTCTACCCATCCCTCTCTCTCCTTTCTTATTTCCGTTACTTTGTCGTAGAACTGAAGTAGGTGTGTGACGCAGGATTTCTCGTCCCCTCATGTATGACCCCGTTCCTTTCTGTGTATGTGTGTGTGTGTGTGTGTGTGTGTGTGTGTGTGTGTGTGTGTGTGTGTGTGTGTGTGTGTGTGTGTGTGTGTGTATGTGTGTGAGTGTGATTGAGACGAGAAAGTGTGAGTGTAAGATGTGAAAACAAGTGACAGTGAGAACGAGAGAGGAAATAATTACGTATTTATAACTAAAGGGGAAGTGTTAAGCTCAGCTGTGTGTTCTTGACTTTAATATAATCAGATCTACAGTCATAGACTTTGATCATACAAGATTAGTAACGAAATCACGAAAAATTCATCCTAAGAGTTAATTAAAACAATTTTAAAATAAACGCTTCTGTTTGTCCGTATGTCTGAGCAAACTAGTACATCCGGCGCCTCCATAGAAAATTTATGCAGTTTTTATTGTCTGCTTAATAAGCTATCACCGAAGGAGGACTTTTAAGAGGTTCTCTGAATTTTTTGTCCTTATTTTTTCTTCTTCCAACTTTTCGAGTTTATTTTGCTCATAACTCGAGAATGTCTCATTCAATTGGCTTCAGATTTCCATCACTCGAGTATGGCAACGAGCACCAAATTCTTGGAACAACTGGCATATTTATGTATGTGTTTTATGACAAAAGTTATTGAACATTCCCAGCATCCTTTAATGGCTCAGATAACTTCCAAAATACTCACTTATGGAGCTTCAGATATTCACAAAACTTGCCAAAAAATACGACGACGGTAGAAAGTGAGCTTTAAATGTGGAGGAGCAGAGTTGGCCATTTTATGTGTAAAATAGTGTGAAATATTTATTTTCGTTAAACCAGGTTGAATAATACACAAATAATGTATAAGCCATTAAATATCGAAGTTGTTTATCCAACGTGACGAACAAAAAGGCACAACACCGTGACTGGAACAATACACAAATAACCCGCATATAGACAAACAGGTGTGATCTTCTTAATGGTTCAAGTTGGACCGAAATGTCTTCATAAGTTTTTTTTTCTCTTATGTGCTGGTTATGTGAGAAGTGTTCCAGTCACAGAATTGTGCCTTTTTGTTCTTCACGTTGGATAAACAACTTCGATATTTACTGGCTTATGCGTCCGAGGGTCACGACAGTACCTGTTAAGTTTTACTTGCCTTCGTGTAAATTTTGTGAATATGAAGTAGTAAAAAAAAAAACTAGTCTGAGTACAGCATATCAGAAATTTTACTGAAATAGTTAAAAAACTTGGAATCGTTGCAGTTAGATCAATTACTGGAGAATGCCTTTTCTGGTCGGCTTCAAACTTCTACAACTGGTGGACTTTATTAAAACAATGCTTGGTTAGGGTAGGTAAACTTTGCCAGGAAATAGGACAAGTGTTTCTTTACGCGGGTCTTAGTTATATGATGACCCACAGCTGGAGCTTTTGGTCATCTGATTGAGGCCTTCCGCTGGCTTACCAGTCCAACTCTTTAAAAATTAAGGAAGTTTGTCGCTCATGTTGAACTTTGTAAATTTCAGTTTGCCCAGTTTATTACGTAAATTGTTTCCTATGTAGCTACAAGAGAATGTCTTTCCTGATCGGCTTCAAACCCTAAATACTGGTGTATCTTAATTTGAAATAATTTTGTATTAAATTTGGGCTATGTGGATGCCATTTTTTTTTTTTTTTTTTTTTTTTTTTGCAAATTTCATCTAATTGGATTTTTTTTAAAAAATCAATATTTTCGTATAAAAATTTCGTATAAGAATTTTAAATGGAATATCAGTGAGTAAAGAAAACTTGAAAAAATCATGATTCGAGTTATCATGGCATTTTTAAGCTTAACGAAAAGAGAGTTTCCTGTTTTTCGAACCATTCTCAGTAAGATTTTCACTTGCTTATTCACAAATTTTCGTTTATTACTCAAGAACGCTTTAGTAAATAGGCTTGAAATTTTCATCGCTGGTGTAGTGAATCTTGGATATGATTCATGGGACTATTCGCATGCGTGGATGCTCTGTGCACAGTGTTACACACGTCATTCCTAAATTTTGTTTCCGTGGGGCAGGTGGAGACAGTCTCCTGTGATCATCTACAATATACATCAACACTCGCGTACCCAACTTCGAAGGCTGGTAGATGCCATTTTGTCTATTAAGTTTAGGAACGGTATAGCATTTCTTTTACATGATTGCGATGTCTTCTTGCCTGGATCGAATTTGAATGCCTTCTGTTCCACAGGTGCTATTTACTCCTACGTTTTTAGCGCTTTCCTCTAATTAAAATTTAACATTTGTGAACGGCATCAGTCTTCAATGTTTGATGCATTGTATGAAATAGATGGAACATATCATTGGTTTAGGCTGTGTAGGCACAAATTTTGTTGGATTCTGTGCAGTAACTGGAAAATGCATCATCTGGTCAACTTCAAACTGATGTGTTTTCCTCAAGGGAAACAATCTCTTGATGTTATATGTGTAAGTCATTATGTGACACATTTATTAATCAAATTGGTTTCTGCGAAATACTAGGGTAATGTCTCTTCTGATTAGCAGTAAATCACAGTAACTATTTGGTTATTCTAGGTTCAATTAACATAATGTTCTTTTATGTACCAATAACATCAGTGTCCCATCAAGACCACTGTTAGAAACGCGTATGTTAAGTACACTAAGCTTATATAAAACTTACTGACTTATTGTATTTACTTTCTTTCTTAAAAGCTAGTCAGTCATACCTAAAGAATAATTTGGATTGATTTTGGCCGGTGTCAGTCCCAGTTTGTTTGAAAGAAGCTGTATAGCCCTTGTGGCTTAGCGCTTCTTTTTGATTATAATAATAATGTTTGAAAGAAATTGGAAATACATTAAAATGCTGCTTTTACGCGATAATTTCGGGTGTGACATGGTCAGCGTCAGCCTTCCATGTTGGTAACTTGATAATGTAATGTTATTTGCTTGTATATTTTAGGATATTGGTCTCTCTGGTCTCTTTGAAAGGTTTGAATTACATTTGAGGTCTGTATCTTCTAATTTACCATTTTTATTAAAAAAAATGGATTATCTTTCCTATAATGACTTATAAATGTCTCTTCGAATGCCTCTCAAATCATCAACGATAATATTTAACTGTATTGACAACTTATGTTGCACGCTGTGTTATTCCAATCTCGTGCAATGAGGCACAGGGGACTGGGACTATGAAATACGGGGATAACTTTCTCAGATCAAGCAGCTACCGAAATACGTCTAGTTATTAGTATGGAATGGGACGGACCGCGTTCTCTATTCTTTCTCTCTAAGAGCAGAAATTCACGAGGGAGGAAATATCTCCAAATTATGAAGTCGAAAGGAGAGAGTTGGGGAGGGGTGTGGGTATTGAGATTGGATCAGAGGAGGGTGACAAAAGTCTATTTCCACGGATATAAAGCTCTTCACCACGTCAAGGGACCCCATTGAATTTTAGGACTCGCTTTCTATGGGTTCAACCCCCACCCGTTCCGTGGTTTGTAAAGGGCAAATATAACAGAAAAGGACAGAATGGCAGAGACAATAGGCATCGTATCGATCCTTCGAAGATGGAATGTTTTTCTCAGTTTACAGCCTCTCGGCAAGGAAAAAAACAGAAGTCCCTCGATACAAACATAAACTTTGATGATAAATGGTATCAGATTTACAAACAGTAGCAGCGGAGGCTGAGGAATACAACTGGTTTCCAAAGTCTAGTTAGGTATCCCCGAGGGAAACCTTCAAGTGCTTGACATATTTTTTTTTTCATTTTTTTTTCGTTCATCCTTTAGCCTTTCTGTGGAGGATTCCCATGAAATCTTCAACGCTAATATTTGACTGAATTTCATCTTACGCTGCACTCATTCTAATCGCGTGCATTGAATCACAGAGGACTGGGATTATGGAATACTGGAATACCTTCCTCAGTTCGCGCAGCTACTGAAATGCATATAATTTGTGATACCATTGTCTGAATGAAAGTGGGAGTGATGCTGGTGTAGAAATCAGCGTCACAAATGTAGTAAATCTTACGAATTTTTGTGTAATTTTGTTTGGTTAATCGGGTCTAAAACCTATGGTGTGCATGACGGTCATGAAGGCTGCACCCAGCCTTTTCACATCAAATAAGAATACTATAATCCCTAAAATAGGTATTAAAGTAACTTCTCATCATATACACGCTGAGATAAATACACATCGATGTGTATATAACCTGTAATTCTACTTCCTTCGTCTTATACTGAACATATTTTGAGAACCTTTATTTGAAAAAAGATTTATTCAGGTTTGTAATAGAAATGTAATAGATTCCGTTTCGCTTAATTAGGAGAAAATGCTCTCTAAAGATATCTTGAATTCCCTTAGAGTTGTGTTGTTGTGCTGCGGCTGCTTGTAACAGGAATGGAGCAAGTTGTTTTAATTGGCTCTCGGGAGAATTAGGGTTGAATGTTGTGCTGTAAGTTGAGAATTACCGGGTTCAGGTCGGTGATGTTTATCTCTGGAATATCTTATGTCTACCAGCCTCACAGCCACAACCTCTCGACGCTTTGGTATAGTGTATTCACTGTCAAAATTAAGTTCCTTAGCCACTGCTGCAAAGTTCTTTGAATTTTTTTGCTCATACGTCAATGAAAGGTAGTGATCAAATCTGGACAAAGAATATCTGAACACTGGCGAGAGTCACATGTGCATTTGTTCTGTGCACGACTGAGAGGGGTCAGGTTTCGACCTCCGAGTCGTTTCTGTTTTTAATAAATAATGGTAGTTATCTACAAATATAGAACCTGGAACAACTCTTCATATCACAAGCTCGCAAGTTAAAAATACAAATTAGACAACGTTTCGGTCTTCCCTGCATCATTGGTAGAAACTAGATGAAAGTAGCATATATGTTGGCCAAGGTCAGGTCAAGTCACGTATGGTCTGACTATTAGGTGTACTGAAAGCTTTCTACGGGAACAACACCAGGGCTAAAATTCATATCGTAACTGATGTGTATGAGGGTCGACCCAACAACGCTGAGTCTGTGAAGGAGTGAAGGGGCAAGGCTAATTAATTTTAAGATCAGTTGCTCTGTTGCTTCTAGACGAACAATTATTTTTTTTTTAAGTGTCTGTGAGTACATTACCAGTTTCACGATATCTTCCCAGACCATGGAGCTGAACTCTTCTCTGGGCTGAGGGACTGACCACATCAAAAAAATTTTCTCCAAGATTGATGGATTGATTACATCATCTATATTTCATTACTACTGCTCCCTTTGTATTTGACTGAAGAAGCCTACTGTGTAGGCGAAACGTTTCATCAATAAAGATACCCAAGTGTTGCACATGTGTATGGAGGTATGGAGCTGGTAACTCCAGAATTGCCATGCTACGTGAAAAGACACCACTTCTCGTCCGATCAGCGAGGTTAAGCAGCGTTGGGTTTGGTTAGTACTTGGATGGGTGACGGCTTGGGTGTCATGTGGGTTTTCGATACGTGGATGGGTAAAAATACTCACGTAGGCTGGTAGTACGTATAATATATAACGGGAAGTATGGGAAGCGCCAACAGCCGACCTGCCTCTCTCTGCTCCCTAACTAAGACTGACCCATAGTGCCTACGGGTGAGGGTGTTTGAAATCCTGCTATGGTCAGCAGCAATATGAATACAGTCAATGATTCACACAGATGGTTGGTAGTGAGTCATCTACTGGTACACTGGTTACTGGTAACTGGTTACTAGGAACTGGTACTACTACTGAGATGGGGACACCAAATGGAAATAAGTCACTTTTTTAGGTTATCCCAGGTTCTGTACACATATGCTGCTATGTATGATAATCTGTGTGTCTGTATTTGTGTATACCTGAATAAACTTACTTAGTAGGCCGCGAGGTCGAGCCCCCAATCATTATTTTAATTGCTACATTTGCACGTTACAAATTTTCAGCATTTGTTTCAATAGAGCCAAACCACCGACCAAATAGCTTACTTAGCTGTTTTAACTTTTAAAGTTTAAATAATAAGATACTACAAGGACCCCCAAGGAAAATAAGTTACTTTGGCTGACTTTTATTTTTGGTTATCCTTGGTAATTTACACTATGGTAATTGTACTGTGCTTAGATAAGCTTACCTATTAACCCAGTTGCTTATATATTTAATGAAATATTGTGTCTATTGCTTATTCTGCAGCAGTGTTGCTCGCCAGTGATATAGTATCTACTCTGTTGTTCACCAAATTGCAGTTTGGATCTCAGCTTCCGTAGCAGGCAGGATTAACTTCCGTGGCAAATCACTCTTATGTCTTAACCACTGTATTAAGCTGGCCCAATAAGATTAAGTCGGTTAAGTGTATTTCTATACCAGGAAGATTAGTATTGGCTTCACCTAGATACAAATGCAGGTTTTAACAGACGAATCTCACAAAATGAATGTGGAACAATGCCGCTCAGATCCTGTTAGTGATTATAACCAAATAAGAAGCTCAGACACCAGACGAATTTTCCCAATTGTTAAGGCAACGTAAATGTTGCTGTAAAACCCTGAATATGATGAAATAACTGTGAAACTTGGTGTAAATGTGATGAAGCAACGGTGAAACTTGGTGTAAATGTGATGAAGCAACGGTGAAACTTGGTGTAAATGTGATGAAGTAACGGTGAAACTTGGTGTAAATGTGATGAAGCAACGGTGAAACTTGGTGTAAATGTGATGAAGCAACGGTGAAACTTGGTGTGAATGTGATGAAGCAACGGTGAAACTTGGAGCGAATGTGATGAAGCAACGGTGAAACTTGGTGTAAATGTGATGAAGCAACGGTGAAACTTGGTGTAAATGTGATGAAGCAACGGTGAAACTTGGTGTAAATGTGATGAAGCAACGGTGAAACTTGGTGTAAATGTGATGAAGCAACGGTGAAACTTGGTGTAAATGTGATGAAGCAACGGTGAAACTTGGTGTAAATGTGATGAAGTAACGGTGAAACTTGGTGTAAATGTGATGAAGTAACGGTGAAACTTGGAGCGAATGTGATGAAGCAACGGTGAAACTTGGTGTGAATGTGATGAAGCAACGGTGAAACTTGGAGCGAATGCATTTGGACAATAAATTGAATCATACAGTATAAACTGAAATATGTAGTGTAAATAGTTTTTATATTGAGGTGGTGCAGAAGACACGGAGGTTTGTGTGGTGTTGACCAGAGGAGAGTTGGCCTCCCGGGTCATGACTCAGTGGTAGTGTTTTCAGCTCCCAGCCCAACACTCGAGTTTTATCTAGAGCGAGTGGAGACGTATAGGCAAGTCTTCTTACTTCTTTGGCCCTTGTTTTAGGAGACTGTTGTAGGTGGATTTTTGTTATAATATTCATTATCTTTAAGCTTCACTGAGCTCTTGGATAATGGGGGTTAAGTTTGATGCCAGGAAAGGGAGAGTGGCTCCAGTTCCTTGGTTCAAGAGCCCTTTACCAGTATGAAGACTTTTCCTTGAAGGAAAGGAATTAAGCCTCGGCCCACAAGCCCGAGAAAGTCTTCTCAGCAGCAGCAGCAGCAGCAGCAGATACAGCGTCACAACCTGTAACAGCACTTGCGGATATCCGCTTCCCCTGGCTGTAATCTTTACACACACAGTAGAGGTCTCACTTTCTTTTTTTTTACCAAACAAAATTAGATACACAGACAGTGTGCGGCTACTTATTGCACACATATTTTATGTTTCCTTATCACACTCCATCAAATTCGTCAGTCTGAGCTGGGAGAGTTTTGGGGTGTCACTCATCACAACTCATCTTTACTCAACATATGATAAACATGTGCTGGCGAGATGCCCCGTTATCACTCTAATTGAAATATGCTTATTCTTTTGTTACATAGATTCATGTAACTTAACTTTGGGTTATGACGAGTGAGGTGGGAAGATTGTGGGAGCTGTGAGGAAACTCCAGTGTTAGTTCAGATTACTGAGTATTGCCAGAGTATCTGACCTTGCCAGAGTGTCTGACATTGTCAGCGTAACCTTCCCAGAGTATCTGACCTTACCACAGTATCTGACCTTACCACAGTATCTGACCTTACAACAGTATCTGACCTTACCACAGTATCTGACCTTACCACAGTATCTGACCTTACCACAGTATCTGACCTTACCACAATATCTGACCTTACCACAGTATCTGACCTTACCAGAATATCCTCACCTTGCCAGAATTTCTGACCTTACTAGAGTATCTAACCTTGCCAAGGTATCTAACCATACTTGAGTATCTAACCTTATCATAGTATATCATAGTTTCTGACCTTACCAGCGTATCTGACCGTACCAGAGTACTAGACCTTGCCAGAGTATCTGACCTTGCCAGAGTATCTGACCTTGCCAGAGTATCTGACCTTGCCAGAGTATCTGACCTTGCCAGAGTATCTGACCTTGCCAGAGTATCTGACCTTGTCTTAGTATCTGACCTTGCCAGAGTATCTGACCTTGTCTTAGTATCTGACCTTGCCAGAGTATCTGACCTTGCCAGAGTATCTGACCTTGCCAGAGTATCTGACCTTGTCTTAGTATCTGACCTTGCCAGAGTATCTGACCTTGCCAGAGTATCTGACCTTGGCAGAGTATCTGACCATGCCAGAGTATCTGACCTTGCCAGAGTATCTGACCTTGTCTTAGTATCTGACCTTGCCAGAGTATCTGACCTTGCCAGAGTATCTGACCTTGCCAGAGTATCTGACCTTGCCAGAGTACTAGACCTTGCCAGAGTATCTGACCTTGCCAGAGTATCTGACCTTGCCAGAGTATCTGACCTTGCCAGAGTATCTGACCTTGCCAGAGTATCTGACCTTGCCAGAGTACTAGACCTTGCCAGAGTATCTGACCTTGCCAGAGTATCTGACCTTGCCAGAGTATCTGACCTTGCCAGAGTATCTGACCTTGCCAGAGTATCTGACCTTGCCAGAGTTGCGCACAGTTTTACATAGGTTATGGTACTCGTTGCGTTTATTTCTTCAGAACCTTTTTGACTGCCTTAACATTATTTACTTAACATTAACTTCTACAGTATTTATTTGCCACTGATGGATCTGTGTGTTATATCTACATGTGATTCGTTTTTATGCAGCATTAAAACCATTTATCTTTATTTTACTGCTTTAGGTTTTACCTTCAGTTTCACTTAAGGAAATTGTATAGTGCAATGGTCTGGGAAGCCAAAGCTGTACATACAGGATGCCCGGGATATTAGGCCTTAGGCTCAAGCCCCAGCTGTCGGCTGTGAGATATAGATGTATGTAATAAAAGCAAACGAGCGAGCACGAAGGACCTAGAGTTGACATTCAGCTTCTCCTTGTAGTTGTTTTGCACACACACACACACACACACACACACACACACACACACACACACACACACACACACACACACACACACACACACACACACACACACACACACACACACACACACAAACACACACACACATACACATAAACACACTCAAAGCCAGTAAGACAGGGGAGAGAGAGAGATAGATAGGGGGGGAGGGGGTAGACTGTATTTTCTTGGACTGTAAGAAGGCTTTTGATACAGTTCCACACAAGAGATTAGTGCAAAACCTGGAGAGCCAAGCAGGGATAACACTGAAGGCACTGCAATGGATCAGAGAATACCTGACAGGAAGGCAACAGCGAGTTATGGTACGTGACGAGGTGTCAGAGTGGGCGCCTGTGACGAGAAGGGTTCCACAGGGGTCAGTCGTAGGACAGGTGCTGTTGTTGGTATATGTGAATAACATGACGAAAGGGATAGACTCAGAAGTGTCTTTGTTTGCAGACGATGTGAAACTAATGAGGAGAATACAATCCGATGAGGATCAGGCAGGACTATAAAGGGATCTGGACAGGTTGCAAGCCTGGTCCAACAGCTAGCTTCTAGAGTTTAACCCCACCAAGTGTAAAGTCATGAAGATAGCGGAAGGGCAAAGAAGACCGCAGACAGAGTACTGTCTAGGGGGGCCAGAGACTGCAAACCTCACTCAAGGAAAAGGATCTTGGGGTGAGTATATTACCGAGCACGGCTCCTGAGGTGCACATCAACCTAATAACTGCTGCAGCATATGGACGACTAGTAAACCTAAGACTAGCGTTCCGACACCTCAGTAAGGAATCGTTCAGGACTCTGTACACCGTGTATGTCAGGCCCAAATTGAAGTATGCAGCACCAGTTTGGAACCCACACCTTGTCTAACATATCAAGAAATTAGAGGAAGTGCAAAAGTTTGCAACTAGACTAGTCCCGGAGCTAAGGGGGATGCCCTACAAGGAGAGGTTAGGTGAAGTCGACCTGACGACACTGGAGGATAGGAGGGATAAGAGGATATGATAACGACACATAAAATACTGAGAGGAATTGACACAGTGGATAGAGACAGGATGTTCCAGAGATGAGACCCAGCAACAAAGGATCACAGTTGGAAGTTGAAGACTCAGATGAATCACTGGGATGTTAGGAAGTAATTTTTCAGTCATAAAGTTGTCAGGAAGTGGAATGGTCTGAAAAGGGATGTAGTGGAAGCAGGAGCTACATATAGCTTTAAGAAGAGGTATGATAGGGCTCGTGGAACAGGGAGAGAGTGGACCTAGTAGCGACAAAAGGAGGAGCCAGGAACTGTGAATCGACCCCTACAACCACAATTAGGTAAGTACAATTTGGTGAGCACACACACACACACACACACACACACACACACACACACACACACACACACACACACACACACACATACACACACACACACACACATACACACACACACACACACACACACACACACACACACACACACCACACACACACACGTACGTGATGAGGTATCACAGTGGGCGCCTGTGACGAGCGGGGTCCCACAGGGGTCGGTCCTGGGACCAGTGCTATTCTTGGTATATGTGAATGACATGACGGAAGGGATAGACTCAGAAGTGTCCCTGTTCGTAGATGATGTGAAGTTAATGAGGAGGATTAAATCAGATGTGGACCAGATAGGTCTACAAAGAGACCTATCTGTTATGAAGATCAGAGAAGGGCAAAGAAGACCGCAGACAGAGTATAGGCTAGGTGGCCAAAGACTGCAAACCTCACTCAAGGAGAAAGATCTAAGGGTGAGTATTATACCGAGTACGTCGCCAGAAGCACACATTAACCAGATAACTGCTGCGGCATATGGGCACCTGGCAAACCTGAGAATAGCGTTCCGGTACCTCAGTAAGGAATCGTTCAAGACTTTATACACTGTGTATGTCAGGCCTATACTGGAGTACGCAGCACCAGTTTGGAACCCCACACCTTTTCAAACACGTCAAGAAATTAGAGAAAGTGCAAAGGTTTGCAACAAGGCTGATTCCAGAGCTAAGGGAATATCCTACGAAGAGAGGTTAAGGGAAATCGGCCTGACGACACTTGAGGACAGGAGGGTCAGGGGAGACATTATAACGACATACAAAATACTGCGTGGAATAGACAAGGTGAACAGAGACAGGAAGTTCCAGAGATGGGACACAGAAACAAGGGGTCACAATTGGAAGCTGAAGACTCAGATGAGTCAAAGGGATGTTAGGAAGTATTTCTTCAGCCACAGAGTTGTTAGGAAGTGGAATAGTCTGGCAAGTGATGTAGTGGAGGCAGGAACCATACATAGTTTAAGACGAGGTATGATAAAGCTCATGGAGCAGGAGAGGGGGGACCCAGTAGGGGTCCGTGAAGAGGCGGGGGCCGGGAGCTGAGTCTTGACCCCTGCAACCACAATTAGGCGAGTACATACACACACACACACACACACACACCACACCACACACCACACACACACACACACACACACCACAAGAAGGGCGTTTGAAAACAGTTCCACACAAGAGATTGGTGCAAAAACTGGAGGACCAGCGGGGATAACAGGGAAGGCACTACAATGGATCAGGGAATACTTGACAGGAAGACAGCATCGAGTCATGGTACGTGGCGAGGTGTCAGAGTGGGAAACCTGTGACCAGGGGTCCCACAGGGTCAGTCCTAGGACCAGTGCTGTTTCTGGTATTTGTGAACGACAGACGGGAGGAATAGACTCTGAGGTGTCCCTGTTTGCAGATGACGTGAAGTTGATGAGGGAAAAATTCACTCGATCGAAGACCAGGCAGAACTACAAAGGATCTGGACAGGCTGCAGACCTGGTCCCGCAATTGGCTCCTGGAGTTCAACATTCCCACCAAGTGCAAAGTCATGAAGATTGGGGAAGGGCAAAGAAGACCGCAGACGGAGTACAGTCTAGGGGGGCCAGAGACTAAAACCTCACTCAAGGAAAAGATCTTGGGGGGAGTATAACACCAGGCACATCTCCTGAAGCGCACATCAACCAAATAACTGCGCAGCATATTTGGGGGCCTAGCAAAACCTCAGAACGCATTCCGATATCTTAATTTAAGGAATCATTCAGGACCCTGTACACCGTGTAACGTTAGGCCCATATTGGAGTATGCTGCACCAGTTTGGAACCCACACCTAGCCAAGCACGTAAAGAAAAATAAGGAAAGTGCAAAAGGTTTGCAAACAAGACTAGTCCCAGAGCTAAGAGGTATGTCCTACGAGGAAGGTTAAGGGAAATCAACCTGACGACACTGGAGGACAGGAGAGATAGGGGGACATGATAACGCATACAAAATACTGAGAGGAATTGACAAGGTGGACAAAGACAGGATGTTCCAGAGATTGGACACAGTAACAAGGGGACACAGTTGGAAGCTGAAGACACAGATGAATCACAGGGATGTTAGGAAGTATTTCTTCAGCCACAGAGTAGTCAGTAAGTGGAATAGTTTGGGAAGTGATGTAGTGGAGGCAGGATCCATACATAGCTTTAAGCAGAGGTATGATAAAGCTCACGGCTCAGGGAGAGTGACCTAGTAGCGATCAATGAAGAGGCGGGGCCAGGAGCTCGGACTCGACCCCCGCAACCTCAACTAGGTGAGTACAACTAGGTGAGTACACACACACATGTCATAGAACCATGTCATAGAACTCCAATAGGTTTGTGACATAGGATTTCCCTTCCCTAAAACCATGTTGGCTGCTGTTGATGAGATCATTCCTTTCTAGGTGTTCCACCACTCTTCTTCTGATAAACTTCTCCATGACTTTGCATACTATACATGTCAGTGACATTGGTCTGTAGTTTAGTGCTTCAGACCAGTGTCACTGACATGTATAGTATGCAAAGTCATGGAGAAGATTATCAGGAGAAGAGTGGTGGAACACCTAGAAAGGAATGATCTCATCAACAGCAGCAAACATGGTTTTAGGGACGGGAAATCCTGTGTCACAAACCTACTGGAGGTTCTATGACATGGTGACAGCAGTAAGACAAGAGAGAGAGAGGAATGGGTGGATTGCATTTTCTTGGACTGCAAGTAGGAGTTTGACACAGTTCCACACAAGAGATTAGTGCAAAACTGAAGGACCAAGCAGGGATAACAGTGAAGGGACTACAATGGATCAGGGAATACTTGTCAGGAAGACAGATCGAGTCATGTACTGGCGATGTTTTCAGAGTGGGCACCTGTGACAGCGGGGTCCCACAGGGGTCAGTCCTAGACCAGTGCTGTTTCTGGTATTGTGAATGACATGACGGAAGGAATAGACTCCGAAGTGTCCCTGTTTGCAGATGACGTGAAGTTGATGAGAAGAATTCATTCGATCGAGACCAGGCAGAGCTACAAAGGGATCTGGACAGGCTGCAGACCTGGTCCAGCAATTGGCTCCTGGAGTTCCCAACCCCACCAAGGTGCAAAGTCATGAAGATGGGGAAGGGCAAAGAAAACCGCAGACCGGAATACAGTCTAAGGGGCCAGAGACTACAAAACCTCACTCAAGGAAAAGAAACTTGGGTGAGTATAACACCCGGGAATCTCCTGAAGCGCACATCAACCAAAAACTGGGGGT
>NC_069399.1:117805710-117855710 GCF_026875155.1 Cherax quadricarinatus
GCTGAAATTCCTGATTGCAACAACATGCTTAGACTTAATTGGAACACACAGAAAGACACCTTGAGCCTCAAAGAAATAAACAATAAAACATCAGTAGACTCATCAAACGTAGTTTACTGTCAGTGGTATCACAATGTTTTGATCCTCACCAATGCTTGTGCATAATTTAAGGAAGCTCAAAATATGTTCAGATGATAACTTGCCTCTTGAAATGAATCAAGCATGGGATGAAATATCCACGGAGTTTCAACAACTTCACCAAATTAAATTCTCCCGACAAATAGATCAAGAGGGAAACAAGTACACATTATATGTGTTCTGTGATGCGTCAACCAGAGGTTATGGCGCTGTAGCTTATCCTTCAGGGGATTAGCACCCTTGAAGGTCAGAACAGTACCACAATTGGAACTGACAGTTCTCTATGTAGGTACAAAATTAGCTGTCTATCTCAACAAAATGCTTGATCATCTCGCTAATGAAAAACCTCTGATCTGCAGTGATAATGAAGCAGTTCTCCAGTGATTACGAAATAACAAAAGTTATTCTATGTACAAAATAGAGTAGCAGAAATAAGATAGACGCAGAGAGATTATCTCTTTCTCCACGTATCTACCCACGAGAATCCAGCTTACATGTTGTCACGTGGTGTCCCACTTAAGAAATTTGTGGATAATAAATTGTGGTTCTACGGACCGAACTGGCTCTCCGATGAAAATAATTGGCCTCAAGCAAGAAGCTCGCATTATGCCAGAAGAATCAGTCTAATTGAACACAAATAATCTGCTTAAATAGAGCAGACACACCAAAAATAGTTATTAATGGATCTAAATACTCGTCTTTGGGTAAACTATTAAGAGTTACAGCTCTTGTCTTATATTCATTAAAGGGTCAAAGCCTAAAAACCATGCCACGGGCGGGAATAGAACCCACGATCAGAGAGTCATAAAACTCCAGACCGACGCGCTAGCTGGCCCAGTGGTTAGCGCGTTGGTCTGGAGTTTTATGACTCTGATTGCAGATTCCATCCCCGTCCGTGGTATGATTTCTTTGCAATCGTGTCATTGCGATATCGTGAGTCAGGACAAAGCCTAATTATGAATTTCCTGAACCCATCAAATATTAGGTGGAACAAATACAGATAGATGTCTTATCTACAGAGTACAAAATTCTGGAAACTCAGGATAAATCCCCAAAAGAAACCTAATATGATTAATTCTTTAGGACTTTATCTCTACTCAGAAAATATTATAAGATGTCGAGGAAGAATTCGTAAGTCTTTACTACCTAAAGAAGCAATACATCCAATATTATTTATATTATTTTTATTAACACATCGGCCGTTTCCCACCAAGGTAGGGTGGTTCGAAATAGAAAAACTATGGCCATCATTCACTCCATCACTGTCTTGCCAGAGGTGCGGTTACACTACAGTTATCAAATGGCAACGTTAACATCCCTCCTTCAAACTGCAGGCACTGTACTGTCTATCTCCAGTACTCAAGTCCGGCCTGCCGGTTTCCTTGAATCCCTTCATAAACATTACCCTGCTCACACTCCAACAGCACGTCAAGCCCTAAAAACCATGTCTCCATTCGCTCCTATCTAACACGCTCATGCATGCTTGCTGGAAGTCCAAGCCCCTCGCACACAAAATTTTTTAAACCCCCCCCCGGGCCGACCCATTATTTCCCCCATGGTTGGCCTTCTAAAGGTTTTTTTTGCCCCCCTTTTGTTTCCCCAACCCACCTAAATTCCTTCCCCCCCGGGTAATATTTTTTCCCCCAACCCCCTTTAATTTCCAATAATTCGTGAATTTTAAACACAAAGGCCTTTAAAAATTTCCTGAACCCAAAAAATTTTGGGGTTTTTGGAAAAATCCCCAATAGTTTCTTTTTTTTCAGGTAAAAAATTTCCCCAAACTCAGGGAAAACCCCCAAAAGGAAACCAAATGAATTTTTAATTTTGGGATTTTTTATTTTTCTCAAAAATAAATTTGGGTTTTGTCGGGAAGTTTTTAAAGGTCCCTTTACTACTAAAAAGCAAAAATTTTCAAAAATTTTTTTTATTTTTTTATTCCTTTGGGTTTTTCCCCCCCAATGGGGGGAAATGGAAAAAAATTCTTCCTCCAAAAATGCCTTGAAGGGGCCCCTAAAATCCAAATGGGCAATTTTAACCCCTTTCCCTTTTTTTTTTGAAGGGAAACTTAGTTTTTCTTTTGGGCCCCCCTTGCCCTTTAAACCCTTTGAAAAGAATAAAGAGTAAGTTTAAAAAAATTTTATTTTTTATTAAAATTACTTTAATTTTAATAATTTTAAAAAATCCTTTATTTATTTTTAAAAGGGGGGATTATATTTTTTAAATTTATAAATTTTTAAAATTTTTATTTTTGTTATTGGTTTTTTGTAAATAACAACCCCCCCTTCCCCTTATTTATTTTGGAAAATTTTTAAAACCTCCGGAAAATTTTCCAAACCAAAGGAATTTCTCCTTTGGGTATTTTACACAACCAATTTGGCCTTTAAAAAAAATAAATTTTTTATTTTTTTAAAATAAATTTTATAAAAAATAATTATATTTTTTTTTTTTAAATTAATTTTTTTTAAAGGGCCTCCAATGGCAAACGCGATCTTGGGTTAAATAAAAAATCATTTTCCCTTTTCCCAAGGGAAAAGTGTAAAAACGAAAACCTGAATTGTTTTTAACTGGGGTTTTTTAGGGGGGGGGGAAATTTTGTCCCTTTTTTTTTGGGGTTACCTAAAATAAAGTTCTTTTTGTTGGTACTTTTTTTTGCATTTTTGGGTAAAAATTAAAATTTTACTTTAAACAAAAGGGAAAAAAAAAACCCCCCCTTTTTCTTTTTTTAAAAAAATTTTTTTTATTTTCTTGTTTCCCTTTTTTAATTTCCCAAACACCAATAACAAACCCCTTTAAAAATTTTTTAAAAATAAAATTTAAAAATTTAAAAACCCCTTTTATATATTATAATTTTAAAAAAAAAATTTATTTTTTTTCCTTTTTTAAAACCCTTTTTCCTTTGGGTTTTACCTTTTTTTTAAAAAGAAAAATATATATATTTAAAATATATTTTATATATATATTTTTTTTATATATAATTATTTTATATTTAATTTTTTATATATATATTTTATATATGTGGGTGCCGATATGTAAAACGGGGTCAAAGAAGAATCTTTTAAAAATTTAAAGCCCCTTTCTAAAATTTTCTCTTATACGATGAAAGATATATTTTTTTCATTTTGTTAATTTTAAAAAATTTAAAATTTTTGCACCAAAAGAATTTAAAAAATTTACGAAACCCTTTTTTATTTATTAATATCCCACGGGCCGATTCCCCCCAAGGCGGGTGGCCCGAAAAAAAAAAACTTTCCCCATCATTCACTCCATCACTGTCTTTCCAGAAGATTTGTTTTAAACTTTACATTTTTTTTAAACTGAAACCCTTTAAAAACCCCTCCTTCAGGGTGCGGGCACTGAAATTTCCCCTCCCCCGGGGATTTCCAAGCCCGGCCCCTGCCGGTTTCCTAAACCCCCCTTAAAAAAATTTATTACTTTGCTCACATCCAACAGCAGGGTCAAGTATTAAAAACCATTTTGTCCCCCTTCACTCCTATCAAACACGCCCCGGGCATGCCTGCTGGAATTTCCAAGCCCCTCGCACAAAAAAAACCCCCTTTTAAACCCCCTCCCCCCAAACCCATTCCTAGGCCGACCCCTACCCCCCCTTTCCCTTTCCCCACTACAGGCGGATACACTCTTGAAGTCACTCGGGTTTCGCCCCTTCTCTCTACATGTCCAAACCACCTCAAAAACCCCTTTCCCAAAAACCCTCGGGGACAACAGTTTTGGTAATCCCGCACCCCCTCCTAACTTCCAACTAAGAATTCCCCCTTGCATTATATTCACACCACAATTTGTCTCAGCCCATGACACTCCACGGGCCTCCTGCCTTCTCCTCGCTCCCCAATTTTCATCACCCATGCTTCACCCCCATATAAGAGCGTTTAAAACAAATTCCCCAAAACTTTCCCCTCTTTGCCCCCAAGGGCCCAACGTTCTTTGTTAACAGACCCCTAAGTGCACCCCTCCCCCTTTTCCCCCTCATCAATTCTTTAAATTCCCCTTTCATTTTTTTAGACCCATCCCCCTGACACGCCCCACCCCCAAATATCTGAAAACATTCACCTCCTCCATACTCTCTCCCCCCAAATTGATATCCAATTTTTTCACCCCAAATTTCTTTTTTTATCCTCATAACCTTTACTTTTCCCTAAATTTTCACTTTAAATTTTTCTTCTTTTGCACCCCTACCCCCCAAAAATTCATCCACCAATCTCTGCAACTTCTCTTCAGAATCTCCCAAGAGCAAAAGTGTCACCCAGAAAAGAGCAAGGGACAACTCAAAATTTATGTGTGTTCTTTATCTTTTTTCCCCCACGCCCTTTTGGGAAGGGGCCCTCGCAATTTTTTTCTTCTCTTACAACCCCATCTTAAAAATATTAAACAAACCTGGGACAAACACACACCTTGTCTAAGGCCTTCTTTTACTGGGAAATAAATTTTCCCTCTTTCCTTTCATACTCTTTTCTTGAGCCCCTTTCCCGTAAAAACTCTTCACGGGTTTCAGTAACCCACCCCCTACCCCCTTCACCTGCAACTCTACCCATTGCCCCCCTATCCAACCCCCGTCATAAAGCCTTTTTTTCCCCAAAAACCCTAAATGCACAAAGACCCTTTGCCCTTTTCTAAAAAAACTATTCTTACCTTTTTTCAAATGTAAACACCCGGTTTCCCCACACCCCCTAACCCTTTTCCCAAACCCCCCTTTTTTCATCTGCTATCCTATTCCCCCCTCTTTTTCCCTTTAAATTTTTTCAATTAAAAAACTCTAAAACCCAAAAATTTACCAAAGGTTTACTCAACAACTTATCCCCCTATAAATTTTTTGCACTCTTTTTGTCCCTTTTTTCCTTTATTTCAAAAAGGGAAATATTCATGCTCTTTTGCCAATCCCCAGGTACCTTACCCTCTTCCATGATTTATTAATTTAAATTTCACCCAAACCCTCCAAAAAATATATCCCCACCTTCTTTTAAAAATTTTATCTTTTTCCCCTCCAAACCCCGGGTTTCCTTTCCCCCTTTATTTTAAACCTTAAACCTTTCCCCACGGACTTCCCCCCCCTCACAACTGGGTCTTCCTCACTCCTACAAGATGTTTTTCCTCCTTTCCCCCATACACGAAATACAGCTTCCCTTCTTCCAAACAACATTTAACAATTTCCTCAAAATATTCCCTCCCCCCTCTTCCCAATACCTCTAACTCTCCATTTAATAACTCTCCCCTTTTTTTTTTTTAACTGACAAATCCATTTGTTCTCTTGGGTTCCCCCTTTCCCTTTTTAAACTCACTCCAGAACTTTTTTTTTTTAAAAACCCCAAAAATTTTTTTTAAACATCCTCCCCCTCCTCATTTGCTCCTTTTTTTCGTTTTTCACCCCCCTTTAACCCCTCTCTTTTTCTCCATATATCTTTTCCCCCCTTGCTTTACTTCTCTTTGTAAAAAATTTTCATATGCTAACTTTTCCCCTTACTGCTCTCTTTACATCATCATTTCCCCCAATCCCCTCCCCTTTCCCCCCCGCACCCCCTTTCCCCGTAACCACAAACTTCTGCTGAACATTTAACACACTTTTTTAAACCTCCCCCTACCTCTTCGACCCTTTGCCTATGCCTCTTTAGCCCATCTATCCCCAATAGCTGTTTATATCTTCCCCTAACTGCCTCCTCTTTTAGTTTATAAACCTTCACCTCTCTCTTCCCTGATGCTTCTATTCTCCTTGTATCCATCTACCTTTTACTCTCAGTGTAGCTACAACTAAAAGTGATCTGATATATCTGTGGCCCCTCTATAAACATGTACATCCTGAAGGTCTACTCAACAGTCTTTTATCTTACAATACATAATCCAACAAACTACTGTCATTTCGCCCTACATCTTTATCTTGTATACTTATTATCCTCTTTTTCTTAAAATATGTATTACCTATAACTAAACCCCTTTCTATACAAAGTTCAATCAAAGGGCTCCCATTATCATTTACACCTGGCACCCCAAACTTACCTACCGCACCCTCTCTAAAAGTTTCTCCTACTTTAGCATTCAGATCCCTACCACAATTACTCTCTCACTTGGTTCAAAGGCTCCTATACATTCACTTAACATCTCCCAAAATCTCTCTCTCTCCTCTACATTCCTTTCTTCTCCAGGTGCATACACGGTTATTATGACCCACTTTTCACATCCAACCTTTACTTTAATCCACATAATTCTTGAATTTACACATTCATATTCTCTTTTCTCCTTCCATAACTGATCCTTCAACATTATAATATATAATATATATATATATATATATATATATATATATAAATATATATATATATATATATATATATTATATATTATATATATATATATATATTACTGGCATCTAAATAAGTGTAAAGTAAATAAGACTCCTCAATGCCTTTCCCTTATAAATTAAGAAAATTACCAACAACTTATCTCTAGCTGCCTTCAAGAGTAAAGTTGATAAGTTTCTCAAGTCAGCTCCTGATCAACATGGCTGCGGTGCGTACGTTAAACCGCGTGCTGTTAATACCAACAACCTGAGTAATCAGACAACCAGGAGGCTTGGTCTGTTATCGTGCCACGGAGACGATGACCTCCTCGAACGGAGCACAGTTAAGAGTGCTGAGTGCTCTCTCAGGTCGTGTTCCTCTTTAGATTTCTTTCATCTTCCTTCAATGCTCGTCGCAAGATCTGCTGACCTTTCACAGATGGTCTACAGCAGTGGTTCGTATATTACTGGACTCGGCTCAATAGTGAGGTGGGTTGCCATCTACTATTGGGCCCATTACAGATAGTTGTTATTCATTAGAGGTGACATTGACATAGTTGCTAGTCATATGAGGTGACATAAAGATAGTTGTTAGTCGTTAGAGGTGACATTCAGAGAGCTTTCAGTCGTTACAGATGAAATTAAGATTGTTGTGCAAGAAAGGTACACAACACCACAAGAGGAAAGTTAAGACACGTGCAACATCTGGTTATCTTTATTGTAGACGTTTTTGCCATCCAGTGGCTTTACCAGTACAAATTCTAGGACATAACTGAAGAGCACCACGGTGCTCTTCACACCAACTCCAAGGTTGAGGGACTGATTACATCATCTTTTGTATATAGTTCTACCGTCTTCTAGTTATGTCCTAGAATTTGTATTAATAAAGCCACTGGATCCCGAAACGTCTACAACAAAGATAACCAGATGTTGCACATGTGTTGTGGAGAAATTTTCTCCAGGAGGGGGGTATCAGCCCCCTTCAGCCCCTTTCAGCCCAGAGGGGCCCAGCCCTCTCAGAAGGGGCAAGCATCTTGTTTACTGCTACAGCGAGTAATTGATCCCAGATGCAGTACGAGTATACGGCGTGGTCAAGCGACCGACGCTCCTTGCAAGACTCCAGTGTTGCAAAGTGTAATTTAATAAAAGACAGTCCATCTCTTACCTTAGCAGGACAATTAAGGAAAATCCTGCTCCCACTTTATTACCATGGTAAAGATAGTGTACATTGTTGTCTATGCTTAAGACAGCAAGAATCAAACATTCTGCTTTGCTTCATGGAGGAAGTGGCAAGGAAGCAAAAGGTACTAGGTCAGCTTTTCCTTTATGTGGTAGGGGCAGTGACGGTGTAAGAGGCTGTGGCGTTTTCAGATTACTTTTGACTCTACTGAGAGTCACACTGACGCCAGGATAACCAACAAAGAACACTGATCCGTGCATTAGTGTGAACAAAGTGTCTCACAAAACACGATAAACACTTACAGAGAAGTGTGATCAACTTCTTAGCGATATTGTGTGAACAATTATTGATGAACAGTGTAACAACGAGTGTTGCAATCCAACAGAGTGTAGGGCGACATTCTTCAAAGAACACTCTTCTTCAATCAACTCAACGAATATACGGGTCAGATACATATACCCAGGTAAGTGTTCTAACTCGTGATGTACTACTATTGACTGCGCAGTTGAGTCGAAGTTACGAGTTAGTCACTTATCATAAACCCCGGTGATAAGCAGACTTTTGAGTCCACACAAGTACGTAAGTCAGCCATCAGTGAATGAAATATGCTGACATAACACCCCCTAGGGATAATTTATCATACATAACAAAATATTAATTTTTAGCCCGTTGTGAAGTGACTTCGACAGCTTCTCAAGACCTCATCTGCAGGGGCGGTTGTGCAGGCGATGAGCTGTCTTTCTAAGTTAAGTTTTCCCTATTTTTAAACTTAGCTGGTAAACCATTTCTCAACATGTGTCTTAACTTTCATTAAGAATGTTGTTGTTATTCATTAGAGGTGACATTAATATACTTCCTGTTCATTACAAGTGCCATTACCCTAGGATAGTTGTTAGTCAATAAAGTTGACATTAGGATAGTTGTTAGCCATTACCAGCATTGGTACCATTAAGATGGTTGATAGTGACAAGTCAAACTAGCATCAGGAGTAATGTTTGCTTGCTTGCTGCTGCTTAAAAAAAGACATAATTAGATGTTTTAATACTTAGAAGAAGTTAAAAACTTATACACACCTAATATTGTGGCCCAGGAGGACTGTGCCATAAATATGGTATTAAATACCGACAGGTTCATTATTAAGACACATATGCAATAGTTATGTATCTTCATTGTTGAAACGCTTCACCTACACAGTAGGTTTCTTCAGTCAAATACAGATATAGCAGGTGTAGTAGTGAAATATAGATGATGCAATCAGTCTATCAATCTTGGAGAAGTAGTACATGAGAAACAGTGTATAAGAGTTTTTTGTTTTGTTTAGTGTAACTCATCGCCCACCTCCCACATATTAGCAGACAGAGTTGAGGAAGAGTGGGCAGCGGCCCCGGGGTGGCACTCTGTGGTATCTTCATCTTGTGGATCTCTCGTGCCTGGCTTGAAGCCTTGCCTAAGTGAAGACAAAAAGTGATAAGGCATCTCTCTCTCTCTCTCTCTCTCTCTCTCTCTCTCTCTCTCTCTCTCTCTCACTCTTTTACACAAGGTTTGACAAGGTTAGGTTAATGATCCCTAGCTTTATTGACAAGCTATTTACAACTTAAGGATTCCTAACTTTATTGACAAGCTAAGAGCTGTTACCTACATCAGCTCACTTGAAAGCATTTTTATTGTTATGAAACATACAAGTAGGCAACAGGATGAAGTTAGAGCCATCTGTGGACCAGCATTTTCATCTGATCAACTGACTTTATCTCATTGACATCATAATGCTGTACGAATGTGTTCCAGACTCGAGTCATCCTGCGAATAAATGATCTCAGATGAAGTGATGTTCTGGAGAAGGGTACAGCCAGAGTGAAGTTGCTGCTTTCTGCCCGTCTTGTGGTATAGAAACTTGCTTCATACTGTCCTCGAAGTGGATCCAAGTGTGGGACTTTTACAATATTGGCCTTGTACATAACAGTAAGACCACCCACATTCCTCCTGTGTTGAAGGCTCTGCTGAAGTGACAGATCTATCCAGGATTGGTCCAGGTGAGAGATGAGACGTCTTGCTGTGTTCTCTACTCTGTCAAGCAGTCGCAGATGAGAAGGGGGGCAGGTGAACCAAGAAAGTGGAGCATACTCAAGGTGTGAGCATACTTGTGCCTCGTACAGAATCTTGCAACCCCTACTGCCAAGCAGGTGCGAGATACGGCGAAGTGCTGTAAGCTTCCTGGCTGCCTTGTTTGCAAGATTTACAACATGGTTCTTCATGGTTAGTTTGGAGTCAAATTTCACCCCAAGGATAACTTCTTCTCCAGGTGCTAACACCCTCCCATTCATCCTTACTACTGCACCAGCTTTACCATCATGGTGCCTAGAGACAATCATCATTTGCATTTTCTCAGGTGCAAATGTTACTTGCCATCTATTTCCCCAAGCTGACATAGCTCTTAGCTGGTGATTGATGTAGCTTAGAGCAGCTGGTCTTTCTTCTCTTGGATAAGTGAATGTCAGTGTATAGTCGTCTGCATATGCATGGGATTCTGGGATGAGATGAAGAAGGTCGTTGAAGTAGACATTCCATAACAATGGTCTCAGCACGCTTCCTTGTGGAACACGTGCCCCAATAGGATGTCACTGAGAACTACCCTTAGAGATCTACCATTGAGTAGACATAGCATAGAGCCTGCAATTCCCAGTGCTTGAAGTTTTGCCCTGGTGCCACACCCGGTCGAAAGCACCAGCAGCTACCACGCAGCTGACTTTGGATTCATCCAGTGACTGGTGCCACTTAGTGGAGAGGTTTAACAACAGATCAGCAGCAGAGTAACCTTTCCTGAAGCCATATTGACGATCACAAAGTAGTAAGTGGTAGTCAAAAAACTCTGTCATTTGTCTTGAGATTATTGTTTCAAGGATCTTACCAGTAATTGACAGGAGTGACACTGGTCTGTAGTGCTGATTTCTGCTCTGCTCTTCTTTTTGTGAACAGGGACTGCATTTGCCTCTTTCCACAGAGAGGGCCATTTACACTGTACTAGGCAGTGCTGAAAGATGCGAGTTAGAGGTGCTGCTAGCTGGTCTGCACATCTCAGCAATCTTGGGCTTAATTTGTCTGGGCCCACAGCCTTTTCTTGGTCAAGCGATTTAAGAAGGAAATGCACCTCCTCCTGCCTTATTGTCACCACTGACAGTTTTGACACAGTTCTTCCAGCTAGCCAAGGAGGGTCCCTTGCTGGATCAGGAATTTGCATTTTGGTAGCAAAGTGTTCGGCAAAGAGGTCCGCCTTCTCTTGACTACTAGTAGAGGTGGTCCCATCCTGTCGATTTAGAGGTGGAATGAGTTCATCAGACAGATAACCTTGTCTGTCCTTGACCATGGACCACCAGGTTTTGGAGCCTACCCTACTTGATACTAGCTTTCTTTTTGTGTCCACTTCCCATTTAGCAATGGCCCACTTTTGAACGTCACCCATATGCCTACAGGCTTGCCTGTGCAAGTTCCTGTTATAGGTGGTAGGATGTCTCATGAACATTAAAATGGTATGAAATACCGACAGATTGTTAGGTAAGACACATATGCAACAGTTAGGTATCTTTATTTCGAAACGTTTCGCCTACACAGTAGGCTTCTTCAGTCGAGTACAGAAAGGTTGATAGAAGCAGAAGATACTCGAAGACGATGTAATCAGTCCATCACCCTTAAAGTTTTGAGGTGGTCAGTCCCTCAGTCTGGAGAAGAGCATTGTTCCGTTGTCTGAAAAAAATGCTCTTCTCCAGACTGAGGGACTGACCACCTCAAAACTTTAAGGGTGATGGACTGATTACATCGTCTTCAAGTATCTTCTGCTTCTATCAACCTTTCTGTACTCGACTGAAGAAGCCTACTGTGTAGGGGAAACGTTTCGAAATAAAAATACCCAACTGTTGCATATGTGTTTACCCAACAGGATGTCTCATAAACCCTTTGCCATGCTTTGTACTTAGCAGTAGCAGCCTTTACAACGAAAGCCAAACCAAGGCTGATCTGTAGGCTTCGTCACAGGTTGTCTCTGTCTGTCTGTCTCTGTCTGTCTGTCTCTGTCTGTCTGTCTGTCTGTCTGTCTGTCTGTCTGTCTCTCTCTCTCTTTCCTTTTCTTCTCTCTCTTTTCTCTCTCTCTCTCTCTCTCTCTCTCTTCTCTCTCTCTCCTCTCTCTCCTCTCTCTCTCTCTCACCCCTCTCTCTCTCTCTCACTCTTTCTCCCCGTCGCCTTCTTTTTTCCCCTTTCACTTTTCCCTCTCCCTTCCCCTCTTTCCTCTACCATCCTCTTTTTTTTCCCACTCGCACCTGAAACATTTACATAACAGATGAACCCTCCTTTCTTGCTAGCAAAGGTTTCCTTTAAGCTTATTTGAAAACCCTTGCCAAGCATTGCTTTATGATTCAGTTACACCGTTCACTGTAATATACAACAACATTCGAGTGAGGTGTAGGGTGAAGTTTAAGCCATCTGCAAAGCCAGAGCTTTCCTCAGGCTCTGCAGATTTGAATTGTTCACAATAATATTTTTCTGTGTGAAAGTATGCTACAACATAAATCAGGCCAAGAGACTCGCAGTAATGGAGTCAAGTTGGAAAAAATTAGATTTAGCATGTATATAGCTAAGCAATTGTTTGGTAATAGAGGTGTGAAGGAGTGGACAAACTCTTGAGTAGCGTAATGGAAGCAAAAACCTTGAGTAACTTTAAGAATAGGTTAGATTTCATTGGTGGATGTCGGTGGGTGTGAGTTGGATCTGCCTAGCATGAGCCAGTAGACCTGCTGAAGTGCTCCTGCAGCAGGCCTACTGGCTTTTGATTGAACTTTGTATAGAAAGGGGTTTGGTTATAAGAACATAAGAACATAAGAAAGGAGGAACACTGCAGCAGGCCTGTTAGCCCATACTAGGCAGGTCCTTTACAATTCATCCCACTAACAAACATTTGACCAACCCAATTTTCAATGCCACCCAAGAAACAAGCTCCGATGTGCAAGTCCCTCTCAAATCCAACCCCTCCCACTCATGTACTTATCCAACCTAAATTTGAAACTACCCAAAGTCCTAGCCTCAATAACCCAACTAGGTAGACTGTTCCACTCATCAACTACCCTATTTCCAAACCAATACTTTCCTATGTCCTTTCTAAATCTAAACTTATCTAATTTAAATCCATTACTGCGGGTTCTCTCTTGGAGAGATATCCTCAAGACCTTGTTAATATCCCCTTTATTAATACCTATCTTCCACTTATACACTTCGATCAGGTCTCCCCTCATTCTTCGTCTAACAAGTGAATGAAAACTTAAGAGCCTTCAATCTTTCTTCATAAGGAAGATTTCTAATGCTATGTATTAATTTAGTCATCCTACGCTGAATGTTTTCTAACGAATTTATGTCCATTCTGTAATATGGAGACCAGAATTGAGCTGCATAATCTAGGTGAGGCCTTACTAATGATGTATAAAGCTGCAGTATGACCTCTGGACTTCTGTTGCTTACACTTCTTGATATAAATCCCAGTAATCTATTTGCCTTATTACGTACGCTTAGGCATTGCTGTCTTGGTTTAAGGTTGCTGCTCACCATAACCCCAAGTCCTTTTCGCAATCTGTATGGCTAAGTTCTACATTTGTAGATGAATGGTTCAGAGAACCGACATGTTGATAAATTAGACACATGTGCAATTCTTGGGTATCTTTATTGAGGAAACGTTTCGCCACACAGTGGCTTCATCAGTCCATACAAAGGAGAATCTTGAAGAACAGGAGGAGAATGAGGTAATCAGTCCCTCAACCTTTAGTCGATGTGGTCAGTCCATCAATCTTGGGTGCTAGGGTTATGGACACTCCCGAGCTTCAGAACCTTGCATTTATCTACATTGAACTGCATCTGCCACTTTTCTGACCAAGAGTAGAGTTTGTCTAAATCCTCCTGAAGTTCCCTAACATCTACGTTTGAATCAATTATCCTACCTATCTTCGTGTCATCGGCGAATTTGCTCATATCACTAGTAATTCCTTCATCAAGATCATTTATATATATTATAAACAACAACGGGCCCAAGACTGATCCCTGTGGAACGCCACTTGTTACTGATCCCCACTCGGATTTAACCCCATTTATGGACACTCTCTGCTTCCTGTCTGTGAGCCATGATTCGATCCACGAGAGCACCCTTCCCCCAATGCCATGAGCTGCTACTTTGTGTACGAATGGTATATAATACCGACAAGATGAGATTGAGACACATGTGCAACATCTGGGTATCTTTATTGTAGACGTTTCGCCATCCAGTGGCTTTATCAATACAAATTCTAGGACATAACTTGAAGACAGTAGAACTATGTACAGAAGATGAGGTGCTCTTCGCACCTACTCCTAGGTTGAGGGACTGATTACCTCATCTTCTGTACATAGTTCTACTGTCTTCAAGTTATGTCCTAGAATTTGTATTGATAAAGCCACTGGATGGCGAAACGTCTACAATAAAGATACCCAGATGTTGCACATGTGTCTCAATCTCAGCTGCTACTTTCTTCAACAGTCTTTGGTGCGGAACTCTATCAAATGCCTTACTAAAATCTAAGTAAACAATATCAAATTCTTTATCGTGGTCAACAGCCTCAAAAGCTTTACTGAAGAAAGTTAATAAATTAGTTAGACAAGACCGGCCTCTTGTGAATCCATGCTGAGTATCCTTAATCAAGCTATGCTTATCGAGATGGCTTCTTATAATCTCAGCTATAATTGACTCTAGTAATTTGCCTACAATTGAGGTCAGGCTTATTGGGCGGTAATTTGACGGTAACGACTTGTCCCCTGTTTTAAAAATAGGAATTACATTAGCCATCCTCCACACATCAGACACTACACCTGTTTGAAGAGACAAATTAAAAATATTAGTTAATGGTTCACAGACTTCCATTTTGCATTCCTTAAGAACCCTTGAAAAAACCTCATCAGGGACCCGGCGACTTATTTTGCTTCAGTCTGTCTATCTGCTTCACAACCATTTCACTAGTGACTGTGATGTTACATAATTTATCTTCTTCTGATCCACTATAAAAATTAATTACCGGAATATTATTAGTGTCTTCCTGTGTAAAAACCGAGAGAAAATAATTATTTAAAATCGAGCACATTTCATTCTCTTTGTCAGTAAGGTGCCCATAGTTATTTTTAAGGGGACCTATCTTATCTCTAACTTTTGTTCTATAAACCTGGAAAAAACTTTTTGGGTTAGTTTTAGAATCCCTAGCAACTTTAATTTCATAGTCCCTTTTAGCTTTTCTTATCCCCTTTTTAATGTCCCTCTTAATGTCAATATACTGATTCATAAGATGACCCTCGCCTCTTTTGATACGCCTATAAATTCCTTTCTTATGCCCTAGTAGATATTTCAGCCTATTATTCATCCATTTTGGGTCATTTCTATTTGATCTAATTTCCTTATAAGGGATAAACGTTCTTTGAGCAGCATGTATTGTGTTCAGAAAACTGTCATATTGATAGCTCTCTTCGTTACCCCAGTCAACAGATGATAAGTGTTCTCTAAGCCCATCGTAATCTGCTAAGCGAAAATCTGGGACTGTTACTGAGTTATCCCTACTATCATACTTCCATTCAATTCTAAATGTAACTGATTTGTGGTCGCTAGCACCCAGTTCCTCTGAAACTTCTAAATTATTAACAAGGGATTCATTGTTTGCCAGAACTAAGTTAAGCAGGTTATTTCCCCTTGTAGGTTCTGTCACAAACTGCTTCAAAAAACAATCCTGAACTACTTCTAAGAAATCGTATGATTCTAAATTCCCAGTCAAGAAATTCCAATCAATATGACTAAAGTTAAAGTCTCCTAGAATTACTACATTATCGTGCCTTGTGGCCCTAACAATTTCCTCCCATAGTAGTCTCCCTTGGTCCCTATCTAAATTTGGGGGACGGTATATCACACCTAAAATTAATTTTTCATGCCCCTCTGAAAATTCTATCCAAACAGACTCTGTATGTGTTACTTCAGACTTAATACCCGTTTTTATGCAACAGTTCAAGCGATCTCGGACATACAATGCCACCCCACCCCCCTTCCCGATACTTCTATCTACTTGGAACAATTTAAAACCCTGAATGTGACATTCTGCAGGCATGTCCCGACTTTTTGAATTAAACCACGTCTCAGTAATGGCAAATACATCTATGTTACCTGCACTAGCAACTAGTCTCAACTCGTCCATCTTATTCCTAGCACTGCGAGTATTTGTGTAATAAATATTTAATGACCCTCCTCTCTCTTTACCCTTCCTGCCTGTTATTCCACTAAACCTATTACTGTCCTTGTCAATTAGTGCCACTGGCTTTCCAATATCCACCTCATTTTGCCTATTACTAGTTCTCCTAGTACTCATGTTACTACCCTGCGACTTCACAGTTTTCCCGCCAAAACCCATACTACTAACTATTCCTAGTTTAAAGACCTAACAGCTCCCTCCACTGCGTTGGCCAGTGCTCCCACCCCACACCTAGATAAGTGAACCCCATCCCTGGCATACATGTCATTTCTGCCATAGAAGAGGTCCCAGTTGTCAATGAATGTTACCGCATTTTCCTTACAGTATTTGTCCAGCCAGCAATTGACACCAATTGCTCTGGACAACCATTCATTTCCAACTCCTCTCCTTGGCAAAATGCCCCATATGACAGGTTTCCCACCCTTCCTCCTAATTATCTCTATTGCTGACCAATACCTGCTAATCAGGTCCTCACTCCTACGTCTGCCAACATCGTTGCCTCCAGCACTGAGACAGATAATAGGATTGCTCCCATTACCTCTCATGATGTCATCCAGACAGCTAACAATATCCTTCATCCCAGCCCCAGGAAAACACACTCTCTGCCTCCTACTCCTATCCTTCAAGCAGAATGCCCTATCCATGTACCTAATCTGGCTATCCCCAACAACAACAATGTTTTTACCTTCCTTGGCGTCGTCCGTCGTGATGCTCCGAGTAGTCGACTCACATTCGCCAGGTAGCATTACACCACTTGTAGAATTCGTCAAGACGTTCTCAATGGTCTTCGTTGGGGTTTCTAGGGATGTCTTACTCACGTCTGCCAATGCTTCTTTGGTGCTCGTTGTGGCATTCCCAGTAGAACACTCACATTCGTCAGGTAGCACCGAGAATGAGTTGGAAGTTTCCACGGTAGTCTTCTGGTTTCTCGTTGTTTCTGCCTCTCCAACCGTTTTCTTGATCTTCAGCTTGGTTCCATGTTGCCCGGCCACTGACCAAGCTCCCCTCTTAACCTGGGGACTTACAACAGAAGGATTACTACGAATCCTCTTGTTCTCCTCCGTTAATCGCCGTATCTCCATCTTAGCAACTCTGAGCTCTTCTCTCAGCTGCTGGTAAAGTTGCTCATGAGAGGGCACACTGGTACAGATTCACAGAGAGCACACAAACAGGTCTTCACAGAGCTAAGTTCACGTCACCACTGAGCTAAGTACACGTCACCACTCCAAGTACACGTCACCACTTATAGGTAACATTGGTCAACAATTTTTGAAAAGTTGTATGCTTCTTAAATTAGATTAACTAATTCTTGTGTATTTTCATGTCCTGAATCCAAATATCATCTTGAAAAATGCTTCTTGGCTATAGGTTTAAAGATACGAGACATGCAATATCTGATTATTTTATTATAACGTACAATATGTGTCTGTATGTTTTAAACTCTAATCCGCACCTACTCTCTGCGTTTTTGCTTGACGCTTACAGTGGGCTGAAGAATCATCTCTTGCCAATGTCAAGCAATAGTCTGCAAGCATTCTTGTGCCCCATTTGCCATGGTATCATTTTTCCATGGTTGAAATATCTTGGCGAAACCTTTCACCATGTTCGTCACTAACTGCCTCACAGTTCGCTGGAAAAAAGTCTAAATGTGAGTTCAAAAAGTGGATTTTAAGTGACATGTTACATCCAATGTTCTTGTAAGCCTTGATGAGGTTTTCCACCAATTCTTCATTGTTGCCTTACCTGGAGGTTACCTGGAGGTTATCCCGGGGATCAACGCCCCCGCAGCCCGGTCCATGACCAGGCCTCCCGATGGATCAGGGCCTGATCAACTAGGCTGTTACTGCTGGCAGCACGCAGTCCAACGTACGAGCCACAGCCCGGCTGATCCGGCACTGACTTTAGGTATCTGTCCAGCTCTCTCTTGAAGGCAGCCAGGGGTTTATTGGCAATTCCCCTAATGCTTGATGGGAGGCTGTTGAACAGTCTTGGGCCCCGGACACTTATGGTGTTTTCCTTTAGTGTACCAATAGCGCCCCTACTTTTTATTGGGGGCATTTTGCATCGCCTGCCCAGTCTTTTACTTTCGTAGGGAGTGATTTATGTGTGCAGATTTGGGACCATACCTTGCAAGATTTTCCAAGTGTAGATTATGATATATCTCTCCCTCCTGCGTTCCAACGAGTACAAGTCAAGTGCTTCCAGGCGTTCCCAGTAGTTAAGGTGCTTGACAGAACTTATACGTGCAGTAAAGGATCTCTGTACACTCTCGAGATCTGCGATTTCACCTGCTTTGAATGGAGATGTTAATGTGCAGCAATATTCCAGCAGTATTTTTTACAGATTCTGAAGGAACGGCATTTCAGTGTTAAGACGGGAGAGCTAAATAATCAGTGTTTATTAATAAATTCCTTTTCTAACAGGTTACCAGAGTCTATACCCTTTCTGATTAATTTTGTGAGTGTGGTTTTGAGATTTCTGGTGAAACATTTTTGTCTCTAGAGAAAACAAGTGATTTGAAAAGGATCATCATTGGCTTTGCATCTCTCGTTCTGAACGTTCTCATTATCCATCCTACCATTTTCTTTGCACGTGCGATCGTGGCACTGTTGTGATCCTTGAAAGTGAGATCCTCAGACATTACTACTCCCAGGTCCCTTACATTATTTTTCCGCTCTATTGTATGGCCAGAGTCTGTAGTATACTCTGTTCTATTATTTTCTCCAGGATCCATAACGGAGTAGTTGGAATTTGTCCTCATTGAACATCATATTGTTTACCGTTGCCCATTGGAAAACAGCAGATGACAGCCTCATGCAGATCCTAGTATCATCCGCAAAGGATGATACGGTGCTGTGATGTATATCTCTGTCTATGTCTGATATGAGGATGAGGAACAGGACGGGGGCGAGTACTGTGCCTTGTGGAGCCGAGCTCTTCACTATGGCAGCCTCCGATTTAACTCTGTTGACCACTACTCTTTGTGTTCGATTTGTTAGGAAGTTGAAGATCCATCTCCCCACTTTCCCAGTTATTCCTTTAGCACGTATTTTATGGGCTATTACGCCATGATCGCATTTGTCAAATGCTTTTGCAAAGTCTGTGTATATTACATCTGCATTATGATTTTCTTCCAGTGCATCCAAGGCCATATCATAGTGATCCAGTAGTTGTGAGAGGCAGGAGCGACCTGCCCTGAACCCATGTTGCACTGGATTGTGCAGATTTTGGGAATCAAGGTGATTTGCAACCCTGCTTCTTAGCACTCTTTCAAAGATTTTTATGATGTTGGACGTTAGAGCTATTGGTCTATAGTTCTTAGCTAATGCTTTGCTGCCACCTTTATGGAGTGGGGCTATATCCGTTGTTTTAAGTGACTGTGGAATTTCACCCATGTCCAAGCTCCTCCTCCATGGTGTACTTAGGGCACGTGAGAGGGGTTTCTTGCAGTTCTTAATGAAAACAGAGTTCCACGAGTCTGGGCCCGGGGCTGAGTGCATGGGCATGTTGTCAATGGCTTTTTCGAAATCTATCGGATTTAGGATAATATCGGAAATCTGGCATACATTTATGGAGTTTTGAGGCTCATTCATGAAGAAATCATTTGGGTCGTCGATCCTCAGACCGATTAGTGGTTCACTAAACACAGAGTCGAACTGGGATTTCAATATTTCACTCATTTCCTTGTTGTCATCTGTGCAAGTCCCATCCTGTCTGAGTAAGGGCCCGATACTAGATGTGGTATCTGCCTTGTTTTTGGCATATGAAAAAAAAATATTTTGAATTTCTTTCAATTTCACTAATAGCTTTAAGCTCCTCCTGTCTCTCCTTCCCTTCTGTTTCCAAGAAATCCTTTCGCCACTAACTTGAATGCTTCCCAAGCAGCTTTCTCCTCCCCATGAAGGTCTGATTCAAAGTCACCATCTTTAAGAAAGTCTTGAATCTGAGGACCATTGAAGACTCCCTCTCTTATCTTAGCGTCGCTCAGTGAGGGGAATTTTGTTAAATACTTGAATCCCTGACCGGATTTGCCCGAAGCTTTTACAAAGAAGAAAACAACAAACAATTAGAAGGTAAACAGAAAATTTATTCATTAATTTATCATTATAATACAGAGCATGACAGCTAAGCTGAAGTATTTATATCATTCAGTAGGAAAATAAAATTAATATAATATGCTTCACATGCATATCAATAGCTTGCTCAGTGAATATTTATTATAAGTTTAAAAAGTGCTTGGCTAAGAAAATCACCTGCCTTTCACCTCAAAATATAAACTTGCACACCACAACCACCATCTATGACTGCTGGAACAATAATGAAGATCAGTGAGACTGTGAATGTGGTAAGAATCACACTGCCGCAAGCCTGTTGGAACCTGTTGTGACACGTAGGTGTATATTGAAAAGTAGAACTAACAATTTTAACCATGATATTCATTATCAGTGACCTAAAATTAGTTGGAAATTACTACTCTGGTCTTGGAAGCATTTTGGTTGTTGACCAGTGATACATATTTTAATAAAAAGAGGATAAATAAGTAAACAAGATATGATATAGGGCGTAATGACAGTAGTTTGTTGGACTACGTATTGGTAGATAAAAGACTGTTGGGTAGACTTCAAGATGTACAAGTTTATAGAGGGGTAAGAGATGTGTCAGATCACTTTTTACCTGTAGCTACAGTGAGAGCAAAAGGTAGACGCCATACAAGGACAATGGAAGCAGCAAGTGAGAGAGGTGAAGGTTTATAAGCTTAAGGAGGAGGCAGTTAGGGAAAGATATAAACGACTATTGGAGGATAGATGGGCTAGTGAGAGTATAGGAAATAGAGTTGATGATGTATGGGGTAAGTTTAAAAATGAAGTGTTAGAGTGTTCAACAGAAGTTTGTAATTACACTAAAGTGGGTGCAGGAGGGAAGAAGAGCGATTGCAGAATGATGATGTGAAGAGAGTAGTAAGAGAGAAAAGGTTCAGCATGTGAAGTGAAGCAATGAGGGAGGAGTATATGGAGAGAAAAAGAGAGGTTAAGAAAGTAGTAGGAGTGAGGAAGAGCGAGTTGTGAGTGTGGGGAAAGTTCGTGAGCCTGTGGGTAGAATGAAAGGGCGTAGGGCAGCTGGGACTGATGGGATCAAGATAGAAATGTTAAAAGCAGGTGGGGATATAGTTTTGGAGTGATTGGTGCTTTTATTTAATAAATGAATGGAAGAGGGTCAGGTACCTAGGGATTGGCAGAGAGCATGCATAGTTCCTTTGTATAAAGGCAAAGGGGACAAAAGAGAGCGCAAAAATTATAGGGGAATAAGTCTGTTGAGTATATCTGGTAAAATGAATGGTAGAGTATGGGGTGAATGGAGGGTATGGGATGTGTAGACCAAGTGTTTACAGTGAAGCATATAGGTGAACATTATTTGAATAAGGGTAAAGAGGGTTTTGTGGCATTTATGGATTTGGATAAGGTAAATGACAGGGTAGATAGGGGCGCAATGTGGCAGATGTTGCAAATGTATGGAAAAGGAGGTAGGTTATTGAAAGCAGTGAAGAGTTTTTACGAGGAAAGTGAGGCTCAGGTTAGAGTATGTAGGAGAGAGGGAGATTATTTCCCAGTAAAAGTATACCTTAGACAAGGATGTTTGATGTCACCATGGATGATCAATGTATTTATAGAAGGGGTTGTAAGAAAAGTGAAAAGTTGGCAAGAGGTGTGGGGTTAAAAGATAAAGAATCTAACACAATGTCGGAGTTGTCACAGTTGCCCTTTGCTGGTGACACTGTGCTTTTGGGAGATGCTGAAGAGAAGTTGCAGAGGTTGGTGGATGAGTTTGGTAGGGTATGTAAAAGAAGAAAATTTAAAGTGAATATAGGAAAGAATAAGGTGATGAGGGTAACAAAACATTAGGTAACGAAATATTGGATATCAGATTGAAGGGAGAGAGTATGGAGGAGGTGAATGTATTCAGATATTCAGGAGTGAATATATTCAGATATTTTGCAGATGAGTCTCTGAAAGATGAGGTAAATCATAAAACTGACTTGGGGAATAAGTGAGTGGTGCACTGAGGAGTCTGTGGAGACTTTATCCATAGAAGAAAAGAGAGGAATGTGTGAGAGTACAGTGATACCAACGCTCTTCATGGGTATAAAGCAGTGGAGATGTCATGTCTGAGGACAATGTGTCGTGTAAATATAATGCAGAGAATTCGTAGTTTGAATTAGGAGGAGGTGCGGGATTACCAAAACTATTATCCAGAGGGCTAAGGAGGGGTTGTTGAGGTGTTCGGACATGTAAAGAGGGTGGAACAAAACAGAATGACTTCGAGAGTGTATAAATCTGTAGTGGAGGGAAGGCGGGGTAGAGGTCGGCCTAGGAAATGTGTGTGCGAGGGGCTTGGACTTCCAGCAAACATGCGTGAGCGTGTTAGATAGGCGCAAATGGAGACATGATTTTCAGGACTTGACGTGCTGTTGGAGTGTTAAGGGATTCAGAGAAACCAGCAGGCCGGACTTGAGTACTGGAGATGGGAAGTACAGTGCCTGCACTCTAAAGGAGGGGTGTTAATGTTACAGTTTTATAACTGTAGTGTAAACGCGCCTCTTGCAAGACAGTGATGGAGTGAATGGTGGCGAAAGTTTTTCTTTTCGGGCCACCCTGCCTTAGTGCGAAAAGGCCGATGTGTTAATAAAAATAATATAAATAATATTGGATGTATTGCTTCTTTAGGTAGTAAAGACTTACGAATTCTTCCTCGGCATCTTATAATATTTTCTGAGTCGAGATAAAGTCCTAAAAAATTAATCATATTAGGTTTATTTTGGGGATTTATCCTGAGTTTCCAGAATTTTGTACTCTGTAGAAAAGACATCTTCCTGTATTTTTTTCCAAATAACATTTGATGGGTTCAGGAAATTCATAACTAGACTTTGTCCCTTTAATGAATTTGAAGACAAGAACTGTAACTCTTCAGAGTTTACCCAAAGATGAGGATTTAGATCCATTAATGTCTGCTGTATTTAAGCAGAGTATTTCTGCTGTGTTTAAGCAGACTGTTTCTTTTGGCATAATGTGAGCTTTTTGGTTGAGCCCAGTTATTTTCATTAGAGAGCCAGTTCAGTCCGTGGAGCCATAATTATTATCCACAAATTTCTTGAGTGTGACATCACGTGACAACATGTCAGCTGGATTCTCTTGGGTAGAGACGTGGAGAAAGAGATAGACCAACTTACTGTTGTTAATTCTTAACCACTGGAGAACTGCTTCATTATCACTCCAGATCACGTTTTCAACAGTTTTTTTCCCCCAAAAATTTTTTTTTAAATTTTTTTTTTTGGGGGGAAAAAAAGGGGGCCCTTTTAAAAAAAAATTTTTTTTAAAAAAAATTTTTTTTTTTTAAAAAAAATTTTTTTTTAAAAAATTTTTTTTTAAATTTTAAAAAATTTTTTTTTTTTTCCCCCATTTTAAAAAAAATTTTTTTTTTTTGGAAAAAGGGGGGTTTTTTTTTTTTGGGGGGGGTTTTGGGGGGGTTTTTTGGGGGGGGTTTTTGTTTTGGCCCCCCCCAAAAATTTTTAAAAATTTTTTTAAAAAATTTTTTTTAAAAAATTTTTTAAAATTTTTTTTAACCCCCCCCAAAAAAAACCAAAAAAATTTTTTTAAAAATTTTTTTTTTAAAAAAAAAAAAAAACCTAAAAAAAAAAAATTTAAAAAAAAGTAAAAAGGGGGGGTTTTTTTTCCCCCCCCCTTTTTTCCCCCCCGGTTTTTTTAAAGGGCCCACCCCCGGGCCCGGAAAAAAAAATTGGAAAAATTTTTTTCCCCCCCCAAAAAATTTTCCCTTTCTTTCCCCCCAAAAATTGAAAATCCCCCTTTTCCCCCCCCCCCCTTTTTTTGGGGGTTTTTTTGGGGGGGAAAAAAAAAAACCCCACCCCCTTTCCCCCTTTTTTTGGTTTTTTTTTTTTTTTTTTTTAAACCGGGGGGGGGAAAAAAAAATTTTTTTTTTTTTTCCCCCCCCCCTTTTTTTTTGGGTTTTTTTTTAAAAAAAAGGGGTTTTTTTAAAACCCCCCCCAACCCCTTCCCCCCCAAAAAAAACCTTCCCCCCCCCCCTTTTTTTTTTTTTAAAAAAAATTTTTTAAAAAGGGTTTTTTTTTTCCCCCCCCCTTTTTGGGGCCCCCAACCCCAAAAAAAAAAAACCCCACGGGGTTTAAAAAAAAGAACCCCCCCCCTTTTTTTTTTTTTTTTTGGAAAAAACCCCCCCGGGGGGGGTTTTTTGGTTTTTCCCCCCCCCCCCCCAAATTTTTCCCCAAAAAAAACCCCAAAAAAAGGGGGCCCCCCCAAACCTTTTTAAAAAAAAAAAAAATTTTTTTTCCCAAAGGTTTTTTTTTTTTTTTTTTTTTTAAAAAAAAATTTTTTTAAAGGCCCCCTTTTTTTTCCCCCCAAAAAAAATTTTTTTTTTTTTTTCCCCCTTTTTTTTCCCGGGTTTTAAAATTCCCCAAAAAACCCCAAAAAAAAACCCCCCCTTTAAACCCCTTTAACCCCCCTTTTTCCCCCCTTTTTAAAATTTTTTTTTTTTAAATTTTTTTTTGCCAATTTCCCCTTTTTTTTTTCCCCCAAAAAAAAAAATTTTTTTTTTTCCCCCTTTTTTTTTTTTAAAAATTTTCCCCCCAAAAAACCCCCCCCTTTTTTTTTGGGGGGGTTTTTTTTTTTGGGGGGTTTTTTTTTTTTTTTTTGGGGGGGGGGGGGGTTTTTTCCCCCCCCCCCTTTTCCCCCCCTTTTAAAAACCCCCAACCCGGGGTTTTCCCCGGCCCCCCCCCCCCTTTTTTTTTCCCCCAAACCCCCCCCAAAAAGGGTTTTCCCCCCTTTTGGGGAAGGGGCCCCCCGGGGAAACCCCCCCCTTTTTTAACCAAAAAAAAAATTTTAAAAAAAAACCCCTTTCCCCCCCCCTTTCCCCCTTTTTTTTTAAAAAGGGGGGGGGGTTTTTTTCCCCGGGGGGGAAAAAATTTTTTTCCCCCCCCCAAAAATTTTTTTTCCCCCCCCCCTTTTTGGGGGGGGCCCCCGGGTAAAAGGAAAAAAAAAAAATTTTTTTTTTTCCCCCCCCCCCCCTTTTTTTTTAAAAAACCCCCCTTTTTGGGGGGGGAAAAAAAAATTTTAAAAAAGGGGGGGGGGCCCCCCCCCCAAGCTTTTTATTTTTTGGGGGGGGGGAAAAATTTTTTCCCCGGGGCCCCCCCCCCCCCCCCCCCCTTTTCCCCAAAAAAAACCCCCCCCCCCCCTTTTTTTTTTTTTTTGGGGCCCCCCCCTTTAAACCCCCCCCCCAAAACCCCCAGGTTTTAAAAAAAAAAGGGGGGGGAAAATTTCCCCGCCCCAAATTCCCCAAAAAAAACCTTTTTTTTTTTTTTTTTTTGGGGGTTTTTTTTTTTTTTTTTTTTGGGGGGGGCCCGGGGGGGGCCCCCCCCCCCCTTTTTTTTAACCCCCTTTTTTTTTTAAAAGGGGGGAAAAAAGGGGAAAAATTTTTTGGGAAAAACCCCCCCCCAAAAAAAAAAAAAAAAAAAATTTTTTTTTTTTTTAAAAAAAATTTAAAAATTTTTTAAAAAAAAAGGGGGGGTTTAAAATTTTTAAAAACCCAAAAAAAAAAGGGGGGTTTTTAAAAATTTTTTTAAAAAAAAATTTTAAAAACCCCAAAAAAAAATTTTTTTTTTAAAAAAAAAAAAATTTTTTAAAAAAAAAAACCCCAAAAAACCTTTTTTTTAAAAAAAGAAATTCCCCCCCCGGAAACCCCAAGGCCCTTTCCCCGGGAAAAAAATTTAACCCCCAAAAAAAAAATTTTTTCCCCCCCCCCCCCAAAAAAAATTTTTTTTTTCCACACCCCCCCCCAAAAAAATTTTCCCCCCCCCCTTTTTCCCCAAAAACCCCCCAAAACCCTTTTCCCCCAAAAAAACCCCCCCCTTTTTTTCCCCCCCCCCCCCCCCTTTTTTTTTTTCCCCCCCCCCCCAATTAAAAAAAAACCCCCCCAACCCCCCCAAAATTTCCCCCAACCAAAAAATTTTTTTCCCCCCCCCAAAAAAAATTTTTTGGGGCCCCCCCCCCCAAAAACCCTTTTTTGGGCCCTTTTCCCCCCAAAAATTTTTTAAAACCCCCCTTTTTTCCCCCCCAAAAAAAATTTTTTTTTTTGGGGCCCCCCCCCCAAAAACCCAAAATTTTTAAAAAAAATTTTTCCCCCCCCAAAAAAAAGGGGGCCCCCCTTTTTTTTTTTCCCCCCCCCCCTTTTTTTTTTTTTTTTTTTAAAAATTTTTTTGGGGGAAAAGGGGTTTCCCCCCCCCCTTTTTTTGCCCAAAAAAAAAATTTTTTAAACCCCCCAAAGGGAAAAAGGGCCCCCCCCCCAAATAAAAAAAATTTAAAAAAAAATTTTTTTTAAATTTTTTTTTAAAAAAAAAAAAAATTTTTTTTTTTTTGGGGGTTTTTTTTTTTGGGGGGGGGTTTTTTTTTTTTTTTTTTTTTTTTAAAAAAAAAAAAAAAAAAAATTTTTTTTTAAAAAAATTTTTTTTAAAAAAAAAAAATTTTTAAAAAAAAAAAAAAATTTAAATTTTTTTTTAAAAAAATTTTAAAAAAAAAAAATTTTTTTTGGTTTAAAAAAAAAAAATTTTTTTTTAAAATTTTTGGGGGGGGGGGGGAAAAATTTGGGAAAAAAATTTTTTAAAAAATTTTTCCCCCCCCCAAAAAAAAAAAAATTTTTCCAAAAATTTTTTTTTTCCCCCCCCCTTTTTTTTAAAAGGAAAAAAAAAAACCCCCCCCCCCCCCCTTTTAAAAAAAAAAAACCTTTCCCTTAAAAAATTTTTTAAAAAAAATTTCCCCCCCAAAATTTTTCCCAAATTTTTTTTTTTTTTCCCCCCTTTTTTTTTTTCCCCCTTTTCCCCCAAATTTTTTAAAAAAATTTTTTTCCCCCCCCTTTTTTTTAAAAAAAACCCCCAAAAAATTTTTTTTTTTCCCCCCCCAAAAAAAATTTTTTTTTCCCCAAAAAAAATTTTTTTTTTTTTTTTTTGGGGGGCCCCCCCCAAAAACTTTTTTTTTTTTTAAAACCAAAATTTTTTTCCCCCCAAAATTTTTTTAAAAAAATTTTTCCCCCAAAAATTTTTTTTTTTCCCCCCTTTAAAAAAATTTTTTTAAACCCCTTTTTCCAAAAATTTAAAAAACAATTTTTTTTCCCCCTTTTGGGCAAAACATTTTTTAAAAAAAAATTTTTTAAAAAAAACCCCCCCCTTTTTTTCCCCCCAAAAATTAAAAAATTTTTAAAAAAAAATTTTTTTTTTTTTTCCCCCGGAAAAAAAAATTTTTTTTCCAAAAAAAATTTTTTTTTTTCCAAAGGAAAAAAAATTTTTAAAAAAATTTTAAAAATTTTTCCCCTTTTTAATTTTTTAAAAAATTTTAAAAAAAAATTTTAAAAATTTTTTTAAAATTTTTTTTCCAAAATTTAAAAAATTTTTTTTTTTAAAAGGGGGGGTTTTTTGAAAAAAAATTTTTTAAAAAAACCCCCTTTTTTCCCCAAAAAAAAAATTTTTAAAAGGGGTTTTTTTTAAAAATTTAAAAAACCCAATTTTGGGTTTTTTTTTCCCCCCTTTTTTTTTTTTCCCTAAACTGCTGAAAACCTTTGTAAGTTTTATCGGGAAATTTTAAATTAACAAAAAAATTCCCTAGATCCAACCAACTTTGTTCAATTTTAAACCAAAAGTACCTTCAACAACCCACTCCCTTCCTTTTTAAAGTCATCAACATTGGAAAGGCTTGTTGGGGTAGGGAACCATCCCCTTTTTACCCCCTTTGGGGAAAAAATAATTTTAGTTAACAAACCGGGCCCACTCCTTCATGCACAGCTCTTTTAAAAAATTGCCCAAAAAATTTTTCCCCAAATTTTTCACCAGAAAAAAAATACAGGAAAACAAATTTCGGGATTTTTTTGGAAAAAGACTTTTTATTTGTTGGAGAAAAACTATTAACTGCCTTTTTAAAAACTTTTTAATTTTTTCCAAGGGCCGATTTTTACAAGAAAAAATTTTCCCCAAATTTTCAAAAACCCTGATTAATTATGGATCACTTCTTCTAAACTACAATTTTACAAAAACCCTCCTTCATTTTTTGTAAATTACTTTTGTATGAATCAAATAATTTTTACCTAAAGCATCAAAAATAAAATTTTTTTAAATCATCAAAATTTTCACAGTTTCTTGATTTTTTAAAACCCAAAAACATTTATTATATGCCTTTTTTACATGAACATTTCCAGCTTGAAAGTGATTTTTTTTCTTTGCCTATATTCCATATTTTGCCCTTCAAACTTTAAATTTTCCTAAATTTAAGCCATAAATCAATGTATTAAAAATTTAAATTTTAATAACACGAAAAAATGTCCTAAAAAATCATTTTAAAAAGGTTAAAAAAACCCAACTTACCTTGAAAAAAACCCTAGCAAACTTAGCTTAGCAATTAATGTAAAAAATTATAAAAATTTTAAAATGAACATTAATACAAACCTTTACCACCTTGGGTTTTAAACCCAATTTTTTAAATACAAATTAAAAAAAAACCCCTTTTGCCAAATTTTTGGCATAGCAAAAAAAATATTATAAACTTTTAATATAAAAAACCCCAACACTTTGCCTTATCAAAAACACATACTTTGATATAAATCTTGGCCAAATTGTTTTCAAATTTAAATTTTTGAAATTTTTTTATAGTCCACAACATTAAGAAAAAATTTAAAATATTAAACACTTTAAAATAATTCCAACACCGGGCAAACAATTACACATCCACTGATAAAATCTTAGCCAAATTTGTTTTATAAAATTAAAAATTTTACAAATTATTTAAAAATTTTAGCCAATTTTGCCTTATCAAAATTAAAATTAAATAATTAAAATCCACTACACATTAAAAAAATTTATGTTGAACTTAAAAACCCCCCTCCTTCTGTCATTTCACAAAAAATTTTTAAAAGTAAAAAACCCAAAATTAAAAACAAAAAATTTTAAATTACATCCGTTGGGAAGGGGCCAACGCAAATTAAAATGGGGAAAATTGCTTTTATCTAAATTTATCATTATATAAAAAACAAAAAAGGAAAGAAAATTATTATTTACCCGTTAAAAAAAAAGGGGAAATTTTGGGGGAAAACCGGGTTCGAAAAAATTCCCCCTTTCAAAAACCTACAACGCATACCCCGCAAGTGCTCTCCCTTTTAAATTTAAAATGAAATAACATACCCCGGGAAAATACTGGAAAATAAAAAAATTTTTTGGACGTAATTAAAAATAAAAAATTTTAATATAAATTTTTTTATTTTTTTTATCAACCCGGGGCCGTTTTCCCCCCAAAGGGCGGGGGGCCCAAAAAGAAAAACTTTCAAACCCTATCACTCCATCACTGCCCTTCCCCGAAGGGTGTTTTTAACACACTTTTTTTAAAAAGGGCAACATTAAAAACCCCTCCTTCAGATGCGGGCACGAAACTTCCCCATCTCCAGGACTCAACCGGCCTCCTTCCCTGAACCCTTTCAAAAAATGTTACTTTGCCACACTCCCCCAGCACTCAAAAATTAAAAACCATTTTTTCTCCATTCACTCCTATAAAAACACCTCATGAAACCCCCTTTGAAGCCCCAACCCCCTCGCACACAAAACCCCCCCCTTTTCCCCCCCTCCCCCCAAACCCTTTTTCCTGGGCCAAACCCCTCCCCCCCCCTTCCCCCCACAAACAGATGAAAAAACCTTAAAAGTTTCGTTTCGCCCTTTCCCTCTCTACTTTCCAAACCACCTCAAAAAACCCCCCTTCCTAGCCTCTGGAAAAACCATTTTTTTTTGGAAAACCCCCCGCACCTCCTCCTAACTTCCAAACAACAATTCTCTCCCTTAAATTCCCCACCGCACTTTTGCCCTCAACATGACTCTCCACTGCCCCAGCCTTCCCTCCCCTGCAACTTTCATAAACCCACTTCTTACACTCATATAAAAAAGCTTTAAAAAAACCCTTATATCCCCTAAACTTCCCCCCCTTTCCCCCAAAGGGACAAAGTTTTTTTTTGTCTCTACAACTCCAAAATCCCCCAAAACCCCCTTTTTTCCCTCATCACATTAAATAAAATCATATTTATCCAAAATTTAAAAAACCCAAAAAAAAATATATCTTAAAAACACTCCCCAAATTTTAAATGGAAATTAAGTTTTTATAAACCCAAAAAAAAAAACCTCACAAACCTCGGGCCAAAATTTATCAAAAAATCTAGAGATCTATCTGGGGGTTCCCCGGGAGCTGCCCCTTGTCCATTCTTTTTATATCTCAATTAAATGCGGGAAATCATGCCCAAACCCAATTTCCCCCTCCAAATTAGAGGTCCACCCCAAATTTTTTAACCCCTCTAAGCACGAAAAATTCCTTCCCTTTACACTAACTTTTACCAATTAAAAACCAAGATGGGGGAGCCCGTCTGCGCAACGAAAGCTTTTTTTTTTTCCCTTTAACAAAAAAAAAATTTAATTACTTTTAATTGGCCCCATCTTTTTTACATAAAAATTTCCCCTGAATTTTTTAAAAAATATAAACATTATTTCCCACATCTTACTGAGGGTTTTATTTTTTTTTTCTTGGGGCTAAAAAGTGTTTTTCTCTTTCCCCAAAAAAAAACCCCAAACATGTTGTTGAAACCCAAAAATTTCAGTTTTCAGGAAATTTTTTGAAAAGTTCCCTTAATTGTTTTTGAATTAGTATTCCACACCCTTGGGACATTTTTGCAGTAAACGCGGGAAATTGACACAAAAGGGTTGGGGGAAAACGGGTTAAATTTCAAAAACCGAAGCCAGAGAGTGGGGTCTAAACCCTTTTTTTTTATGTTGTTTTAAAAGGGCTGATCCTTTCGTCCAGGCATCACGGCCAAATTCTCTTTGAGGGGGCCCAGCGGGCCCTGCCCCCCGGGTTTCCTCTCTGATACTTACAGCCCTTTTGTATGAAAAACTTGTAAAGATTTCCAAACCCATCTTTAAAAATTTTTTTTCAAAAGCCCAAATAAGTCCTTTTTTAACCCCCAAAAAATCATTTTCAATTTCTTGGGCCCCAATTGGGGCCCCTACCGTTTGAAGGACCATTTTTGGGGAGAACTGGTTAAAAATGCATTTTTCCTCCAAAAACCCAAAACAAAACCCCAAATTTTTCCCTTAAATCTTTTACAGAAACGTTTTTCCCAGAAATCCCCCCGGGTCCCCTAAACGGGTTTGCGTAACGTGTCCCCAAGGCGTTATTAAAAAAAATGGTTAGACTTGCTTTTTGGGCCTTTTAAGGGACGTTTTCCGCATTTTACTAAAAAATTAAAAGTTAGGGGTACTCCCCGGGTTTTTGTAGAGGTTTTGCCTATACGTGTAAAAGGGGGCAAAATTCTATTTAAAATAAACCTGAACACTAAAGGGTGCCAAGGGCCAAATAAAAGTAAAATAAAACCCCCTAATTTATAGCGGAGCCCCTTTTTAAAACGGTTTTCCCACGGGGCGAAAATGGGTTTCTTAAATAAGACGAAAAATTGTCTTGGGAATTTGCACAAATTTTTTTCGCAAAAAACCACCGGGAAATGTTTATTTCAGGAATGTTCACTAATGTTCGCAACAACCACGGGAAGTTCTGCGGGAATTTGCCCAAAATTTCGCAAAAACCCCTCAGAATTTTTGCTGCAAAAAATTTGTTTTTACTAATGTTCGAAACAACCCAGGGAATGTTTGCTGCAGTAATTTGGAAACAAAGGGTTTCCAAAAAACCCTTTCAGGAATTTTTCCCTGCGGGAAATTTTTTTTTACTAATTTCCCAAACAACCTCAGGAAGGTTTGCTGCAAAAATTTCCCTAATGTTCGCAAAAAACCACCCGGGAATGTTTGCTCCCGGAAAAGTTGCCCCAATTTTTCCCAACAACCATCAGAATGTTTGCTGCAATCACTCTTAAAAAGGGTTTCCACACAAATAATTAAAACCCAAAAACATTTTTTTAAAAATTTTTTCCCCGGGAATTTTTTCACAGCGGGGACACACAAAAGGGGAAAAAAAAACCCAATACTTATTAGTTAGTTCAAAGGGCAAATTTTAAATTTGGACTCGAAAAAGGGGAATGGTCAAAAATTTTGCTAGTTTCCTAAAGATTGTCAAAAAACAAGAGTCAAGAACACCCCGGCCCAAACAAATGCCCTTCCCTTTTAAACAATTAAGCACAAATGCCCTCGGGGCAAAACAAAACTCGTATTCCCCTTGAAGTAATCTGACCTCCCCGCCCTCCTTCGCCGTTTTTTTTCTTTCCGCACAAAGGAATATCTTAACTCATTTTTTTATAAACCTTTTTTTGTTACACACTGCAACCGTAACCCGGGGGGGGCAAAACTCTCGTTTCACATGGTGAAGGTCCAAAGTTTTGTTTCCCGGGCAAAGGGGGTGGAAAAAAATTTGGGATTTTTTCCCCTTATTTAAGTTTCAATTTTCCCCCCCGACAAAAAAAGGGGGCCGGGCAATAGTCACGGGCATACGAACCGGGGACAAAATTTCCCCAAAATTTGGGGCCCAAATGCCGTATAACAAGCGGTTTTCCCCATACAGTATGGTCATTGTTGAAAGCTAGGCCTGATACCTTGTTGTATACGGGGAAAAAAAAAGATATAAAAAAAATTTTTTAAAAGGGTTATTTCCCGATGTTTGTTACCCCTTTGGGCAAATATTAAAGCCCAATTTACGGGACAATTGAAGCCCGGGTTTTTCTCTTAATTTTCCTGCAATGAAAAAGAAATAACCTAATTTAACCCCAAAAATTTGTAATTGCCAAAATTCTAGCAAGGAAGAGACTACAGGGAAATCCCCGGGTAAAAAACTTTTCTACATATAAGATTTTCGGGAAGGAAAAACCCCCAAGCCCTTTGTGAGAGGCCTAAGTCCCCAGAGGTTTAAAAAACCCCCCCCCCCCTTTTTTTTTTTGTTACTTGAGTTTTTTTTTCCATTTTAATGAACAAATAATATATATATATAAATAAATTAATAAAAAATATAATATTATAAATATATAAAATTTTTTATTATTTTTTTTTTTTTTAATTCACCCGGGCCGATTCCCCCCAACAGGGGGGCCCGAAAAGAAAAACTTTCCCCAAACCCATTCACTCCAACACTTCTTGCCAAAGGGTGTTTTAAACACTACAGTTTTAAACGGCAACATTAACACCCCCTTCAGATTGCACCACGTATTTTCCCCTCCCCCTCCGGGACTCAAGCCCGGGCCCTTTCCCCGGGTTTCCCGGAATCCCTTCATAAATGTTTTTTTGTTTCCAAAATTTCCAAAACACACGCCCAATATTAAAAACCATTTTTTCTCCATTCACTCCTATAAAACACCCTCATGATGCCTCCGGGAATCCAAGCCCCTCCCAAAAAAAACCCCTTTAACCCCCTCCCCCAACCTTTCCTACCGACCCCACCCCCCCTTTTCCTTCCACAACAACTGATACACTCTTGAAGCTTTTCTGTTTCGTTTCCATTCCCCTTACATGCCCCGAACCACCTCAACAACCCCCCCTCACCCCCTGGCAATTTTTTTGAAAAACCCCCGCACCTCCTCCAAACTTCCAAATTTCCGAATTCCTCATTATTTCACACCACAAAATTCCCTCAACATGACATCTCCACTGCCTCCACCTTCCCCTCCTGAAAAACTTTCATCACCCACGCTTCAAAAACCCATAAAAAGACGGGGAAAAAACTATACTCTCAAACCCCCCCTCCTTTGCCCCAAAGGAAAAAGTTTTTTTGCCCTCCACAACTCCAAAAGTAACCCACCCCCCTTTTTTTTCCCCCTTCACCCTTTCTATTTTTCACCTCATCTTTCAAAAAACCCATCCCTGACAACTTTCCCCCCATCCCAAAAACCCAAAACCTTCACCTCCCCAAACTCTCTCCCCCAATCGGGATATTAAATCTTTCATCCCTAACCCTTTTTTTTAAACCCTTTCACCCCCTTTATCTTTCCGTTTTCCCCCTTTTAATTTCTTTTTTGCACACCCTACCAAAATTCATCCACCAATCTTTTCAACTCTCTTCAAATTTCTCCCAAAAAGCACATTTTCTTTCACAAAAACAGCTTACAACCCCCCACTTTGTTTTGTTTCTTATCTTTTAAAACACCAAACGCCTTTCCCAAGACCCCGCATTTATTTTCTCTTAAAACCCCCAAACAATAAAATATGAAAAAAAACCAAAGGGTTACATCACACATCCTTGCCCAAAGCCAAACCTTTAAAATACGGGAAAAAAAATTTTCCCCTTTCCCCATAAACCTAACTTGACCCACAATCCCCGAAAAAAAAACTCTTCCTGCTTTCAGTAACCTACCCCCCAACACCATACCTTGCAACATTTTCCACTTTGGGCCCCCCTATCCACCCTGTCAAACCCTTTTCCAAAACCATAAAATCCACAAAGACCTTTTTACCCTATCTAAATCTGTTCACAAAAAATTTAAACCCCTGTAAAAAAAACCCGGGTCCACACACCCCCTACCTTTCCAAAGCCCCCCTTTTTTAAACGCAATCCTTTCCCCCTTTCAAAACCAAAAATTCCTTTAAATTTATAACCAAACCAAACACTTTACCATTTTACCCCAAAAACAGACTTACCCCCCTATTAATTTTTGCACCCCTCTTTTAACCCCCCTTCCCTTTTAAAAAAGGGAAACTATGAAATTCCCTGCCAATCCCTGGGTCCCCTTACCCCCTTCCAAAAAATTTATTAAATAATTGCCCCAACCCACCCAAAACTAAAATCCCCCCCCCTTTTTAACATTTCAAATTTTTTTATCCCATAAACCCCGGCTGCCTTAACCCCCTTTCATTTACCAAACCCCCCCCCCCCCTCACAACCCCCCCCCACACTCACAACCCCTTTTCCCACCCAACAAAATTTAAATTCCTCCTTTCCCTAAACACAAATAAACAGCTTCCCTTTTTCCCCAACAACTTTTAAAAATTTCCTCAAAATTTTCCCCTCCTCTTCCCAAACCCCAAACTCCCCTTTAAAAAACCCTCTCCCTCTCCAATTTTTAACGCAAATCCATTTGTTCTCTGCTTTCTTAACTTGTTAAACTCACCCCCAAATTTTTTTCCCTTAAATTTTCAACAAAATTTTTTGATAACATCTCCCCCCCACTCCATTTGCCCTTTTTACTTTGGGTTTTAAACCCCCTCTTAACCTCTCTCTTTTTTCTCCAAAACCCTTTTCCCCCCTTTGCATCATTTCTTTTTGTAAAAATTTCCCCAAAATTTGCTAATTTTTTTTCTCCCTTACTACTCTCAAAAAAAATCATCATTCCCCCAAAATCGCACCTTTTCCCCCCAGCCCCCACTTTTCCCCCATTTCCCCACAAACTTCTGCTAAACCCTAAACACAAACATTTTTAATCCTCCCCAAAAATACCTCTTCGACCCAATTGCCAAAATTCTCCCCTTTTGCCCATCTATCCTCCAAAAGCTTTTTTAAAACTTCCCCCAAACTCCCTCCTCTTTTTTTTTAAAACCTTTCCCCCTTTCTCCTCCCTGTTTTTCTACCCTCCTTGAAATCCCATCAACCTTTTACTCCCCAGTTTCTAAAAAACTAAAAATTTAAACTAAATAAAACTGTTCCCCTCTAAAAAAATTTTACATCCCCGGGTCTCCCAAAAGCATCTTTTTTCTACCCAATACATAAACCCAAAACAAACTACGGTAAATTTCCCCTACAAAAAATTTTCTTTAAACTTTAAATTTTTTCCCTCTTTTTTTAAAAATTTTTAATTTACCTAAAACAAACCCCCTTTCTTTTTAAACAAAGTTCAAACAAGGCTCCCTTTAAACTTTTAAACCTGGACCCCAAAAACTTACCTACCACACCCTCTCTAAAATTTCCCCACTTTTAAATTCAGCCCCTACCAAAAACTCTCCCCACGGTTAAAAGGCCCCCCATAAAAATTCACTTAACATCCCCCAAAATTTCCCCCTCTCCTTCCTTTTTGAAATTCCTTTTTCCCAAAAGGCATACACCTTATTAGACCCCTTCCCTCGCATCCAACCCTTTAAACTTTAACCCACATAATTTTTAAATTTTAAAAACATTCCAATTCTCTTTTCTCCTTCCTATATATAAATATATATATATATATATAAAATATATAAATAAAAATATTTTATATATAAAAATAGTTTTATATTCATATATATTCGGGGCCGAATACCCAAACTTGCGATCTTGGTTTAAAAATTTAAAACCCTTTTTTTTCTTCCCAAAAGGGACAAGCGAAAATTTTTATAAAAAATTTTTCCCCAAAAATTTCTGAACCTAACAAAAAAAATATATTTCACTGGTTTTTTTTATATTAATTTAATTTAAAAAAAATTAAAATAAGGTTGGGTTAGGCAAAAAAAAAATTTTTTCTTGTTAAAAATAATTTTTTAAAAATTTTTTCAAAAAATTCTTTTTGAAAAATTAAAATTTTTTTACAAAAAAACCTTTTAATTTAAAAAAAAAAATTTTTAACTGTTAAGCCCAAAATTTTAGAAAGATTTAATTTTAAAATTTTAATTTTTGCTAATTGCCCAAATTTTTTTACATTTTTCACCACACAAAATATATATATAAATTTAAATATATATAAATAAAAATATTTTATTTTTATATAATATATATAATTTTAATATATATATATAATAAATATATTTTATGCAAAAAAAAAAAACCCTGAAAAAATAAAAAATTTCCAAAAGGTTTTCCCCGGGAACTACTCAAAATTAAATGTGATACACGAAAGGCTTGGAATTTCTCTATTTTTTCAGAGGGTTGTTTTCCCCATTTTCAAAAATCACCTTTTACTGTGTCTTATTGCTTTAAATATAATAAAATAATCTTAAAATATAATATATATATATATATAAAATTATATATAAAAATAAAACCTAAAAAATATATATCTAATTTATATATATAAAATGTAAATAAATATATTAAAAAATTAAATATAAATATATATATATAAAAAAATTTTAAAATTTTAAAAAATAAAAATTTAAATATATTAAAAATATATATTGTGGTGTTGTTTTGTTTGTGTTTTACTAAACCTATTTGTACCCACCTTTTTTGGGGTTTGGGGGGGTCAGTTTTAGCTCCTGGCCCAGCCCCCCTTTAAAAACCTTTTCTATTTTGGGCCCTCCCCCTCCCCGCTCCAGAGTTTTTAAATTTCAAACCTCGTTTTAAAAAACTGTGTATGGTTTCCACCTCCATTTAACGTCATTTTCTAGGCTTTTCCCTGCCTTACAACTCAAATGACTGAAAAATATTTCCTTAAAAAATCTCCCCGACCCCAATTGTGTCTTCAACTCCCCAATTGGGGCCCCCTTGTTTCTGGCCCCCCTTCCCTGGAACATCCTGTTTTTTGGGTCCCCCCTTTGGTTCTTATTCCAAAAGTATTTTAATATGCTTTAAACATGCCCCCCTGACCCCCCCCTTTTTCCTCCATTTCGCATGCCGTTTTCCCTTAATTTTTCTTCATGGGAAACTTTCCCCTTAGTTTCGGGAAAAAACCCTTGTGGAAAACCCTTTAAAATTCGAGAACCCTTTTTCGGACCGGGTTTTTCCATCTTTCCGGGTTCTTTTTGAAGCCCCCCCTGGCCCCTCATCAGTTTTAATTCCCCTCATTAACTTCACATCATCTCAAACAGGACATTTCTGACCCAAACCCTTCCATCATGCCGTTCACAAAAACCCAAAAATCACTGGTCCTGGGACCAAACCCCTTTTGGGGACCCCCCCCCGTCCCCGGTGCCCCTGGAAACATCATTACAAACCATGACTCTTTGTTCCCCCTCCGGGTTTCCTGATCCATTGCAGTCCCCTTTCCCTGTTATAGCGCCTGATCTCTACCTTTTTGCACTATCCTTGTGGGGAAAACTTTGAAAAAGGGCCCCCTTGAAATTTCCAAAAGATCCCAAAAACCCACCCCTCTCTCTCGGTTTTACCCGTTTTTTATCATAAATCTCCAAAGGTTTTTGAAAACAGGATTTCCCTTTCCCGGGAACCCCGGCTGGTTGGAAATTTGTAGTCTTTTCATTTCCGGGTGTTTCCCCCCCAAATTCTCCCTCCCGATAATCTTCTCCTAATTTTGCATACTTTTCCAACTAAAAGGGACACGGGGCTCCCATTTTAGTCCCCCTTTTTTCCTTTTTTTTTTAAAAAAAGGGGAACCCTAAAATTTGCCGTTTTCCCTACCCCGGGGTATTTTCCCATTTCCAGGGAAGTGTTAAAAGATTGTGGTAAGGGGCACGCACAACTTTCTGCTCCAAACTAAAAGGCCCCACGGATTTTTCCCCCCAAATTGCCTTTGGGGAATCAAAGCCCCTTTAAGCAGTTTTTTTTACCTCCTCATTTTGGTGGTTTTTCCCTTCTGGTGCCCCATCTAGCCCGGGTCCCCCCGGGTCCTTCCCTTTCTCACTGTAAAATTTTTTCCCTTTAAAAACTCGTTTTGGGGCTCCTCACATACCTTTTAATTTCGTTTTTTTGTGATTTTCTCCACCTTTTTTCCTAAAGCCTACCCACCTCCCCCTTGACTGTTGTTTCCTCCAAAAGGGGCCTAAAACCAGCATTTTTCCTTTTCAATTTGACTTTCTTTTAATGTCTTTTTTCATACTGTCACGGGGCCTCCTCCTTATTTTGTGCAACTCGTTTTCTGGCTCATCTACAAATCTCCTTTTTTCCTGGTCCTATGCCTCCGGGAACCTTTTCCTTTTCCTTTTGCATTTATTTTTGGGCCTCCCTAAAACCTTTTTTTAGTGTGGGGGTTGTGTTTTTTGTTTGTTGGGGTGGTGTGTTTTGGTGTTTTTTGGGGGTGGTGTGTGTGTGTGTTGTAGCCCAGCCGGTACTGCTCCCAACAGCCCCATGCGTCTGCCAGTTTAGTTCAAAAAATTTCGCGCAACTAAATTTGGTTGCCTTCTGTACCCGGGCCTCTGGCACGCCAGCCGTCGGCCAAAGCCTCGCTCTCACCACCCCAGGGGCCAACACAAAACCAAGTACTTTTAGCTCTCTCTAGGGGGAAAGGCCCCTTTCCCGGCCATGGGCACAACACAACCTGGTACCCACCACAAACTTAACAATAAAGTAAGAAGCCCGGGAAGAATAAAAATTTGAACCCCCCACCTTTACTCCCAAAACAAAAAAATCTTTTAAAAAAGGTAGCACCCGGGGGCGCACTTTTGGGTTTCCCCCGGGAAAAGGGGAAGGAAAGGTATAAAAGTAAACTTCCCTTTAAACACCCTAAAAAAAAAACCCATCCTTTCTCTCCAAGTTACCCTATGTCGTGCCCTGAACATTTGAGCATCCAGACACAGGTACAAGCGGGAACCAGCCTTTAAAAATTTGCCAAAAAACCCGAGAATTGTAAGTGACCCCCCCCTAAAAGGTTTCCCCACCTTTTTCCCTCAAGTCACGGATCGCTATTTGTATTTTGCTTTTGGGTTTTTAACATTCACCCAACAGCGTTTCAGAAAAGCCAAAAGGTGAGTTTTGGGGGGATTTTTTCGCCCCGGTGAGTTTTTTCTGCGTTTTTGGGTGGGGGGGGAGGAGAGGATTGGGGGTTTCCTCACCCCCCTTTTGCGCCCCTACTCCCACCACCTCTACCCAAACCCTAAAACCACTGCCCCCTCCCTCTCTGTTTTTCTGCTTTTTTCCATTGAAATTTCCCTTTTTGCCGAGCTGTTTTCCAAGTGCCCGAGGGCCCACTCGAACTACGGGGTTTCACCATCCCCACAAGATCCCACCCCACTTGGATCAGGGTGCCACTTGGGTGTGGGAGATGTCACGAAGTCAGCCAACCCGGAATTATTAAAATTTTTCCCCCCCCTCTTTTGGCCCTGCTCCCCCCCTTTAAACATTGACGCACCGCCATGCCCCCCTTTTTCACGTCCCCGGGTTTTCGCGCCCGACTTCATGACTCACGATGTCTGCCTGACGTCCCCCTCGAATGTTCTGCTGACGTCACAGGTTTGCTGATTTCACCTTGCGACATCACGCCCCGCCCATCACTTTCCCAAATGGGAAAATTTCTATAATTATTCATTAATGTTGAAAGTTTTTAGAGAAATATTTTTGGGGGTTTAATTAATTCCTCTCAGTCATTTGTTCCCCAACTTTTTAGTATCTTTTTAAGTTTTCAGTTTTGGCACAGAAAATAACATTTCTAGTTAACCCCATTTTTAAACCCCATATCCCCGGGGGTTTGGAAAAGTTTCCGGGGTGTCCATTTGGGAAAAACCCCGCCCTGAGAAAGCACCACGACTAAGTCACCCGGTGACCAAAACTTTGACAGCGGATGTAAAATTCACCCCCCGAGTACCGGCCCTCGTCCCGGGGTTTTTAAAATGCTCGCGCCAGATGTTCTGCAGAATCGTCCCTGCACGTTTCCCATCGGTTTTTGTTTCACTTCAACCCCAAACCCATCAAGTGCATTTATAGGGAAAAAAACAAGTCGGGGGACCTTAGCCCAAAACCTCGCTATAACTCCAACGCCGAAAGAATATATCGCCAAGCCACAGTTCCCCACTGTGGGCAGGCGCTGTGCCCCAGCCTCGTGTTGTCACAACCCTTCAGGACAGCCGCACAAAGAAAAATGTCACTTTGATTTCCAACCCGCCCCTCCCTCTGGTGTAAGATGTTAAGACCCCAATGTTTCCCCCAACCGTCTCTGCCACGACTCCTCCACAACTCCCCTCCACGCTCGCGGAAAGGACACCCCGACAGCACCATCGAAATCCCCCTGCTACCCGTTTTCCCCAGAAGTCCTCCCCCGTTGCCTTTTTTTGGGTCGACCCCTTTCACCCGAGGGAAACCACTTGTCGGGGCCCCAGGAAAAAACCCATAGGCGACCCAACATGACTGCCACTTCCAAAGAAAGACCATCCCCTTTTACATCACAGCTCCCCCCACGAATGTCTCCTGTGCTGCAGTACCCTGTCCAGATGAGGAAGGCTTTCATGATCCCTTCAATCCCTCACTGCCTGGACCACAGGGTTTAGCACCCCCCAAAAATTTTTTTTTTCCCCCCTGTGGGAAGTTTTTTCCCCAAGTTCAAAAGTAAATATATGTTTTTATTTTGTTTTCTGTCCCCTTTTTCCTACGAAAGAAGACCAAGCCCCTTTTAAAACCAGTATTGTCGCTTGGGACACCGTGGTAGGGGGCCCCGAGCAAAGTAGACAGTTTTGTACGGGCTGAAACGACACCCATGCTTCTCCATTTTAAATTTTCATTTTTTTTGCGCCACCCCTTTTTGGCCCTCTGTAGTTTACCTCCGGGGTGGGCCCCCCAAACCTTCTCCCATGCCCGCCTCACTCAAAACAGGGGCCTAGCAAAACCCCAATACTATTGGCCCTCCTCTCGGGGGTTGGCCCTTCCCCCCCAAAGGGGCCCCAAAAACCAAAACCGGGTTTTCCCCACCACGACTTAAAAAAAAGTAAGAAGCCTCGAAGAAGTATATAAATTGAACCCCCGCTACCAAACTCCCCCAAAACAAATTTAAACCTTTTATAGTGTGTTTTTGGTTTTGGGGTTTTTTGTGTGTTTTTAGTGGGTTGTTGTGTGTGGTGGGTGTGTTTTGTGGGGGTTTTCCTGTGTGGGGGTCTGTGTGTTGCGTTTTGGTGCGGACGAAAAATTAAAACTTGCGTTTTTAAGTTTAAATACAATGTTTCTTTTTGGGGCCGAATAAGGCAACGAAAATTGTGGGGTGCAAAAAATTAGCAAAAACCCTTTAAAAACCTAAAAAAAAAAAAATAAATTTCATTTTTTCTTTTAAAAAAATTTAAATTACTGTAAACCAATCTAAAATTTTGGGCGGTTGGGATTAACAAAATTTTAAATTGTGGTTGTTTTAAAAATTTTTGGGAAAGGGTTTTTTTTAAGGGGTTTTTTTTGGTTACAAAAAAATTTAAAATTTTAAAACCTTAACAAAAATGAAAAAAAACTTAAAACGTATAAGAAAAGGGTTTTAGAAAAACATAACTTTAAATAAGTTTCTTGCAAAATTGACAATTTAAAAACCTATTGGGCCACTGGGGATCCCTTTACTTACAAGTACACAGCTGCACTATAAAGCACGAACCCCCCAACGTGCCACTTTCCAGGAAAATTAAATTAACTGGGTTCACTCCCCTTTCCCAAAACCCAAAAAACTTTATTTAAACGCCCCACTCCCTTTCCCAACCAAAACTTTTCTTCCCAACTCCTTCCCAAAACCAAAAACTTTTCTTACGTCCATTTCTCCTTCCAAAAAAAATTTTTCTTACCCCATTTCCCCTTTCCAAACCCCAAAACTTTTCTTACGTCCACTCACCCTCCCCCCAAAAATTTTTCTTCCCGTCCACTCCCCCTTCCCCCCAACCCCAAAACTTTTTTTTACGCCCCTTTCCCCAAACCCCAAACCAAAATTTTTCTTACGCCCACTTCCCTCCAACCAAAACTTTTCTTACGTCCACCCCCTTTCCAAACCCAAAAAATTTTTCTTGGGGTTCCACCCCCAATTCCAACCAAAATTTTTCCCTTAGGGCCCCACTCCCCTTTCCCAAACCCAAAAATTTTTCTTAGGTCCCTCCCCTTTCCCCCCCCAAAAATTTTTTCTTACTCCACTCCCCCTTCCCAAACCAAAAATTTTTAACTTCCCTCCCCTTTTCCAACCAAAACTTTTCTTCGCCCCTCTCCTTCCAACCAAAATTTTTCTGCCCACACAAACCTTCCCCCCAAAAAATTTTTTCCCGGGTCTACTTTTTTTCCCCACCAAATTTTCATATTTTCTTTAAGATGTTTCCCTGAGGGTGCGGGACGCGGTTTTGGGTCGTCGGGGGTTTCTGACTTTGACTCATAAAAACTTTAAAACATTCTGTTTTTATACACCAAAATTTTTTCATAATGTCTAAACATTTTCATTAAAATATCATTTTAATTTAATAATGGGTAAATTTTTTGGGACTTTTTCAAAAAAAAAATTTTTTAAAATATTGTTAAACATTTCATGACGAGTAAAAAAAAATTTTTAAACAAAAGTCTTGAAAGACTTTCCCCCTTTTTTATCACGTCTTTCATAAGAAAAATTTAAATACAAAATAAATTTTAACTTATACCCCTGTTTGCTTTGGAAAATAAAAATTTTCCCAATTTTGATAAAAGTATTCATGATTTTATAAATTATTTAGGCCTCAAAATTATACAAAAAAAAAATCGAAATCAAAAATGCCTTGCCCTTTATTTTCGATGCATCTTTAAAAAGCCTTAAAAAATTAGGGGGTAATATTAGCGAAAAAGGGAGGGGGGGAAGGATTTTAGGAGAGAGGGACGATTGGGGTTGGGGGTAGGAGGGGACCCTCGCCACCCCCCCCTTCCCTCCTCACCCATTTTCCCTGTAACCCAAACTTCTCTGAACATCTAAACTACATTTTTAACCAAACCCCATACCTCTTCGACCCCATTCCCTATCTCTCTTTTTTCCCAAACTACCCCAAAGCTGTTTAATCTTACCCTAACTGCCTCCTCTTTTATTTATAAACCTTTCACCTCCCCTTTTTCCCTATGCTCTATTCTCCTTGTACCCCATCTCCCTTTTACCTCAGTGACTAAAACTAAAAGGATCTGAATATCTGGGGGCCCCCTTAAACATGACACCTAAGCTACTCACAGTCTTTTATTACCAAACAAAAATCCAACAAACTACGTCATTTCCCCCCACACAATTTTTGTAACTTATTTCCTCTTTTTCTTAAAAATGTTTACCATAACAAAACCCCCTTTTCTATAAAAATTTTCAATCAAGGGGCTCCCTTTATCATTTACCCCCGGGCACCCCAAACTTACCTACCACACCCTCTAAAAGTTTCCCTACTTTAGCATTCAGGCCCCCCCTACCAAAATTATCTCTCATTTGGGTTCAAAGGCTCCTAAAACTTTCACTTAACATCTCCCAAAACTCTCTCTCTCCTCTCTTCCTCTCTTCTCCAGGTGCATACCGCTTTATTATGACCCATTTCCCTCCATCCAACCTTACTTTAATCCACAAAATTCTTGAATTTACACATTCATATCTCTTTTCTCCTTCCATATATAAAATTTAAATATAATATATATATATTATAAATATAATATAAAATATATATATATAAAAAATATTCATATATATTCGTGCCGAATGGGCGAACTTGCGACTTGCTTAAATAGTAACGCTCATCTTGCCAATAGGACAAGCGAAAATTGTGTATGAAAAATTTTCCCAAAAACCCATTCGAACCTAAGAAAAAAAAATATTTTCACTGTGTTTGTTTTAGAAATTAAAGTTTTTTTAAAAAAATCTAAAAATGTATATTGGGTTAGGCAAAAAAAAATTGTTCTTGTTTAATAAGGTTGTAATTTTTTCTAAAATTCTTTTGGGGCAAAATTAAAAATTTTTTTAAAAATTAACATTTAAAGAAAAAAATTATCTTTAAATTAAAACAAAATTTTAGAAAGGACTTAATTTAAATGATTCTTGCTAATTTAAACCCAATTTTTCAATTCAAACGACATATATTAAAAAATATATTATAATATTATAATAATAAAAAATATATTATATATATAATATATAAAAAAAATATATATATATAAGCAAAACAACCACTCTAAAAAATAAGAAATTCCCAAACGCTTTCGTGACACTCACTTTTAAAAGTAGTAGTCAGAAAGCGCTGGAATTTCTCTATTCTTTCAGAGTGGTTTTTTCATATTTTGAAATCACCTGTTTACTGGATCTATTGCAATATTAATTAGCATATTATATATAAATTTATAAATAATATATAAATATTATATAAATATAATATATATATATATATATATATATGTATATATATATATATAATTTTAAAATATAAATAAATATATAATATATATATATTATAAAAAAAAAATATAAATATATATATAATTGTGTGTTGGGGTGTGTGTGGTTTTTACTCACCATTTTACTCACCTATTTTGTTTGCAGGGGTCGAGTCTACTCCCGGCCCCCCTCTCACCGGTGCTACTGGGCCCTTTTTTTCCCCGCTCCATAGCTTTATCAAAAACCCTCTTAAAACTGGTTGGTTCCTACCTCCACTACTCATTTTCCAGCTATTCCACTGCCTTTCAACCTATGACTGAAGAAATACTTCCCAAAACCTCTAATCATTTGTGTCTTCAAATACCCAATTTTGGCCCTTTTTTCTGTGTCCCCTCCCGGAACATCCTGTCTTGTCCACCTTTTCTATTCCCGGCAGTATTTATATTTCGTTATCATTCTCCCCCCGACCCTCCTGTCCCCAGGCGTTTTAGGCCGATTTCCCCTTTAAACTTTCTTCATGGGGCATTCCCCTTTTCTCTGGAAAATAACCTTGTGGGAAACCTTAAATCGAAAGCCATTTGCGGACCAGGGGTCCGTCTGTCAGGCTCCCTTTTTAATCCCCTGTCCTCACAGATTTAATTCTCCTCATTAACTTCACTCATCTGCAAACAGGACCTTTTTGAGTCTAACCCTTCATCATGTCTTCACATATACCAAAAATGCACTGGTTTCCAAGGGCCCACCCCTGTGGGACCCCCCCTCGCACAGGTGCCCACTGTGAACATCATTACGACCAGACTCTTTTTTTTCCTCCCCGCCCCGGTTTTTCTGATCCATTGCAGTCCCCCTTCCTGTTATAGCGCCTGATGCTCTGGGCTTCGCACTAATCTCTTGTGAGGAACTTTTAAAAAGGCCTTTTTTCCCGCCCCAAGAAGTGCAAAACAACCACCCCCCCTCCTCGGGTCTTACCCCTGTTTTTTATCATAAACCCTCCGGGAAGGGTTTTGTGACACAGTTTTTGGCCTTCCTAAATCCGTGCTGGTTGGCTTTTGAAGTCTTGTTCATTTTCCAGGTGCTCCACCACTCTCCTCCCGGATAATTTTTCTCCAAAAATTTTTTGAAATACAAATACACGCAATGACCAGGCATTTTTTTAAGTGCCTTTTTTTTTCCTGTCTTTTTTTTTTAAAAAAAGGGGAACTACATTTGCCGTTTTCCCATCCCTCAGGTATTTCCCCAGTTTCCAGGAAAAGTTTGAAATTGGGGTAAGGGGGCCACGCCCAACAACTGCCCCCTTCTCTAAGGCCCCCACGGGAGATGTTGTTCGTCCCATTGCCTTTGGGGTTTATGATGCCCCTTTAGCATTTTCTTCACCCCTAAACTTGGTGGTGTTTTTCCCTTCTGGGCCCCCACCAAGTCTGCCCCCCCCAGAGCCCTTTCCCTGTCTCAAACTTTAAATATTTCCTTAAATCTGGGTGTTAGCTCCTCACATACCTCTTGTTTCGTTTTCTTGTGAGTTTTTTCCACCTTCTTTCCTCACCCTTTAAACACCTGGTCCTTGACTTTTGTCTTCCTCCTAATGGGGCAAAACAGAAATTTTTCGGGCCCAAATTTGACTTTCGATCCCTATGTCGTTTTTTCATACTGTCATTTGGGCCCTTCCCCCTTATCTGTGCATACACTTTTCCGGGCTCTTCAAAAACTAATCTCCTTTTTTTTTCCCGGGGTCCTTTTGCCTCCTGAACCTTTTCCATTCTCTGTTGCACTTATTTTTTTGCCCCCTACACCTGTGTGTGTGTGTGTGGTGTGTGTGTGTTTGTGTGTTTTGGTGTGTGTGTGTGTTGTGTGTTGTGTGTGTTTGTGGTGTGTTTTTTAAAACAGCCTGTACGGGTCGCACAAAAACAGCCCAGGTTTGCTCCCACTTATTTTCAAAATTTTCGCGAAACCAAGTGTTCCCTTTTCTGTAGCCGGCCTCTTGGCACCCACCTTTCGGCCTATGCCCTTCCTCTCATTTCAAAACAGCGGCCTAAAAAAAAGCAAAACGCAAGTACAAGTAGCCCCTCTCTTGTGGATCCCTTTTCCCCCGGGGCCAGGGGCAACAAACACAAGCCTTGTACCCACCACGACTTAACAAAAAAGAAAGAAGCCTGGGAAAATATATCTTTTGAACCCCGCTACCAACAAAACCAAACAAATAAACCGTTTAAAAATGGTACAGCGATGGTCCAGATTTTGTTTCCCAGAGAGGGGAAAAGGAAAGGGGTATGAAGTCACCTTCACTTCATAACCCTACACAAAAGCATTCCGCCTAAACGAGTTTATCCCTGTTTTCGTTTTCTGAACATTTGAGCATCCAAAACCAAAAGGTCCAGCAGGATCCACCCCAAAATTTTTGCCGAAATTCTCCGAGAATTGTAAGTGCCCCCACGCTAAAAGCTCCCACGCTGTTTCTAAATCCCCGGTGTTCAGCGTAAACTTTTATTTTGCTGTTTTTGTTCAGTTCAGCCCAGCTGTTTCAGCAACCAGAGTTTTTTTTGGGGGTGATTTTTTCCCGCCCAGTGTAAGTTTTTTCTGCGTTTTTTTGGGGGGGGGGAGGAGGAAAGGATGTCCCTTTTCCCTCCCCTTAGCCCATGCGCCCCTACTCACACCACCCCTACCATACCTCACCATTTGCCCACTTTCCCTCTGCTGGGGTTTTCTCTGTTTTCCAGGGTAAAATTCATTCCCAAAAGCTGTGATCCAAGTCCCCCGGGGCCCACTCGAAGCTACGTGGATCAGCATGCCACATAGATCACGACACCACGTGGATCCAAAGATCCCTGGGGGTTTTGGGGGGATGTCACGTAATCTACCAGCCACGTGAGTTACCAATGTCCAAAGGGCCCCAAAGCTGTGGTCTTTCTCCCCGCAAATTTAAAATTTACGTCACCCGGGGCGATGCCCGCCCGAAATTCCCGTCACCGGGTGCTGCTGCCCGCCCTTTATGACGTCAATTTTCCCGCCCGACGTTTACCCTCGGATGTCCCGCTGACGTCACAGTCTGCTGACGTCACCTTGCGACATCACGCCCGGGAAAACACATGTTCCCCCATCGAATGGGGGCTAGTAAAAATTCAGTTTGTTTAGAAGATTGAGAAAAGATATATGTCGTGGGGTTAATTTAAATTTTCTCAGTCCCTTGTTCCACAATTTTTTGTATATGTTTTTAGTTCAGTTTGTGCACAGAAAAGTATCAATTTTCTAGTTAAAAACCATGTTTTACCCCCAAAATTCCGCGGGGGTAAAGTTTCCCTGTGTCCAGTGAATTTTGAGCCAGACCTGAGTAGCCACCACTGACTAAGTCAACCCCCTGTGACCAGTAAATTTTTACCCGCTGATGTTTAAGTTCCCCCCCCGATGACCGAGCCCTTTTTGTACAGAAGGCTTTTTTTGCCCCCGTCCTCAAAATGTTCTGCAGAAAAACGTACCCGCTACGATTCCCATCGGATTTTTTTTCACTTCAACCCCCAGCCATCAGAGGCAGTTATATGTAAGAAACAAGTCTGGGGACGCTTTGACCCAACCTCCGGGTAAAACTCCAACTGCCAGAGAATGATAAATCGCCAAGGGCCCCAGTTTTTGCCACTGTCGGGAGCGTGGTCACCTCCCTGTTTTCCCCAAAGGGGGGGGGGGGGGGTTCAAAATTAGCAGCCTGCCCCAAAAGAAGTTCACTTTGACTGCTACTCCCCTCCCTGCAGTCTGGTGGGATGATTGTTTTCGACCCCAGATGTTTTGCCCAGCGTCTCTGCCAAGACTCCTCCACAACCCTCCCTCCACGCTCGCGGCATGACAGCCCCCGCGACAGCACCAGTCCCAAAAGTGGGCCCCGCTGAGTTTGCTTGCCAGAAGTCCTTCCCAGGTGCCGAGTTTTGTTTGACGCCTCACTCGAGGGGAAACCCGCATGTCCCTGGCCCCCGGGTTAGTGAAACCTGCAGCCGACCCTTTCCCACGATGACTGCTTCAAAATGTTTCCAGAGGAGACCATAAACCCCGTTACCTCACAGCTCAGGGCCCCAGCCCATGTCCCCCTGTGCTGCGATCCCGTCCAAAAAGCAGGGAAAGGGGTGCAGTGATGCCCTTCGATGCTCCCCTGCCTATGACCACGATGTTTTTGCCACCCCCCACATGTTTTTTTTTTTTCCCCCCCTGTAGGAAGGTTTTTTTTTTCCAAAGTTCTATGTATAAAATGTTTTTATTTTGTGTTTTTGTGCCCTGTTTTCCCAAAGAAAAGAGAGACCAAATTTTCCCTTTTTCCACCGTATTTGCGCCTCGGGAGACCGCGTGGGAGGGGGCCAGCATATGAACGCCCTTGGGACTGCGCACAGACAGCCCCCTGCTGTCTGCCAGCCTTTGTTCATATTTTTGCGCCACTCAAGTGTTGCCCTCGTAGCTTTGGCCCCCTCGGTAGGGACCCAGCCTGTCCCGCCCATGCCTTTTGCCCCCACTCACCAAGGCCTAAGCAACAAGACCCCAAGTTTCTAGTGGCCTCTCCCCGTGGGATGGCCCTTCCCCGGCCCTGGGGGCAACACAAGCCTGTGTACCCAACCCCGACTTAAAAAATAAGGGAAAAAAGCCTCGGAAGAATATAATTTGAACCCCGCTACCATACTACCAAACAAATAAACTCGTTATAGTGTGTGTGTGTGTGTGTGTGTGTGTGTGTGTGTGTGTGTGTGTGTGTGTGTGTGTGTGTGTGTGTGTGTGTGTGTGTGTGTGTTGTCTGTGTAGGTGTCTGTGGTGTGCGTGTGTGTGTGTCGTGACGAATAAGTAAAACTTGCGATTTTAGCTTAAATAGCAATGCTCTTCTTGCCGAATAAGGCAAGCGAAAATTTGTGTGTGCAATAATTTAGCAAAAATCCTTCTAAACCTAAAGAAAAAAAAATATATTTCATTGTTTCTGTTTATAATTAAATTACTGTAAACCTATCTAAAATATATGCGGTTGGATTATACTAAATTAAATTGTGCTTGTTATAATAAGGTTTGGTAAGTTTTCTAAGGTTCTTTAGGTACAAAATAATTAATTTTTACATTAACATAAATGAAAAAAATCTTTAAACGTATAAGAGAAAGTTTTAGAAAGAACATAACTTTAAATAAGTTCTTGCTAATTGACTAGTTTTACCTATTCGGCATCTCGGGATCCCTTTACGTTACAAGTGACACAGCT
>NC_069399.1:117860710-117905710 GCF_026875155.1 Cherax quadricarinatus
TGGAGTTTCCGGAGAGAGTTGGGGGTCAAGCCCCCGGGGCCCCCGGTCTGGGACCAGGCCTCTGGTGATCGGGCCCTGATACCAGGCTGTTGTGTTTTGGGGTGCACGCAAACCAACGCACGAGCCACAGCCGGGCGATCGGAACTGATTTAGGTGCTTGTCCGTGCCAGCTTGAAGACTGCCAGGGGTCTGTTGGTAATCCCCCTTATGTGTGCTGGGAGGCAGTTGAACAGTCTCGGGCCCCTGACACTTATTGTATGGTCTCTTAACGTGTTAGTGACACCCCTGCTTTTCATTGGGGGGATGGTGCATCGTCTGCCAAGTCTTTTGCTTTCGTAGTGAGTGATTTTCGTGTGCAATTTCGGTACTCGTCCCTCTAGGATTTTCCAGGTGTATATAATCATGTATCTCTCCCTCCTGCGTTCCAGGGAATACAGGTTTAGGAACCTCAAGGTAGATGGCGAGAATATTTTGAGAAACTTTTAAATGTTGAGGAAGAAAGGGAGGCGGTAATTTCATGCACTGGCCAGGGAGGTATACCATCTTTTAGGAGTGAAGAAGAGCAGAATGTAAGTGTGGTGGAGGTATGTGAGGCATTACGTAGAATGAAAGGGGTAAAGCAGCTGGAACTGATGGGATCATGACAGAAATGTTAAAAGCAGGGGGGGATATAGTGTTGGAGTGGTTGGTACTTTTGTTTAATAAATGTATGAAAGAGGGGAAGGTACCTAGGGATTGGCGGAGAGCATGTATAGTCCCTTTATATAAAGGGAAAGGGAACAAAAGAGATTGTAAAAATTATAGAGGAATAAGTTTACTGAGTATACCAGGAAAAGTATACGGCAGGGTTATAATTGAAAGAATTAGAGGTAAGACAGAATGTAGAATTGCGGATGAGCAAGGAGATTTCAGAGTGGGTAGGGGATGTGTAGATCAAGTGTTTACATTGAAGCATATATGTGAACAGTATTTAGATAAGGTAGGGAAGTTTTTATTGCATTTATGGATTTAGAAAAGGCATATGATAGAGTGGATAGAGGAGCAATGTGGCAGATGTTGCAAGTATATGGAATAGGTGGTAAGTTACTAAATGCTGTAAAGGCTTTTATGAGGATAGTGAGGCTCAGGTTAGGGTGTGTAGAAGAGAGGGAGAATTACTTCCCGGTAAAAGTAGGTCATTAGACAGGGATGTGTAATGTCACCATGGTTGTTTAATATATTTATAGATGGAGTTGTAAAAGAAGTAAATGCAGGGTGTTCGGGAGAGGGGTGGGATTAAATTATGGGGAATCAAATTCAAAAATGGGAATTGACACAGTTACTTTTTGCTGATGATACTGTGCTTATGGGAGATTCTAAATAAAAATTGCAAAGGTTAGTGGATGAGTTTGAGAATGTGTGTAAAGGTAGAAAGTTGAAAGTGAACATAGAAAAAGAGTTAAGGAGATGAGGGTATCAAATGATTTAGATAAAGAAAAATTGGATATCAATTGGGGAGGAGGAGTATGGAAGAAGTGAATGTTTTCAGATACTTGGGAGTTGACGTGTCGGCGGATGGATTTATGAAGGATGAGGTTAATCATAGAATTGATGAGGGAAAAAAGGTGAGTGGTGCCTTGAGGTATATGTGGAGTCAAAAAACGTTATCTATGGAGGCAAAGAAGGGAATGTATGAAAGTATAGTAGTACCAACACTTTATATGGATGTGAAGCTTGGGTGGTAAATGAAGCAGCGAGGAGACGGTTGGAGGCAGTGGAGATGTCCTGTCTAAGGGCAATGTGTGGTGTAAATATTATGCAGAAAATTCGGAGTGTGGAAATTAGGAGAAGGTGTGGAGTTAATAAAAGCATTAGTCAGAGGCAGAAGAGGGGTTGTTGAGGTGGTTTGGCCATTTAGAGAGAATGGATCAAAGTAGAATGACATGGAAAGCATATAAATCTATAGGGGAAGGAAAGAGGGGTAGGGGTCGTCCTCGAAAGGGTTGGAAAGGGGGGTAAAGGAGGTTTTGTGGGCAAGGGGCTTGGACTTCCAGCAAGCATGCATGAGCGTGTTAGATAGAAGTGAATGGAGACGAATGATACTTGGGCCCTGACGATCTGTTGGAGTGTGAGCAGGGTTTTTATTAGTGAAGGGATTCAGGGAAACCGGTGATTTTCTATGTCGGATAGAGCCCTGGAAATGGGAGTACAATGCCTGACCTTTAAAGGAGGGGTTGGGATATTGGCAGTTTGGAGGGATATGTTGTGTATCTTTATACGTATATGCTTCTAAACTGTTGTATTCTGAGCACCTCTGCAAAAGCAGTGATAATGTGTGAGTGTGGTGAAAGTGTTGAATGATGATGAAAGTGTTTTCTTTTGAGGATTTTCTTTCTTTTTTTGGGTCACCCTGCCTCGGTGGGAGACGACGACTTGTTGAAAAAAATATATATTATAATATATATATATATATATATATATATATATATATATTATATATATATATATATATATATATATATATATATATATATATATAGTGAGGGGGAGAGAGATGGGTGAACCTCATATTTAAAGATTGTAAAAAAGTTTTTGACACAGTGCCGCAGAAGAGACCGTCGGGACTGAAGCTCAAGAAACAGTCAGCATTTCTAGAGTAAGCATCAAGAATACTTAACAGGAAAAACACAAAGAGTTATTATTTGGGAACAGTTGTCAAATTGGGCAGATTTGTCATGTGGAGCTCCACCTTGATCAATACTGGAACCTGTACTGTTTCTGATGAACGTGAACGACATGCTGGAGGAGATTGTTTGGGGTGTACTTGTTTGCAGATACGAAATTAGTGAGCAAAAAAGAGAGAATTAGGAGAACCTATAAATGAACCTGTACAAGCCGCAAAATTGGTCTGAGAAGTGATAATCGGAATTCAACCCCAGCAAATACAAAGTTATTAAAATTGAGGTTTCGATCCCGACAAAGAGACCAAACCTCGGCCAAGGAGAACTTCAGACTGAGGATCACCGTCTGAGTTCCAAATTATCCGAATAACTTTTGCAGCAAATGCTTTTAAGAACGTTACCATAAGACCCATGTCAGGTTCATCTTCGAGTGTAGAGAACCAGCATGGAACTTATGCCTGATCAAGAATGTACGAGAACCGAAAAAAAAGTAAAGAAGTTTACAACTGGTTAAGGGAGAGGACTCAGACGTAAATTTGTTGATTGAAGGACCGGGAGTGATATGATAATGAAGTGCAAAATAATGAAAGGAACTGATAGAATGGGGAAAGCTGTTTGAGAGGGTGGGAAACAGGTACACGAGGGTACAACTGAAAGTGGAATGACCTGAAGAACGGAGCGGTAGAAACATGATTTATACATATCTTTAAAAATGGGTATGACTATGGTCACGAAACTAGGAATGAGTCAACCTCAGTATCAGTCAATTAAGAGGCAGAACCAGAAGCTAAGGATCGACTCCCGCCACCACAAATAGGTGGATACAGACACAGACACACACACACACACACACACACACACACACACACCACACACACACACACACACACACACTGACATTCCACAAAGAGTCCCCGCCACATACCACAAACTGTCGGCTTATATTGTCTACCATTACTGTCATAGTTCGTCTTTCTTTGCCATGTCTCTCAGTCTCTCTTGCTACGCTTCTCTTCCTCTAGCCGCATCTTCTGTAAGTTGAACCTCCCTCTCAAGCAGCACATTCCTCACAACTTGGTGGTACATATGACGCACATGATACAATCTCAGAATGTCAGATTCCTTATCATTAGCAACGAAGTGTTTTGCCATTTCCTGTAGTATTTCTGTGGATGTTAAGACGCTTTAGTGTATGGCCTCTTGTTTGTCCACACATATTTTTTGTCAATCGTATTGTCATATAAACTGTGCTGCCAGAGATCCTAATTGCGTAGCCTTTGCGTAGCAATGACAACATCAGAAAGTCTAGCGATCTTAGTATTTTCTCCATGGGCATGTTTACTTGGCACATTTCAATATGATGGGCAATGAATCCGCTAGTTCCTATCCACTGCAGCCTTCCTATAACAACAACAGATTTTCTAGAGATGGTGAAGTACGTATCAAGCGTTGCTGAGGGACGGAAAGGGGAACGTCTCATGCTTTGGCAACAAGCTCGGCTGCCCTGTTAAAGTGAACCAGATTTTAGGCGACACAGGTGCCTAGCAGCATTAGTCATCCCCAACTTCAACACCGCCATTCATAAAGTTGGCAGTCAGTATTTCCACAAACTTAGCTCATTTGATATTAGAACACTTTCCTCTAGATTACCTCGTGATATAGTCTTCTCCACTTTTGACGTCCTGCACCTCACCCCACCGCCGCCACTACGGCTCTACAGCTTTCATATATGTAGCCTCAGTTCTCTCATGTTACCTCATGTATTTGTTGTGATCAAGATCCCAGAACTGAAAGGTGGTCACTACAGGTATTCTAAGTTATACATTCCTGTGCATTTCTCTCTCTAGTAATCTCATACTAGAGTCTACTTAGTGAAGAGAGAATACTATAAGCGTATCTCTCCACCTGCAGCTATAAATATGTAATCAAATAGATAATCACCAGAATATCCCGTGAAGAATGTTTCCCAGACCCCATTTCTTCCAAGCCATCCCTCCTCCCCCCATCCCGAACTCAGCTGAGCCACGGCTCCGCTGTGTATAATTACTGACTGATTATTTTAATCAGCCTCGCCCTCTGCCGACTTTCCTAAACATTTTGGGGTCGGTAAGTTATAATAGCTGAAGTTGGGTTGCCAGCTTTTCATTTTGATTCTATCGGTGAATTCGATCGACTCCAGCCCTTCATCCTTCAGTCTGTTTGTCTCTTATGTCTCTCGTGCGCATGCACACACACCAGAATAAGGAGAGCAGTCGTAGAGTCAGAAATGAATATACACAGGTAAGAAGGGACGCCCAACGACAATACGAAAATGACATAGCAGCGAAAGCCAAATCTGACCCGAAGCTGTTGTACAGCCACATCAGGAGGAAAACAACAGTCAAGGACCAGATAATCAGGCTGAGGAAGGAAGGAGAGGAGATCAGAAGAAACGACCGCAAAGTATGGGAGGAACTCAACATGAGATTCAAAGAAGTGTTTACATAGAAGACAGAAGGGACTCCAGAAAGACGGAGAGGCGGGGTACACCATCAAGTGTTGGACACAATACATACAACCGAGGAAGAAGTGAAGAGGCTGCTAAGTAAGCTAGATACCTCAAAGGCGATGGGGCCGGATAACATCTCTCCATTGGTCCTGAGAGAGGGAGCAGAGGCTCGATGTGTGCCACTAACAACAATTTTCAACACATCTTTCGAAACAGGGAGATTGCCTGAGGTATGGAAGACAGCAAATGTAGTCCCAGTTTTAAAAAAGGAGACAGACACGATGCACTAAATTACAGACCAGTGTCACTGACATGTATAGTATGCAAAGTCATGGAGAAGATTATCAGGAGAAGAGTGGTGGAGGACCTAGAAAGGAATGAGCTTATCAACAACAGCCAGCCAGCCAGGCAGGGATAACAGGGAAGGCACTGCACTGGATCAGGGAATACCTATCAGGAAGACAACAGCGAGTCATGGTACGTGGCGAGGTGTCAGAGTGGACGCCTGTGACAAGCGGGGTTCCACAGGGGTCAGTCCTAGGACTGGTGCTGTTTATGGTGTTTGTGAACGACATGACGGAAGGAATAGACTCAGAAGTGTCCCTGTTTGCAGATGATGTGAAGTTGATGAGAAGAATTCAATCAGACGAGGACCAGGCAGAACTACAAAGAGATCCAGACAGGCTGCAGGCCTGGTCCAGCAACTGGCTCCTTGAGTTCAACCCCACCAAGTGCAAAGTCATGAAGATTGTGGAAGGGCAAAGAAGACCCCAGATGGAGTACAATCTAGGGGGCCAGAGACCACAAACCTCACTCAAGGAAAAGGATCTTGGGGTGAGTATAACACCGGGCACATCTCCTGAGGCACACATCAACCAAATAACTGCTGCAGCATATGGGCGCCTAGCAAACCTAAGAACATCTTAATAAGGAATCGTTCAGGACCCTATACACCATGTACGTTAGGCCTATATTGGAGTATGCAGCCCATTTCGAACCTACGCCTAGCCAAGAACATAAGGAAACTAGAGAAAGTGCAAAGATTTGCAACAAGACTAGTCCCGGAGCTAAGGGGCATGTCGTTCAAGGAGACGTTAAAGGAAATCGACCTGACGACACTGGAGGACAGGACAGATAGGGGAATAAGATAACGACATATAAAATACTGAGAGGAATCGACAAGATGGACAGAGACAGGATGTTCCAGAGATGGGACACAGCAACAAGGGATCACAGTTGGAAGTTAAAGACTCAGATGAATCAGGTAGGGCTACAAAGGAATCTGGACAAGCTACAAACCTGGTCCAACAAATGGCTCCTGGGGTATAACCCCGCCAAGTGAAAAGTCATGAAGATTGGGGAGGATCAAAGAAGACTGCAGACGGAGTATACACTATGGGATAAAGGGTTGCAAACCTCACTCAATGAAAAGGATCCTAGGGTGAGTATCATACCGAACACATCTCCTGAGGAGCACATCAACCAAATAACAGCTGCAGCATATGCGCACCTGCCAAACTTAAGAACAGCATTTCGACATCTAAGTCAGGAGTCAGTAAAGACTTTGTACAACGTGGACGTCAGGCCCATATCAGAGTATGCAACACCAGTATGGAACCCACACCTGGTCACGCACGTCAGTAAATTAGAGAAAGTGTAAAGGTTTGCAACAAGACTAGTCCCGAAGCTAAGGGGTATGTCCTACGAGAAGAGGTTAAGGAAATCAACCTGGCGACACTGGAGGACATGAGGGATAGGGAGAACATGATAAGACTTATAAAATACCGAGAAGAATTGGCAAGGTGGATAGATACAGAATGTTTCAGAGATGGGACACAGCAACAACTGGAAGATGAATACTTAGATGAGTCACAGGGATGTTAAGAAATATTTCTTCAGTCATAGAGGTCAGGAAAGGAACAATCTGGGGATGACGCGTGGAGGCAGCATCCATCTATCTTTAAAAAGGTACGATAAGGTCATGGGTTGGGAAAGAGTGAATGTAGAAGTGACCAGCGAAAAGGCGAGGCCAGGAGCTGTGAATTGATAATTGCAACCACAAATAGGGAACTTCACACACAACACCACACACACACACACACACACACACAACACACAACACACACACACACACGCACCACACACACACACACACCACACACACGCCACACACACACAACACACACCCACACGCACCACACCACACACACACACACACACACACACACACAACACACGCACCCCTAAAAGGCGATGGGCCCGGGGAAAAACCTCCCCTGGGTCCTTAGAAAAGGGAGCAGAGATGCTGTGTGTGCCTCTAACCACAATCTTCAACACATCCTTGAAAATGGGCAACTACCTGAAAAAAGGGAAGACAGCAAATTTGTAGTCCCCAATTTAAGAAAAGGAAACAGAAACGACACAAACCCTCCCGCCTGGGGGCCCTTCTGACTGTATTGTGTGCAAAGTCAGGGAAAAAATTTATAAAGGAGGAGTTTGGTCGAACCCCGGGAAAAGGAACAAAAATTATAAAAAAAAACCAGAGGGTTTTCTTTGGAAAGGGCAAATCTTTTTTCAAAAACCTCCGGGATTTTATGAAAAGGGGAAACAGAAGTAAGACACGAGAGAGGGGGTTGGGGTAGATTGCTTTTTTCCTATTCTGCGGGAAGGGCCCCTTTGGGCCAAAGGCCCCCACAAGAGATTAGTGCGAAGCTGGAGGATCAGGCCCCAAAAAAAAAGGGAAAGGGGCACTGCAATGGATAAGGGAATACCTGACAGGGGGGCCGCAACAGTCATGGTAGTGAAGGGGGATCACGTGGGCGCCTGTTACGAGGGGTTTCCCACAGGGGTCAGTTTTTAGGGCCCGTGCTATTTTTTATATATGTGAACGACATTTTTGGAAGGAAAAGGGCCCTGAAGTGTCCCCCGGTTTGCAAAACGTGAAGTTGGGTGAAAAGAATTAAATTTGGACGAGGATTTTTGGGGAGGGTGCAAAGAGACCCGGAGAGGGTGGACCCTTTTGGGCCAGTAACTGGCTCCCCGAATTTTAATCCCAGCCAAAAGCAAATCATGAAATTGGGGAGGGGCAAAAAAAACCGCAAAACAGAATATAGGGCCCCAGGGGGACAAAAAAACTAAAAACCTCCCCTCAGGGAGAAAGGGCCCTTGGGGTTGGACCCCAAAAACCGAGTACATCACCGGAGGCACACATCAAAACCCTTTAAACCCCTCAGCATACGGGCGCCTGGGGAAACCTGAGAATAGCTTTTCCGGGTACCTTTAAAAAGGAACGTTCAAGACACTGTAAAACTGTGTATGTTAGGCCCATATGGGGTAAAGCAGCACCAGTCTGGAACCCACACCTGGTTTAAGACGTTTAAGGGAAATTAGAGAAATACAAAAGGGTTTTCAACCCAAAGGGGAGTCCCAAAAGCCAAGGGAAAAAGTCGTACGAGGAAAGGTTAAGGGGAAAAACGGAAAGACGACACTGGAGGACAGAAGGGGGCAGGGGGGGAAAAGGGAAAAGACATACAAAATACTGCCGGGGGAAAAACAAAGTGGACAGAGATGGAAAGTTCCAGAGGGGGCACAGGGAAAAAGGGGGCCCCAACTGGGAACTGAAGACCAGACGAGTCAAAAGGGGCGTTAAAGTATTTCTTCAGTCAAAAAGTTGTTTAAACAAGTGGAAAAAAGCCTACAAGTGAAAAGGGGGAGGGAGGAACCTACTTTGTTTTAAAAAAAGAGGTATGACAAAACCAGGAAGCAGAGAGAGAGAGGGTCCCTACGACAGTGAAGGGCGGGGGGAGGAGCTGAGTCTCGACCCCCAACCAAAAATTTTGGTGAATACAATTTGGTGAGTACCACACACACACACACCCACACACCACCCCCACACACCAAACACCCCACGGCACACGCGCACACACAAAACCAAAACACACAACAAAACCCCACACAACCGCACACACACACCACAACACACAAAACCCCCACACACACACACACAAAATTCCTGATAGCGAGGCAACAACAAGTCATGGTACGTGAGGAGGTGTCAGAGTGGGCGCCTGTGACGAGCGGGGTTCCACAGGACTGGTGCTGTTTCTGGTGTATGTGAATGACATGACGGAAGGGGTAGACTCAGAAGTGTCCCTGTTTGCAGATGATGTGAAGCTAATGATGAGAATTCAGTCGAATGAGGATCAGGTAGGGCTACAAAGGGATTTGAACAGGCTGTAAGCCTGGTCCAGCAACTGGCTCCTGGAGTTTAACCCCACCAAGTAGAAAATCATGAAGATAGAAGAAGGGCAAAGAAGACCACAGACTAGGGGGCCAAAGACTGCAAACTTTACTCAGGAAAAAGGATCATGGGGTGAGTTTAACACCAAGCACATCTCCAGAGGCACACATCAACCAAATAACTGCTGCAGATCTGGGCGCCTGGCAAACCTAGGAATAGTGTTCCGACACTTCAGTAAGGAATCGTTCTAGATTCTGTACACTGTGTACGTCAGGCCCATACAGCACCAATTTGGAACCCGTACCTGCTAAAGCACAAGATGAAATTAGAGAAAGTGCAACAGTTTGCAACAAGACTAGTCCCGGAGCTAATGGAAATGTCCTACGAGGAGAGGTCAAGGGAAATCGACCTAACGACACTGGGGGACAGGAGGGATAAGGAAGGCATGAAGACGATTTATAAAATACTGAGAGGATTTTATAAAGTGGATAGAGACAGGATGTTTCAGAGATGGGACACAGCAACAAGGGGTCCCAAGTGGAAGTTGAAGACTCAGATTAGTCACAGGGATGTTAGGAGTAGTTTTTCAGTCCTAGATATGTCAGGCAGTGGAACAGTCTGGAGAGTGGTGTAGTGGAGGCAGGATCCATACATAGCTTAGAGAAGAAGCATAATAAATCTAATGGAATAGGGAGAGAGTGAACTTAGAAGAGACCAGCAAAGAGACGGGGGCCAGGAGCAGTGATTCGTCCCCTGCAACCACAGATAGGTGAGTGCACACACACACACACACACACACACACACACACACACACACACACGACGAGGTGGACAAAGTCGGGATGTTCCAGAGATGGGACACAGACACAAGAGGTCACAATTGGAAGTTGAAGACTCAGATGAATCAAAGGGATGTTAGGAAGTATTTCTTCAGTCATAGAGTAGTCAGGCCATGGAATAGCCTAGAAAGTGATGTGGTGGAGGCAGGAACCATACATAGTTTTAAGGCGAGGTATGATAGAGCTCATGGGGCAGGGAGAGAGAGGACCTAGTAGCAATCAGCGAAGAGGCGGGGCCAGGAGCTGTGACTCGACCCCTGCAACCACAAATAGGTGAGTACACACACACACACGCATTATGTAGCTATTATGAAAACTTAATATGATGCCCTTAACCTTTCACGTTCATTTTTATTAATGCTGTGAGACGCTCTTGGCTCCCCTCCTTCCCCGAGACTACGTTATGAAGAATGAACACACAACACTGTAGTGAGTCTTATCTATGGGAATGTAGTGAAGCTTATCCATGCTACTGTAGAGAGGTTTATGTTCATTTGATTATGCTCAGTTGATTATGTTCGCTTGATTATGTTCAGTTCATGATGTTCACTTGATGACGTTCATTTGATGATGTTCACTTGATCAAATAAGATGATCAAGTGACTATCAGAAAGAGAGACGGGGAGGAAGAGAGAGAGAGAGAGAGAGAGAGAGAGAGAGAGAGAGAGAGAAGAGAGAGAGAGAGAGAGAGAGAGAGAGAGAGAGAGACCGGGTGTGACACCAGGGCCTCTTAACAAAACTGCAAGCTCTGGGAATTGCAGGCTCTACGCTGTTTCCTCAGTGATTACCTTCATGGTAGATCTGTAAGGGTAGTTCTCAATGGAACAGAATCAGCAAGACATCCTACTGGGGCAAGTGTTCCACAAAGAAGCGTGCTGGGACCATTGTTATGGAATGCCTACTTCAATGACCTTCATCTCATTCCAGAATCCTATGCATATGCAGGCGACTGTATACTGACATTCACTTATCCAAGAGAAGAAATGCCAACTGCTCTAAGCTATATCAATCAAGAGCTAAGAGCTATATCAACTTGGGGAAATAGATGGCTAGTAACATTTGCACCTGAGAAAATACAAATGATGATGATCTCTAGGCACCATGATGGTAATGCCGGTGCAGTAGTAAGGATGAATGGGAGGGTATTGGCACCTGGGGAAGAATTTGATATCCTTGGGGTGAAATTTGACTCAAAACTGACCATGAGGAACCACGTTGTAAATCTTGCAAACAAGGCAGCCAGGAAGCTTACAGCACTTCGCCGTATCTCAAGTTGCTTGACAGTAGGGGTTGCAAGATTCTGTACGAGGCACAAGTACACTCACACCTTGAGTATGCTCCACTTTCTTGGTTTGCCTCCCCCCCCCCTTCTCATCTGCGACTGCTTGACAGAGTAGAGAACAGAGCAAGACGTCTCATCTCTCGCCTGGACCAATCCTTGATAGATCTGCCATTTCAGCAGAGCCTTCAACAGAGGAGGGATGTGGGTGGCCTTACTGTTATGTACAAGGCCAATATTGTCAAAGTACCACATTTAGATCCACTTTGAGGACAGCGTGAAGCAAGCTCCTATACCACAAGACGGGCAGAAAGCAGCAACTTCACTCTGGCTGTACCCTTCTCCAGAACATCACTTCATCTGAGATCATTTGTCCCCAGGATGACTCGAGTATTGAACACATTCATTGATCAAATGAAAATGCTGGCCCGCAGACGGCCCCAACTTCATCCTGTTCCCTACTTGTATGTCTCATAGCAATAAAAATGCTTTCAAATGAGCTGATGTAGGTAACAGCTCTTGGCTTGTCAATAAAGTAAGGAATCCTTAACCTGTAAATAGCTTATCAATAAAACTAGGGATCCTTAAAAAAAAGAGAGAGAGAAAAAGAGAGAGAGAGAGAGAGAGAGAGAGAGAGAGAGAGAGAGGCACTATGATGGTAATGCTGGTGCAGTAGTAAGGATGTATGGGAGGGTGTTGGCACCTGGAGAAGAAGTTGATATCCTTGGGGCGAAATTTGACTCCAAACTGACCATGAAGAACCATGTTGTAAATCTTGCAAACAGGGCAGCCAGGAAGCTTACAGCACTTCGCCGTATCTCACATCTGCTTGACAGTAGGGGTTGCAAGATTCTGTACTAGGCACAAGTACTCTCACACCTTGAGTATGCTCCACTTTCTTGGTTTGCCTACCCCCCCCCCCTTCTCATCTGCGACTGCTTGACAGATTACAGAGCAGAGCAAGACGTCTCATCTCTTGCCTGGACCCATCCTGGATAGATCTGTCATTTCAGCAGAGCCTTCAAAACAGGAGGGATGTGGGTGGCCTTACTGTTATGTACAAGGCCAATAGTGTCAAAGTACCACACTTGGATCCACTTCGAGGACAGCGTGAAACAAGCTTTTGTGCCACAAGACGGGCAGAAAGCAGCAACTCCACCTTGGCTCTACCCTTCTCCAGAACATCACTACATCTGAGATCATATATACCCAGGATGACTCGAATATGGAACACATTCGTACAGCATAATGATGTCAACGAGATAAAGTCAGTTGATCAAATGAAAATGCTGGCCCACAGAAGGCTCCAACTTCATCCTGTTCCCTACTTGTATGTCTCATAACATTAAAAATGGTTTCAAATGAGCTGATATAGGTAACAGCTCTTAGCTTGACAATAAAGTTAGGAATTCTTAACCTATAAATAGCTTGTCAATAAAGCTAGGGATCCTTAACCTTGTCAAACCCTGTGTAAAAAAAAAAAAGAAAGAGAGAGAGAGAATAGTTTTCAATGGGACAGCGGCAAGACATCCTATTGGGGCAAGTGTTCTACAGGGAAGTGTGCTGGGACCATTGTTATGGAATGTCTGCTTCAATGACCTTCTTCATCTCATCCCAGAATCCCATGCATACGCAGACGACTGTACGCTGACATTTACTTATCCAAGAGAAGAAATGCCAGCTGCTCTAAGCTACATCAATCACCAGCTAAGAGCAATATCAGCCTGGGGAAACCAATGGCAGGTAACATTTGCACAAATGATGATGGTCTCTAGGTACCATGATTGTAATGCCGGAGCAGTAGTAAGTATGAATTGGAGTGTTGGTACCTGGGGAAGAAGTTGATATCCTTGGGGTGAAATTTGACCCCAAACTGTAGGGGGCCTTACTGTAATGAACAAGGCCAACATCGTCAAAGTACCACACTTGGATCCACTTCGAGGACAGCGTGAAGCAAGCTTCTATACCACAAGACGGGCAGCAAGCAGCAACTTCACTCTGGCTGTACCCTTCTCCAGAACATCACTACATCTGAGATCATTTATTCGCAGGATGACTCGAGCCTGGAACACATTCGTACAGCATTATGATGTCAACGAGATAAAGTCAGTTGATCAAATGAAAATGCTGGCCCACAGATGGCTCCAACTTCATCCTGTTCCCTACTTGTATGTTCCATAACAATAAAAATGCTTTCAAATGAGCTGATGTAGGTAACAGCTCTTAGCTTGCCAATAAAGTTAGGAATCCTTAACCTAACCTTGTCAAACCTTGTGTAAAAGAGAGAAAGAGAAGAGAGAGAGAGAGAGAAGAGAGAGAGAGAGAGAGAGAGAGAGACCTGGTGCTGAGACAGCTGCAGGGGTCCATTGTTTGTAGTAATCATTCTCCTTCTCCAGTGCTCCACTTATATAGACAGATGTTTGTGATGTTGCTTGTGGTGAAGGCAGATGTTTGTGATGTTGATTGTGGTGAGGGCAGATGTTTGTGATGTTGCTTGTGGTGAAGGCAGATGTTTGTGATGTTGCTTGTGGTGAAGGCAGATGTTTGTGATGTTGCTTGTGGTGAAGGCAGATGTTTGTGATGTTGATTGTGGTGAAGGCAGATGTTTGTGATGTTGCTTGTGGTGAAGGCAGATGTTTGTGATGTTGCTTGTGGTGAGGGCAGATGTTTGTGATGTTGCTTGTGGTGAAGGCAGATGTTTGTGATGTTGCTTGTGGTGAAGGCAGATGTTTGTGATGTTGCTTGTGGTGAGGGCAGATGTTTGTGATGTTGCTTGTGGTGAAGGCCAGTGGTCACGTGAGGTCATCCTGTCCTAAGTTGTCTGGGAATTAGGTGGGGTGTTACCGAGCACCATGGCTTGCTGTAGTGTTTTAGAATCTCAGGTTAAAGTGTTGAAGGAGGTTCTACTTCTTCAGGAGGAAAATAGGAGGCTGAAGTTTTGCCTAGATAGGTTTGGGAGTGAGTGTGAGATGGTTGGAACTGGTAAGGAGGAAAAGGTTACCAGCAGTGAGTTGGAGAGTGGCAGCCACTTTAAGTGGCAAGTGGTTCACAATTCAGGAAGAATGAAGATAAGGAAGGTTAATAGAGAAGATGTGAAGGTAGGAAATCGATTCTATGTTCTCCACTACGAGTGTACTTCAGTGGTAAGTGAGGTTAAAGGTACCATTGACTCCCCTGCTAATGAATATTCTGATTGTGGAAGACTCTCAGGTAAGATATATGGACTGTGCTTTTTGTAACAGAGATAGGAAGGTCAGATAGAGGGTGTGCTTCCCAGGAGCTGGTGTTGGTGACATAGTCAGCAGGTTGGATAATGTTATGTCAGGTATTGGGAACAACCCCATTATCTTAGTGCTGGAGGAAATGACATCGGGAAGGGTAGGAAACAGGAGCTGCTGGATAAGTACAGGTCAGCCATAGATGTAGTCAGGTCTAAGGGAGGGATCCCAATCATATGTAGCATCTTGCCTAGAAGGGGAGTGGGGAATGAACGGATGTCTAGGGCAATTGGTATAAATTGCTGGCTAGATCAAAAAAGAAAAGCAAAGAGGGATTATGAGGCTAAAGCTGCAAGGGATTCGAAGACTAACCCAAAAGGGTTCTTTCAAGTATACAGAAGCAAGATTAGGGACAAGATAAGCCCACTTAAGTGTAACTCAAAATCACTGACTGTGATAAGGAAATGTGTGAAATTTTCAATGCTTACTTCCTCTCAGTTTTTGCTCAGGGTGATGCTAGCGAAATTCCAGAAATAATAAATTATGTAGAACAGGACGATAATAAACCATGCACGATTGGGGTAACTAGTGACATGGTCGTCAGACAAATAGAGAAATTAAAATCTAACAAAACCCCAGGCCCTGATGAATTGTTTGCGAGAGTTTTAAACGAATGTAAAGAGGAACTTAGCAAACTTTGGCTAATCTTTTCAACATTTCACTACAAACTGGTGTAGTGGCAGATAAGTGGAAAATGGTAAATGTAATACCTATTTACAAGGCTGATGACAGGTCCTTAGCTTCGAACTATAGACAAATAAGCCTTACCTTCATAGGTGGAAAATTTATGGAATCAATAATTGCCGAGGCAATTCGTAGCCATCTTGAAAGGGACAAATTGATTAATGAATCTCAATACGGTTTTACAAAGGGGCGTTCCTGTCTTACGAATTTGCTAACTTTTTTTCACTAAGGTGTTTGAGGAGGTAGATCGTGGTAATGAATATGATATTGTGTATATGGACTTAAGTAAGGCTTTCGATAGAGTTCCACACCAGAGGCTATTGAGGAAAGTTAAGGTACACGGAATAGGAAAAAATTTTTCTTGGGTAGAGACATGGTTGACAAATAGGCAGCAGAGAGTTTGCCTAAATGGAGAGAAATCAGGATGGGGGCACGTCACAAGCGGTGTTCGACAGGGGTCAGTGTTGGGTCCATTGTTGTTCACAATTTTTATAAACGACATAGATGAGGGAATAAATAGCGACATAAGCAAATTTGCTGATGACACCAAAACAGGCCGTACAGTTCATTCTAATGAGGACATTAGAGCACTCCAGGATGATTTGAATAAACTGATGCAATGGTCGGAGAAATGGTAGATGCAGTTTAATATAGACAAATGCAAAGTTCTAAATGTTGAACAGGAAAATAACCATGCCACATATAAATAATGTAGATCTTAATATTACTGATTGCGAAAAGGATTTAGGAGTTCTGGTTAGCAGTAATCTGAAACCAAGACAACAGTGCATTAGTGTTCGCAATAAAGCTAATAGAATCCTTGGCTTCATATCAAGAAGCATGAATAACAGAAGTCCTCAAGTTGTTCTTCAACTCTATACACCTTTGGTTAGGCCTCATTTAGATTATCCTGCACAGTTCTGGTCACTGTATTACAAAATGGATATAAATGGGCTGGAAAACGTACAGAGGAGGATGACGAAGTTGATCCCATGTATCAGAAATCTTCCCTATGAGGATAGAGTGAGGGACCTGAATCTGCACTCTCTAGATAGGCATAGAATTAGGGAAGATATGATTGAGGTGTATAAATGGAAAACAGGAATAAATAAAGAGGATGTAAATGGCATGCTGAAAATATCTAGCCAAGACAGGACTCGCAGCAATGGTTTCAAGTTGGAAAAATTCAGATTCAGGAAGGATATAGGAAAGCACTGGTTTGGTAATAGAGTTGTGGATGAGTGGCACAAATTCCCGAGTACCGTCATAGAAGCGAAAATATTGTGTAGTTTTAAAAATAGGTTGGATAAATACATGAGTGGGTGTGAGTTGGACCTGACTAGCTTTTGCTATTAAGTGTGATGCCGTTCTCCTTCCTTAAGTTGATGTGACCTGACTAGGTGGGTCATTGGTCTCAGCCGGGGGGTGACATGGACCTGCCTCGCATGGGCCAGTAGGCTTGCTGCCGTGTTCCTTCTTTCTTATGTTCTTATGATGTTGCTTGTGGTGAAGGCAGATGTTTGTAATGTTGCTTGTGGTGATGACAGATGTTTGTGATGCAGGCAGATGTTTGTGATGTTGCTTATGATACAGGCAGCTTTCAGGATGTGGAAAACCAAGCATCGATCCTCTGGATTCTCGCAGTGACCAGAGTAGAGATATGTAGACCTACAGGTCCGCCAAACTTACAAATGTCTACCATTCTCCATCTTATGACTGATTTAACTGTAGACTTTAATAGACTCATACCACCGCTTATAAGTACTTAAGTTAGGGTTACATACAGAGTAATTTAGCTTAGTGTCTATGATTATTTTTATCTTATCGCATACATTTGACAACAGTGGGCACTTGTGCCAGACCAGCGTTCGCAGCCGACCCTCGCTAGTCAGTCACCTATGGAATCAAGCAGGCAACGAACCCGCCTAGTGACGCCGGTCTCTTTTTTTACATAAAAGCCTAGCTCGAGCAAGGACGACTTCCTCTAACTTTCGTTAAACTCCTAGACTTGCACACTGAAGGACACTAACCTTCACTGTCACCTTACTTAAAGACTAGATGACTTCTCTCGTCCACGAACCGGGTTGTAAGGTGCCTCATACACGTATTTCGCAGTGTTTCTAACGGAATTTAATAACCTACAGACCTCACACATCATGATGGTTAGTGCTTGTTAACAATACTATTGAATGTGCATTTATATGTATGCTAATGAGTACTGCCCATGTATGTAGGGGTCTAACCACTGTCTTACAGATCACCCAAAGAGATGACTATACCCCGGCATGCACTTCCCTGTGTGGAAACAGAGGTAAGCAGTCCAATATATCTGGGGATGGGATGGAAGGTTCTTGGATTGGATTCAGCTAATGACTTGACTCTACAATTAATTGATTAGTCATATACACAACCCTCTATTGTACACAAAGGAACTTCAATACAAAATCCTTCAGAACCGGACGTAAACGACGTATGTTAAGCAAATACTGAGTGTGCGTTCACAGTACAGAGCCTGTAGCAGGTCAAGCACTTGCATGGAGCCTGCAGCAGGTCAAGCACTTGCATGGAGCCTGCAGCAGGTCAAGCACTTGCATGGAGCCTGCAGCAGGTCAAGCACTTGCATGGAGCCTGCAGCAAGTCAAACATTTGCATGGAGCCTGCAGCAGGTCAAGCACTTGCATGGAGTCTGCAGCAGGTCAAGCACTTGCATGGAGTCTGAAGCAGGTCAAGCACTTACATGAAGCCTGTGGCAGGTCAAGCACTTGCATGGAGTCTGTGGCAGGTCAAGCACTTGCAGGGAGCCTGCCGCAGGTCAAGCACTTGCATGGGGCCTGCGGTAGGTCATGCACTTGCAGGGAGTTTGCGGCAGGTCAGGCAATTGCATGGAACCTGCGGGAGGTCAAGCAGTTGCATGGAACCTGTGGCAGGTCAAGCACTTGCATGGAACCTGTGGCAGGTCAAGCACTTGCAGGGAGTCTGTGTCAGGTCAAACACTTGCATGGAACCTGTGGCAGGTCAAGCACTTGCATGGAACCTGTGGCAGGTCAAGCACTTGCATGGAGCTTGCAGCAGGTCAAGCACTTGCATGGAGCTTGCAGCAGGTCAAGCACTTGTATGGAACCTGTGGCAGGTCAAGCACTTGCATGGAGCTTGTGGCAGGTCAAGCACTTGCATGGAACCTGTAGCAGGTCAAGCACTTGCATGGAGCTTGCAGCAGGTCAAGCACTTGCATGGAGCTTGCAGCAGGTCAAGCACTTGCATGGAGCTTGCAGCAGGTCAAGCATTTGCATGGAACCTGTAGCAGGTCAAGCACTTGCATGGAGCTTGTGGCAGGTCAAGCACTTGCATGGAGCTTGCAGCAGGTCAAGCACTTGCATGGAACCTGTGGCAGGTCAAGCACTTGCATGGAGCTTGCAGCAGGTCAAGCGCTTGCACGGAGCCTACAGCAGGTCAAGCACTTGCATGGAGCTTGCAGCAGGTCAAGCACTTGCATGGAGCTTGTGGCAGGTCAAGCGCTTGCAAGGAGCTTGTGGCAGGTCAAGCACTTGCATGGAACCTGTGGCAGGTCAAGCACTTGCATGGAGCTTGCAGCAGGTCAAGCGCTTGCACGGAGCCTACAGCAGGTCAAGCACTTGCATGGAGCTTGCAGAGGTCAAGCCTTGCAGGAGCTTGTGGCAGGTCAAGCGCTTGCAAGGAGCTTGTGGCAGGTCAAGCACTTGCATGGAACCTGTGGCAGGTCAAGCACTTGCATGGAACCTGTGGCAGGTCAAGCACTTGCATGGAACCTGTGGCAGGTCAAGCACTTGCATGGAACCTGTGGCAGGTCAAGCACTTGCATGGAACCTGTGGCAGGTCAAGCACTTGCATGGAACCTGTGCCAGGTCAAGCACTTGCATGGAACCTGTGCCAGGTCAAGCACTTGCATGGAACCTGTGGCAGGTCAAGCACTTGCATGGAACCTGTGGCAGGTCAAGCACTTGCATGGAACCTGTGGCAGGTCAAGCACTTGCATGGAACCTGTGGCAGGTCAAGCACTTGCATGGAACCTGTGGCAGGTCAAGCACTTGCATGGAACCTGTGGCAGGTCAAGCACTTGCATGGAACCTGTGGCAGGTCAAGCACTTGCATGGAACCTGTGGCAGGTCAAGCACTTGCATGGAACCTGTGGCAGGTCAAGCACTTGCATGGAACCTGTGGCAGGTCAAGCACTTCAAGAAGCTCGATAAAGATTTCAAGTCTCGAAACCAGACTAGTAAGAAAAATGTGAAGAATGTAGTAAAAAAAAGAAGTTGAGGAAACTGAACCTGACAAGGGAAGTAATGTTCATGACTAACTTAATTTTTAAAGGGGTGGACCGATAAGCCAGCGGAAGTCCTCGGTCAGATGACCAAAAGCTCCAGCTGTAGGTCATTATAGACCCCGTTAGGAGACACTTACCCTTTTTCCTGAAAAACCTTACCTAACCTAACTTCATGACATAAAATCTTAAGAGGAAATAATAATTCAGATAATGAGAATTTTTATTAAAAGAACCAGGATCAAGGGGACGCTGGAGGAAGCCATAGCCAGAATAGTTGATAAGTGGAATGTCCTGGGTGATGCAGTAATGGAAACAAACTCAATACAAAGTCTCAAGAGTAGACATGAGGCTAGCAATCAATAGAGCTGGTTACGGTATTCTAGGAGGAGGGTCCAGGAGCTAGGTCTCGAAGCCTACAAAAACACTTTGATAGGTACAACTCGGTGAATACAGACACACACACACACACAAGACAAAGAGTATGATGAGAGCAACAGAGTAATGGTGGATACACTAGCTGAGGTGGCCAGAAGGACCCAGATGGGCAGGTCTATTGGTCACGGGGGACTTTATCTACAAGGAGACTGACTGGGTAAACCTGGACCCACATGGGGAACCAGAAACATGGAAGGGATAATACACTGAAGGTGACATTGGAAAACTTCACTTATCAACATGTTAGAGACACAAGCAGAGAGAGAGAGGAGAGGATAAACCAGTGAAGCTGAACCATATATTCACCCTGAGTAGTTCCAACATAGGCGATATTACGTGCAAAAAAACTCTCGGCGCTAGTGATCATCTCCTTCTGAGTTTCAAATACCTTGTAGAATTAACAGTGGAGAGTAAAACATCATGGGAAGGAGGACAGAAGCCAAACTTCAAAAGAGGTGACTACACAGGCATGAGGCAATTCTTGTATGAGGTGCAGTGGGGAAGAGAACTAGAGGGATATACATGGAACATGTGACCATAAAGTGTAGGGAGACAGAGGAGAAGTTTTTACCAAGGGGTAACAGAAACAAGGGGAAGACCAGAGTAAGTCCATGGTTTACCCATAGGTGCAGAAATGCTAAAGCCAAGTATGCTGGAGCATGGAAAAATTATAGAAGACAAAGGTCTCAGGAAAAGGAGTTCAGCCAAAGAGCCAGAAACAGATTAGGAGGGAGGAACAGGGACAATATGAGAAGGACATAGCTTCAAAAGTCAAATCTGACCCTAGGGTTAACAGGGACAATATGAGAAGGACATAGCTTCAAAAGTCAGATCTGCCATTAAGTTAATATATAGCTACATCAGGAGGAAAGCAATAGTGAATGACAATGTAATTAGGCCGAAAGGGGAAAGCGGGGAGGTCACAAAGAATGACCAGGAAGTGTGTGAAGAGCTCAGCACGAAATTTAGGGAGATATTCTCAGTAGAGACAGATGGGCATTCAGCAAACCGAGGCAGTAAGGTACATCAGCAAGTGCTGGGTGCTGGACACACTACACACAAACGAGAAGGAGGCGAAGAAACTGCCATGTGAATTTGATACCTAGAAGGTGGTGAGCCCAGATAACATCTCTCCATGGGTCATGAGAGGGAGCAGAGGCACTGTGTGTGCCACTAACAACAGTCTTCAACACGTCTATTGAAACAGGGCAACTGAGTTAGGTGTACAAGACAGCAATTGTAGACTAAATTTTTCAGAAAGGAAACAGACAAGTAGCATTAAACTACAGAAGCAGTTAGAGAATAACTGCTTCTTTAACACAGTTAAGGTATGAACAGATGACTTCTTCGAGGGGCCAGACCGAGGTTTCGCAAACGGTAGACGGTAACTCGACACCGCCACCAACCTTGAAACGCTGCACCCAGTTCCTCACTGAACACTCACACACACACTAACATTCTCCACTATTTCTTTTGCCTGCTGCCCTACTTTGTGAATCCCTGTGATTTGAGCTATAGTTTCAGATGTTAAAGACTTCCTTTTACCCATAATCAAACATGTATAACCCCAAAACCAAAGGGAACACCGGACAAAAGATGGGGCGGATGAGAGATGTGGAGAAATTTTCTCCAGGAGGGGGGTATCAGCCCCCTTTAGCCCCTTTCAGCCCTACCAGCCCTGAGGGGTCCAGCCCTCTCAGAAGGGGCAAACATCTTGTTTACTGCTACAGCAAGTAATTCATCCCAGATGCAATACGAGTATGTGACGTGTTCAAGCTATCGCCACTCCTTGCAAGAGTCCAGTGTTGCAAAGTGTAGTTTAATAAAAGACAGTCCATCTCTTACCTTAGCAGGACAATTAAGGAAAATCCTGCTCCCACTTCATTACCATGGTAAAGATAGTGTACATTGTTGTCTATGCTTACGACAGCAAGAATCAAACATTCTGCTTTGCTTCATGGAGGAAGTTTGGCAAGGAAGCAAAAAGTACTAGGCCAGCTTTTCCTTTATGTTCTAGGGGCATTGCAGCGGTGTAGGACGCTGTGAGATCAGATTACTTTTGACTCTACTGAGAGAGACATGGACATGCCGGGATAACCAACAAAGAAGACTGTTCCGCGCGTTTTGCACAAAAGAATCTCAATAAACACTTAAGGAGAAGTGTGATCAGCTTCTTTAGTGACATGGTGTGAACAATTATTGATGAACAGTGTAGCGAGTGTTGCGATCCAACAGAGTGTAGTGCGAGATTCTTCAAAGAATGCTATTCTTCAATCAAGACATCGGATATCCGGGCATAACTAAGGGTCAGATACATATACCCAGGTAAGTGTACTAACTCGTGATGTACTACTATTGACTGTGCAGTTGAGTATAAAGTTGTGAGTTAGTCACTTATAATAAACCCCGGTGATAAGTGGACCTTTGAGTCCACACAAGTAAGTGTTGTCAGCAATCAGTGTCTGATATATGATGACATAACACCCCCTAGGGGTAATTTATATTCATACATAATATACTCTGTTTCAGTCTGTTGTGAAGTGGTTATGACTTCTCAAGACCTCGCCTGCAGGGGAGGCTGTGCAGGCGATGAGCTGTCTTACCAAGCTAAATTCTCCCTATATTTAATCTTTAACGTTAGCTGGTAAACCATTTATCGACAAGAGACAACAGCGCAACACTTCCTCTCACCATGGCACTGCGTGAGCATGAGCAGTTACTGTAAAGTGTAGTGGCAGGCCGAGCCGTCATGCTTACGGCTGCTACCCAGCAGAATGCACAGACGAAAAAAGACCTCCCTGTATGGTATGCCTTTGGTTTTTCTCACGGCATTATGCCGGGGCGCTCACTGGGCATAATGCCGTAAAGAACCCTGTATATTGGAGTATGGAGTACGTAGCTCCAGCATGGAACCCACACCTGGCCAAGCATGTCAAGAAATTAGAGAAAGGTTAAGGGAACTAAATCTGATGATACTGGAGGCCAGGAGGAATAGGTGGGGGGAGGACATGATAATGACGTATAAAATGCCGATGTAATACAGAAACAACAGAACACAACTAGAAGTTGAAAACTCAGATGAGTCATAGGGGTGTTAGGAAATATTTCTTCAGCCTTAGAGTTATCAGGAAGTGGAATAATCTGGAGTGTGAAGAAGTAGAGGCAGGTACATACATAGCCTTAAGAAAAGGTATGATAAGGCTCTTGGAGCTGGGAAAGAGTAAACCTAGGAAAGGCCAGCGAAGAGGGTGGGCCAGGAACTATGACTTAACCCCTGCTATCACATATAGATAATGACACACACGTGCACACACACACACACACACACACACACACACACACACACACACACACCACACACACACACACACACACAATTAGGTGAGTACACACACATTAGAATTCAGTCAGAGGAGGACAAAGCAGGACTACAGAGGGAGCTGGACGGGTTGCAGACCTGGTCCGGGCCGGCGATTCGAAAATTGTTGCACCGTAGAGGGAGAGGCCGGAAGCATAGTCAAAGGAGAGCGGAGGTCAGATAAATCAAAGGAGTCAGTCGAGACCTCAGTACCTGAAGCGGGTGAGGAAACAGCACCGGCAAGAGGTACAGAGGCATGAGGAGTGTCCGAAGAGTGGTCCAAAGACGAGGCAGGGTCAGAACGGGGTGCGGTATCAAGAAGGGGCCAGGGGAATCAGGTTCATGGACTAGGGCTGCCATGGTTAGGTTACTTCTTTCTTTTTGTTTTTAAGAAAAAAAAAGAAAATAAAAATAAAAAAAAAGAATAAAAAAAGGGGGGACTGGGGAGGGATAGTTCCTAGGAGGAATGAAAGGGCCAGAAATCTCCCTCCATGCCCAAGAGGACCTCAGCACCGCAAGTAGCGTAGATGCAGCATGGAACCCGTGCCATACCCTACCCATCATGCCAGTAAACTAGCAATCCGGGATAGCAACCTCACATCTGCCGAGCTACCTCGGTGGACAAAAGAGAGGGCGGCCGGATATCCGCCACAAAGCATACCTCCTTCAGCCACCACCCCCGGAATCCGAAAGGTGGCTTCCAGAGATACACCCGTCGCCCGAAAGACACCCAAAGCCACTCTCCGGGATACCGGAGAGGGATCGGGACATCCCCAGGCGATCCAGATTCCACGGCAAACTACGCCACTGCCAAGAACCTCAACGGAATGGGATGGACCCTGGTACCCTTTCCCCTACCTAGGAACTAGCATGCCTGTGGGAAAAATCCCAAAGGCCAAAAAGAGGAAGGGCAAAAGGGAGGGGTGGGGAGGGGGAGGAGGAAAGGGAAAAGGGGAGGATGGGGAGGATGGGATAGGGAAGGGGGAATTGGGGGGTAATTAGGTTCAGTCTGAGGAAGGAGACCGACAGGTCTAATTCCTCAGACCAAGAGCCTCTTCACCACGCCAAGGAGCCCCCCTTGAAGAGGATCACACTGAATATCTTCTTCATTTGAACTTCCATTTCAATTTGCTTCCTCTTTTATTACTCCTCCTATTATCTTATACGCAGTGATCATATCTCCTTCGAATCTTTGGTGCTATAATTATGTAAGAGAAAGCACTCTTGACGCATCTTCATATTCCATTTTATTTTCAATTCAGGGACCAGCCTTGTGTGTAATTACTGACGTGAGTGGACGGGTGACGAGGTTAACCTCTTGATCCCGGCTCATAACTTTCAACCAACTGACGTGAAATAGCCCTGTCATTTATTTTTTCAGCCACTGTGTCAGGGGTCCGTTTCCGCTGTGTCATTATTCACGTAATTCGGCTTCTTGACTTCTCTCACTCTGAATTTTCTTATTTACATCCCTGCTTCTCGTTTATGTGTTTAATTTCAAACTACTTCCTCTTTGTCTTGTTTCAGCACTAGTAAAGAATCATTCTTTTTTTCCTACAATGTCTGTGCTCTTGGACAGTTTCCGTGTTGTAACCTCATCCCCTTCCTGTCCTCGTTCATCTAGTGACCTAATTCCTGCCTATCGCAGTGGTTCTTCCTGTATTACTCTTGTCAGCGCAAGAAACAAAGTGAATCCTCTTCGTTCTTTCTAGTGTTTCACTAAACAAGGTGTTGATACAGGTGTTGCATACTCTCCCATGGTTCACTCCTGTGTAGTACTGTCTTCCCCACCACAGTATCTTACACAACAATCAAGACTGACTAGGATTGACAAGTCTGGGAAACCGGATCTTGCATATTCGTGTGCGCGTGTATACGCACGTGCGTGCGTGCGTGTGTACTCACATGACTGTATTTGCGGGCGTCGAGTCGCAACTCTCGGAACCTCCTAAACCGCAACCACCGATATTATTTTGAATTGGCCTTTTGGCCCTATCATATACTCTCTCCTGAAACTGTGTATGAAGTTTGCCTTCACCACTTCCTCGTCAAACTCCTTTCAAATATTTCCCACCTTGAAACTAAAGAAGTATTTCCTAACATCCCTGGAGCTCATCTTTGTTTTAACCTCCATTTTTTCCTTTCGCCCGCCCCTGTGTCCCACATTTCAAAAATTATGTCCCCCAACTGCCCTTTGAGCATCATATACGTCATAATTGTCTCCTCAGGCACTACCTTTTACCAAGGTAATCAAGTTCAGTTCCTTAAGTGTCTCCTCTTAGAACATTCTCCTGAGCACTGACCAGTCACAACCAAATGTGGACTCCATACTACTGTTGTATATTACATGATAGGAGTGACAAGTTGTGTCTCGAGTCTTAACTCATTCTTTGTTAAAGTCACTTATGGAAGTTCTAAGATTACCTCACCTCACATATGTTGAAGATTATGACATGTGCAACAGTTGAGTATCTTTATTGACGAAACGTTTCGCCTACACAGTAGGTTTCTTTGAGGTGACCAGTCCCTCTGCCTGGAGAAGAGTTCAGCTCCATAGTCTGGAACGATATCGTTGCCTGTTCTCTCTGTATTTGAATGAAGAAGCCTACTGTGTAGGCGAACAGTTTCATCAATAAAGATACCCAACTGTTGCACATGTGTCTTGATCTTCAACTTGTCGGTATTTTATATCATTTTTCCACTCACATATGTTGAGAGTATAATGCGGTTTCTGTGCACCTCCTACCATATACCTGTTTGTTTTATTCAGTCATTTCACCAGGAAAGATCAATGGACACACCAGTAAATTGCTGTCTCTTTTGAACTTCCGGTTAGGACAAGAAAGTTCTCTAACAACAGTCTAGTGACTAAGGTCTTCTTAGAGACTAGTTTAAACTACTGTGCTTGCTAACTCCTCGTTCTTATTTGACTGTTGCTTGCATCTTCTCGTGTTCATTCGCTTCCTCCTTCCTTGCCCTCCCTTTCCCATCTATCAATTAACTGAATTTTCCAGACAGCTCCCCTCCCTTCCTTCCCCACCCATCAATTAAAAGAAATCTCTGCCCCTCCATCCCTCCCTCCCTTTCTTCTACTCTCCCTCCCTCCCTTCCCCTACTCTCCCTCCCTCCCTACCACTACTCTCCCTCCCTCCCTCCCCCTACTCTCTCCCTCCTTGTTGACACATTATCATGCATCATTTCTCATTCTTCCAATAAAAGTTACGTTTTTAAACCTTATTTTTTAGCATTAACAAACTCGTCAACAAAATTAACAATACACTAAATCTAAGTGCATATCATGAGGCATGCATAAACACACACACACACAAAAATCCAATATAACCAGATGCAACGTCTGCAAGCAGCTGCCAAGAAGAGCATACATAACCATCTATCAAGACAGAATATTGCACAGTCCCGTGGAAAATATGGATACGAAATTATTATTATAATCAAAAAGAAGCGCTAAGCCACAAGGGCTATACAGCGCTGCTGGGCAGGAAGGAAGCGAGGGCATCAGGTGGCAAAAGGGAGGTGGATGAGTAATAGGTTACAGATAACAGCGGGCAGTGGATGGTGAAAGGGTAAAGGGCAGCAAGAGACTGAGCTAGAATGGGCTGAGGGGAGTGCGTAAGGTATCATCAGATTTTGTGGAGTAAATCAGTCGTTGTCAAGAAGTCAATGAGAGAGTCAGGATTAAAGGAGCGTCCATCAGCAAGAAGGGAAGGTAAAGAGAGAGTAGTAGAACAAAGACGGCGTTGGAGGTAAATTCTGCGTGCTCGTTGATAGAGAGGGCAGTCTAACAGAATGTGGCTAATCGATACTGGAACTTGACACTGCTCACAGAGAGGAACAGGGTGCCTCTCCATGAGATACCCATGAGTAAGATGCGTGTGGCCAATGTGAAGGCGGGAGTGGTCTCCCAACCATGGCACTGATGACAAGAAGACGGCCAGTAACCTATGCTCGGTTTAATAGAATGAAGTTTGTTACCAAGCAGAGTTGACCAACGTTGTTGCCAACAGGTGTGAAGGTGGGTAGCTATTGCAGCAAAATAGTCCAGAAATGGAACACCTCTATAGGAAACTGGTAGGTCATGTACTGCTGACCGCGTAGCAGTGTTTGCCTGTTCATTGCCCTGTACGTCGACATGACCAGGGACCCAACAAAAAATAATATCTTTATGCTTCGTAGAGATACGGCGTAGCCAAAGTTGGATACGGAGAACTAGGGGGTGAGAGGTATCAAATTTTCGTATAGCCTGTAGAGCACTAAGGGAGTCTGAGACTACCACAAATGATGACACAGGCATAGATGCGATACGAATAAGTGCTGCAAGAATGGCATACAATTCAGCAGTAAAAATGCTAGCCCAAGATAGTAAATGCCCCCGCACGACGCTGTCCGGAAACACTGCTGCGAATCCGATGCCGTCTGAAGACTTAGAGCCATCTGTGTACACAGCGATGGCATGAGAATGAGAGTGGAAGTGATCAAGAAAAAGACAGTGGGAAGCCACCATAGGCAGTTGAGCTTTCGAGCAAGGGAGTGAGAAAGAACAGACCCGAACAGCTGGAACTTCCCAGGGGGGTAGGGAAAAGTGAGATGCTACATGAACATATAAAGGTGGTAACTGAAGGGAAGACAAGAGCGAATGTAGGTGAAGAGAAAAGGGACGGAGCAAACAGAGGCGGCGAATGAATAAAGAATGTCTACTAATATCGGTGACCATTCTATAAATGGAAGGATTGTGGAGATCGTGAGAGCATACATAGTAGCGAAGGCAATAGGCATCACGGCGATCAGACAAGGATGGAACATTTGCTTCTGTATAGAGGCTCTCAACAGGGGAAGAGCGAAAAGCACCAAGGCACAAACGTAAGCCTTGGTGATGGATGGGGTTAAGGCTAGAGAGAGTAGCAGGAGAGGCCGCTGAATAAATCTGGTCACCATAATCGAGTTTCGATAAAACGAGGGCTGAATGTAGGTGAAGCAGAGTTCGACGATCAGCTCCCCATGAAAGATGAGCAAGGGTTTTAAGAAGGTTTAGCCGGCTGTGACAAGCTGCCTTCAGAGAGGTAATGTGAGGTTTCCAGGATAACCTACGATCAAAGAGAAGACCTAGAAACCTGACTGTATCACGTTCGGGGATACGGGAGCCATAGGGATACAAAGGATGATCGGAGATGACAGAGCGTCTAGTGAAAGTAACTTGGTGAGTTTTGGTACTGGAAAATTTAAACCCATGCGTGGTGGCCCAAGTGGAAACACGGTCGACCGCATGCTGGAGAGAAACTGCAATGAGATGACAGCGCCTGCACAAGCAATAGCGAAGTCATCAACATAGAGTGATGACCAAATATTGGGTGGAAGAACAGAGGCCAAATCATTTATAGCAATGAGAAAAAGTGTTGTGCTTAGAACACATCACTGAGAGACACCTTCAGCTTGGACGAAGTCCGGGGAAAGAACATTATTGACTCGAACGGAAATGTCTGTCAGTTAAAAAGTTCTTAAGGAAGGATGGTAGATTGCCTCGGAGGCCTAAGGAGTGGGCTTGGACCAAAATATTATACCTCCAAGTTGTGTCATATGCCTTCTCAAGGTCAAAAAATATGGCAATAACTGAGTGATTATTCGCAAAGGCATTACGAACATACGTATCCAAGCATAGTAAGGGGTCTATGGTAGAACGTCCCTTACGAAAGCCATATTGACTAGCGGAGAGACTGTTGTGTGTCTCTAAATACCACATTAAACGTCGATTTACGAGACGTTCCATCACTTTGCAAACTGCACTAGCAAGAGCGATGGGACGATAGTGGGAGGCATCATGTCCTGTAGTACCCGGTTTGCAGAAAGGGAGAACAATGGCAGATTTCCACAGCTGGGGAAGAACTCCTTGTGCCCAAATAAGATTGAAGAGGTGTAAGAGGACTACAAGGGCTGAATGATGTAAATGTTGTAACATACGAATATGAATGTCGTCAGGCCCAGCTGCCGATGATCGGCAAGCTGAGAGCGTTGCCTCCAGTTCTTGAAGTGTAAAAGACACATTATACTGTTCTTCTATGAGAGAAGAAAAGTCCAAGGGTACTAACTCTCTGGCAGACTTTGAGGAAAGAAACGAGGGGCATAGATGGAGCCCCCGGGAAATACTGACCAGATGTGTGCCAAGTTCAATGGCAACGTCAAGAGGATTTGCTACATCAACACCAGCGACCCGTAGAACAGGAGCCGCGTCAGGAGAGTATTTACCACTCAATTTCCTCACTTTTTTCCAGACTGCACTCATAGAAGAAGCAGAGGTGATGGTGAAAACATAGTCTGGCAAGCAAGTGCGTTTTAGCTTCACGGATGACACGGCGAGCGATCGCACGCTTCTGCTTAAAATCAAGAAGTCTCTCAGCTGTTCTATTGCACTGGTACCTGCCCCTTGCAGTGCGTTTCAAACGTACTGCACGAGCACAAGCAGGAGACCACCAAGGCACGCACTTCTGAGAATGCCTGCCTGAGGTTTGGGGTATAGAATGAGAAGCTGCGGTATAAACTGACATCGAGAAGAGGTGTAGGAGCTCATCAATGGAGGATGAAGAAGGAACCTCACTAAAAGCAGTGAGTTGCGAGTAAAGATCCCAATTTGCCTGATCAAATTGCCAGCGAGGGCTACAGAAAGGTGGTGAATAGGAAGGAGAAGTAAGAATGATTGGAAAATGATCGCTGTCATGTAAGTCTGGTAGAACAGACCAGGTGAAGTCTAGTGCAGTGGAGGAAGAGCAGACAGTTTTGTTCCGGGATGAGACCCACACCAGTCGACTAACACCCAGGTACCCATTTTACTGATGGGGAACATAGACAACCAGTGTAAAGAAACACACCCAATGTTTCTACCCTCGCCGGGAATCGAACCCGGACCCTCACCGTGTGAAGCAAGAGCTTTAGCCACCAGGCCAGGGAGAACCGTAGATTTTGTTGAAGGAAGGCAAAGTTGATTCCCGGCATTAGGAATCATTCCTACAAAGTTAGATTAAGAGCATTGTACTTAGCATCTGTAAAGTGAAGAATATAAGAAGATATGACTGAAGTGTTCAAATGGATGAGAACATCTATACTGCGCTGAGAATATCAAACGAAGACAAATTACGGAACATTTACTTTAAATTCAACAAATTCAGATTTAAAATGATATAAACAGGCACAAAAGGAAAACAAGTGTAGATTAAAAGGAACACGTACGAGCAGCGCCACTGAAGCACGTGACGCTACAACAACAGTTAAGTTTCAACAATATAAATACGCCACTTGATGTCTCTCTAAATCATTTATGCTGATTTAGAATATGAAAACTTTTTTTTTGTGAAGAATATCATAGTTTGTTTATTTTACCATGTTCTTGCTAAGCTTCTGTTTACAAAAAGATGTATTTCAGTCACTGTGCGATTGGAAAACCAGTTCCCTGTACCCCAATGTAGGCGACTGGTATAGTGCAGGGCAGTGGCGTAGCTGCGACTGTTGGAACCCGCGGTGAGCTCTTGAGCTCTCCCGTGGTAAGCCCGCGGTGAGCTCTCCCAGTGGTGAGCCCGCGGTAGCTCTCCCAGTGGTGAGCCCGCGGTGAGCTCTCCCAGTGGTGAGCCCTCGGTGAGCTATCCCAGTGGTGAGCCCGCGGTGAGCTATCCCAGTGGTGAGCCCACGGTGAGCTATCCCAGTGGTGAGCCCGCGGTGAGCTATCCCAGTGGTGAGCCCACGGTGAGCTATCCCAGTGGTGAGCCAGCGGTGAGCTATCCCAGTGGTGAGCCCGCGTGAGCTATCCCAGTGGTGAGCCAGCGGTGAGCTATCCCAGTGGTGAGCCAGCGGTGAGCTATCCCAGTATATATAGCCCCACTCCATAAAGGTGACAGCAAAGCATTAGCTAAGAACTATAGACCAATAACTCTAACGTCCCACATCATAAATATCTTTGAAAGAGTGCTAAGAAGCTTGATTGCAAACCACCTGGATTCCCAAAAACTGCACAATCCAGGGCAACATGGGTTCAGGGCAGGTCGCTCCTGCCTCTCACAACTCTGGATCACTATGATATGGCCTTGGATGCACTGGAAGAAAAACAGAATGCAGATGTAATATACACAGACTTTGCAAAAGCGTTTGATAAATGCGATGATGACGTAATAGCGCACAAAATACGTGCTTAAGGAATAACTGGGAAAGTGGGGAGATGGATCTTCAACTTCCTAACAAATCGAACACAAAGAGTAGTGGTCAACAGAGTTAAATCGGAGGCTACCATAGTGAAGAGCTCGGCTCCACAAGGCACAGTACTCGCCCCCGTCCTGTTCCTCATCCTCATATCAGACAGACAGAGATGAAATCCACAGCATCGTATCATCCTTTGCAGACGATACCAGGATCTGCATGAGGCTGTCATCTATTGAGGAGACGGTTAACCTCCAAGAAGATATAAACCAAGTTTTCCAATGGGCAACGGAAAACAATATGATGGTCAATGAGGACAAATTCCAACTACTCCGTTATGGAAAACTGGAGGAGATAATAACTAGAACAGAGTATACTACAAACTCTGGCCATACAATAGAGCGGAAAAATAATGTAAGGGACCTGGGAGCAGTAATGTCTGAGGATCTCACTTTCAAGGATCACAACAGTGCCACGATCACATGTGCAAAGAAAATGATAGTATGGACGATGAGAACGTTCAAAACGAGAGATGCCAGGCCAATGACGATCCTTTTCAAATCACTTGTCCTCTCTAGGCTTGAATACTGCTGTACATTAACATCTCCGTTCAAGGCAGGTGAAATTGCAGATCTAGAGAGTGTACAGAGAACCTTTACTGCACGTATAAGTTCTATCAAGCACCTGAACTACAGGGAACACTTGGAAGCACTTGACTTGTACTCGTTGGAACGCAAAGAGATATATCATACTCTACACTTGGAAAATCCTGGAAGGAATGGTCCCGAATCTGCACACAGAAATCACTCCCTACGAAAGTAAAAGACTGGGCAGGCGATGCAAAATACCCCCAATTAAAAGTAGGGGCGCCATTGGTACACTAAGAGAAAACACCTTAAGTGTCCGGGGCCCAAGACTGTTCAACAGCCTCCCTTCAAGCATTAGGGGAATTACCAATAAACCCCTGGCTGCCTTCAAGAGAGAGCTGGACAGATACCTAAAGTCAGTGCAAGATCAGCCGGGCTGTGGTTCGTACGTTGAACTACGTGCGGTCAGCAGTAACAGCCTGGTTGATCAGGCCCTGATCTACCGGGAGGCCTGGTCGTGGACCGGGCCGCGGGGGCGTTGATCCCCGGAATAACCTCCAGGTAGACTCCAGGTAGCCCGCGATGAGCTATCCCAGTGGTGAGCCCGCGGTGAGCTATCCCAGTGGTGAGCCCGCGGTGAGCTATCCCAGTGGTGAGCCCGCGGTGAGCTATCCCAGTGGTGAGCCAGCGGTGAGCTATCCCAGTGGTGAGCCCGCGGTGAGCTATCCCAGTGGTGAGCCCGCGGTGAGCTATCCCAGTGGTGAGCCCGCGGTGAGCTATCCCAGTGGTGAGCCCGCGGTGACTATCCCAGTGGTGAGCCCGCGGTGAGCTATCCCAGTGGTGAGCCCGCGGTGAACTATCCCAGTGGTGAGCCCGCGGTGAACTATCCCAGTGGTGAGCCCGCGGTGAGCTATCCCAGTGGTGAGCCCGCGGTGAACTATCCCAGTGGTGAGCCCGCGGTGAACTATCCCAGTGGTGAGCCCGCGGTGAGCTATCCCAGTGGTGAGCCCGCGGTGAGCTGCCCCAGTGGTGAGCCCAGGGTGAGCTGCCCCAGTGGTGAGCCCAGGGTGAGCTATCCCAGTGGTGAGCCCCCGGTGAGCTATCCCAGTGGTGAGCCCGCGGTGAGCTATCCCAGTGGTGAGCCCGCGGTGAGCTATCCCAGTGGTGAGCCCGCGGTGAACTATCCCAGTGGTGAGCCCGCGGTGAGCTATCCCAGTGGTGAGCCCGCGGTGAGCTGCCCCAGTGGTGAGCCCGCGGTGAGCTGTCCCAGTGGTGAGCCCAGGGTGAGCTGCCCCAGTGGTGAGCCCACGGTGAGCTATCCCAGTGGTGAGCCCGCGGTGAGCTATCCCAGTGGTGAGCCCGCGGTGAGCTATCCCAGTGGTGAGCCCGCGGTGAGCTATCCCAGTGGTGAGCCCGCGGTGAGCTATCCCAGTGGTGAGCCCGCGGTGAACTATCCCAGTGGTGAGCCCGCGGTGAGCTATCCCAGTGGTAAGCCCAGGGTGAGCTGCCCCAGTGGTAAGCCCAGGGTGAGCTATCCCAGTGGTGAGCCCGCGAAAATCAGGAACGTCCAGTCTGTTGAACGTCCAGAAATATTCATAAATTCACCCATTTATGTTCAGTAAATTTATATAATTGTTTATAATATTTTCTTGTGGCCAAAGGTGACAGTAAACTACGTGTTAGTCTTGTTTAACATGTATACTAATATATCACTAATAATAAAATTTGATCAAATTATAAAAATCAGCTTTTTCTGTCTTCTCAATTATAAATATAAACGCAAAATCAATTTGCCTTAAATTGCACTAAACTGTAGTTACATCTGGTCAGACTGTGTAAGCTAAAATAACCTCAATGTGGCCTGATATTTTAGGTATCCGATTCTCATTATTAGACTTTGTTACAGAACTCGTCTTCTTAACCTCCTCCAGTGGTATGGTAGAGTGTTAAGGTAACATTCTTGTTGAACATATGTCCTGTTTACGGTTTTGTAACAATTTTTAATAAGAATTCAGGATTACGAAACAAATAACTAAAACTTAGAATGTTTACTAGTAGAGTTTTAGCTTAATGTATGATATAATGTTAGGATTAACATAAAATAAGGAGTTTAACTCTTACATTTCTCTTGGTACGTACCAGTATATTGATATGAATAAATGAATCTCTCGAGGTCGAGCTTTGTACTAAGTTCACCAATAATATGCACCTATAATGGTTATTAAGACTTATCCACAAAGTAACTTACAATGCTTATCCACAAACTTACAATGCTTATAAAGACTTAGCTGATCTATCAATTCGGAGTATAACAGAACTCGTAAGTGACGGACTTAAGTCTTATTCCCCTCCAGCATGACTTAGAATAGCACAGACAACAAATTAACGCACAAGGCCAACAAGGCTTCTTCAGTCAACTGAAAGATTAATTCGCTAGAGTATAAATAACTTGAAAGAGACAAGCTTAAGAAAGGGAGTCGAGTATGAAAGGACAACGACCACAAGAGAGAACTTGACATGTCTCTTATGAGAGGTCACTGAATAACTGAGTGAGGTATGCTCACTTGGCTATGTAAGCCCGGACTGACTTGAGACTACTACTCCAAGCCTTACAATACCTCGTGACATTGACGGTGCGAGAGACCGCCAGACACTAACAACCTAACGACAGTGAACCAGATTGCTACTCAATGTAGCGCCTGTCACTTAAAATAAACATCCTACCTATCAACATAGCTAACAATATAAGGACAGATAATACTATAAAGCACAATAGACATTATTTTAGCTAATAATAATGCTATCGGTAATATAGTATTAAGTGAATAGCAAAATATGTGCACACAATATTAATTATTAACCTTGGGTCCAATCAGAGGACGCAACAGACTGGTAGTGACGGGTTTAAAATCGACACTAATTTTTATTTGGTCACAAATTAATTATCTTGATCGCTTCGCTAAAACTCAAAACTGATAGTTTCTTCACTCTACAACTGCAAAATCTTTTATAGCATCACTCTTTTTCAAGCGAAAGTTCTGCAAGATATAAAAGTCTTCCTTGTGCCATTGTACAACATAAATTTTATCTTACCAGTTTCATTTTACTGAACGAATGTTTATATGATGCTACTGAAACTGGCAGAGTTGCGCTCTAGGTCTTGTAATCGTCCATCGCATAGTGCGGCATTAGTTTGTAATGTAGATAGATATTAGACCCGCGTCAGGAAACATTTGTCCTGTTTCCTGACGAACCTTACCTAACCTAACCTAGCATTGAAGATATGAAGAAAATAAAACTAGGCTTCTACAAGTCATCATACGGAAAGTTATATACCAGATTCTTCAATAAAAATGGCAAATCAGGATATACACAGCCCAAATCTAATTTAAACCATCCATTAACAAACACTATCTTTAAAACTAAACAGAAGAAGTTGTCAGTTGTTGTAGTCAGATGCGACATTCTGGTATTATTTAGTCAGATGCGATACTCTGATATTAATAAAAAAAAAAGGCACAATACCGTGACTGGAACGATACACAAATAACCCGCACATAGAAGAGAGGAGCTTACGACGACGTTTCGGTCCGACTTGGACCATTTACAGTCACTGTGACTCTCTGACCGCGGGTTCAATCCCGGCCGGGGTATGGTTTATTTACAGTCACTTTGTAAATGGTCCAAGTCGGACCGAAACGTCGTCGTAAGCTCCTCTCTTCTATGTGCGGGTTATTTGTGTATCCTCTCTTCTATGTGCGGGTTATTTGTGTATCCTCTCTTCTATGTGCGGGTTATTGGGGTATTCTGATATTAACTAACGCATCATAAGCAGCTTATCAATTTTACCAGTGTCTACATAAAAATCCCGAATGGAACCTACACAGGTTAAATATCAATCCAAATTAAACTTTTCTCTAAATACGATTTACCAGTTTTTAAGGAAGTTCAGTAAGTAAGTAAGTAAGGAAATAAATGTTATAGGCACGGAAAAGTACTTTAAGTAGATTTAAGTACAATAACACAATAAAGTCAAGCACTTAATTTAACAAAAACAATTTGATTAATATAATTGACACATTATAACTTACACAACCTAAAATCAAGGACAAGTTTCGTTAGAGGTAAACACATCAGCTCCAGAAGTTTAAAACTGACCAGATGATGCATTTTCCAGAAGATGCATTCTCCAGAAGATGCATTCTCCAGAAGATGCATTCTCCAGGAGATGCATTCTCCAGAAGATGCATTCTCCAGAAGATGCATTTCCAGAAGAGCATTTCCAAAGATGCATTCTCCAGAATGCATTCCCCGAAGATGCATTCTCCAGAAGATGCATTCTCCAGAAGATGCATTCTCAGAGATGCATTTCCAGAAGATGCATTCTCCAGAAGATGCATTCTCCAGAAGATGCATTCTCCAGAAGATGCATTCTCCAGAAGATGCATTCTCCAGAAGATGCATTCTCCAGAAGATGCATTCTCCATCTATGAGCACCAGAAGACCATTTACAACCCACAGTATTTGCGCCTACACAACTTATACCCACAAAACGTTTCATCCATTACATACGGTTCATCAGCCATTCAAGTTTGATGCGGTTCACAAACGTTTTATTTTATTCAGTGGAAATTCATATAGCGCCTACGGAATGGGAAGAATTTAGATACGAGCCGAGCATTTTCCATGGATCAAGATCCCCTCACCTGGTAATACCGACAAGATGTTGAAAAAGACACTTATGAACAGTTCAGGACATTTATTAGAGGAAACGTTTCGCCACGAGTGGTTTCTTCAGTCCTAAGGACTGAAGAAACGTTTTGCCACTCGTGGCGAAACGTTTCCTTTAATAAATGTGCTGAACTGTACATAAGTGTTTTTTCCCACAACTTCCCTTCATGAATAAGAATCCAGATATGTAATGAAAAATATCGTACCATTTCGAGATTAAAAGAAACACTCCATAAATAACACCAACCTTCATTTAAGTAAGATATACGATTTTGAAATTTTGAAGCCGATCAGAAGCTTTCTAAAGTTTTATTATAGTTCAAAAAAATCGAGAACATATATAAAAAAATTCAGAAGGAGGCAGCTTCATTGGCGATTAATACTACGAACCTTCGCCTGATAATGGTTGTTCAGAGTTGAAAATTGGAAGCCAGTCGCCTAGGGTATTCTGAGCCTATTGACAAAAGCCTTGGAACAAGGCTTTTGTCAATAAACTTGTTATTATTAAAAACATTATGAAAGCGAGAGTTATAAATATTTCTCAAAAATCTTTTTTTTTCAGTTATATACTATTTAAGATTCTCTACAATCCTCTAAGGAACGCAAGTAATTTTTAAAAAAAAATCCAGTTAATAATTTTTTTATGTAAAACTGACTAATTCGTATGTTTAAAGCTGAAAATTCAATAAAAATTTATTTCCAATAAAGATAAACCAAAGCTTAAGAGTTTGAATCCTATCACAAGAGTCATTCTCTACTTGTTACATGGAAACCATCTCATTTAATAAAAGTGAAACTTTAACATTTACAAAGCTCAAAGAAAAAGTCAAGTATTCTTTTAACAAAGCCTGTGGGAAATTACCCGCAGGAGGTTTACAGGGTATTACCTGAACCATTACCTTCAAGTAATTTGGGTGTGGTAAGTGGGAATTAGTCACAGTAGGTCACCAAACTGTCACTCCCGCAGTACCCACTCTCTTCCACTCCCGCAGTACCCACTCTCTTCCACTCCCGCAGTACCCACTCTCTTCCACTCCCACAATAGAGCTTGACTTAACATTAAATTAATAATTACAATATTAAACATTAATACCAAAAATGCAAATTATAAATTAATGTGGACTGTATGTAATTTTAGGACCTGACTGTTAGAAATGGTTAGTGGGAATATTTTTAGAAAGACTAAGGAAGGTTTTTCTCCTAACCATATCATTAGAACAATAAATTTTATACACATTAACTTATCATTTGTCACAGGAAGACAATGTTGATGGAACACACCTAACACTACCACTACAGCTAGAATTTGCGATGGTCAACACAAAAACTACTGTACATCATGGGTAAGCATCACTTAGCTAAGGTGTGTTGCTGGGAAATATTGGAGTCCTCTATTTTTCCGTCCTTGTTATCAAATTGTAAGGGTTTTCCACACTATTTATCCCAGTTCTTCAGTAGGAATGTGTCAGCAATTTCTAAATTATGGAATGAGGCCGATATATACCTTCTGACCTTCAAGAACGCCTGATTACATTGCACAATTCAGACCAATGTTCACACATTAAATTCATTATGGCGTCTCTCTGCGGTGCCACTTCCCCGGCTGTTCTACACCCCTCCCTTCACTTAAAACTTGTCGAAGGGTCCAAATAGCATCACATTTTAATACACAATTATTATATTATTCATTTATACATTCTACATTTAGGAAAATTATGTCAAATTTTCCACAAAGCCCATCAACACTGAAAGTTTGATGCTTATCTGAAAAGTCATTCTCCAGTAATTCCTCTGAACCCAAGGATACCAAGTATGTTAATAATTTCATAAAAATTTCAAATTTGCTCTTAAACAGTCTAAACATTTAATCATCCTTCTTATGGAACGTATCAGCGTTAATATTCTGAAGGCAACACGACCAGGCATACTTGATTACTGAATGTAAATCAGATCCATTATTTATTAAATATAATTAGCAAACTGGGACTTATACTACCTAATAAGAACGTGATTCAGAGGGAATCAAAATTTCGCACTATTTCACACATAAAATCAGCAAAGTCTGCCTACACACTTGAATTTCTCTCTCCACCGTCATCCAGTTAGGAAGCATCTTTCTGAACGCTGCAGCCTCCACCCCATAGGGATATTATGTAAAGTATATCGTAAGCTATTCAGGAAGTTGTGTATTCTATGAATATCTTTCCATAAGGACATCTGCACATTACATGTTTTAAAAATATCTATAAGTATTCAAGGTCGTGTGTTTACTGTGGCACATGAATGCTAGTTAGTGATGACACAAACGAATTGTGTAGAAATTAAGTTGTCTCTGTATCTGTGGGCCATGAATGGCTGGTCATCAGTGGGCCATGGATGGCTGGTCATCTGTGGGCCATGGATGGCTGGTCATCTGTGGGCCATGGATGGCTGGTCATCTGTGGGCCATGGATGGCTGGTCATCTGTGGGTCATGAAAGGCTGGTCATCTGTGGGCCATGGATGGCTGGTCATCTGTGGGCCATGGATGGCTGGTCATCTGTGGGCCATGGATGGCTGGTCATCTGTGGGCCATGGATAACTGGTCATCTGTGGGCCATGGATGGCTGGTCATCTGTGGGCCATGAATGGCTGGTCATCTGTGGGCCATAGATGGCTGGTCATCTGTGGGCCATGACTGGCTGGTCATCTGTGGGCCATGGATGGCTGGTCATCTGTGGGCCATGGAAGGCTGGTCATCTGTGGACCATGATGGCTGGTCATCTGTGGGCCATGGATGGCTGGTCATCTGTGGGCCATGGATTGGCTGGTCATCTGTGGCCATGGATGGCTGTCATCTGTGGGCCATGGATGGCTGGTCATCTGTGGGCCATGGATGGCTGGTCATCTGTGGGCCATGGATGGCTGTCATCTGTGAGCCATGATGGCTGGTCATCTGTGGGCCATGGATGACTGGTCATCTGTGGGCCATGGATGGCTGGTCATCTGTGGGCCATGAATGGCTGGTCATCTGTGGGCCATAGATGGCTGGTCATCTGTGGGCCATGACTGGCTGGTCATCTGTGGGCCATGGATGGCTGGTCATCTGTGGGCCATGGAAGGCTGGTCATCTGTGGACCATGACTGGCTGGTCATCTGTGGGCCATGGATGGCTGGTCATCTGTGGGCCATGGATTGCTGGTCATCTGTGGACCATGGATGGCTGGTCATCTGTGGGCCATGGATGGCTGGTCATCTGTGGGCCATGGATGGCTGGTCATCTGTGGGCCATGGATGGCTAGTCATCTGTGGCCATGGATGGCTGGTCATCTGTGGGCCATGGATGGCTGGTCATCTGTGAGCCATGGAAGGCTGGTCATCTGTGGGCCATGACTGGCTGGTCATCTGTGGGCCATGGATGGCTGGTCATCTGTGGGCCATGGATTGCTGGTCATCTGTGGACAATGGATGGCTGGTCATCTGTGGGCCATGGATGGCTGGTCATCTGTGGGCCATGGATGGCTGGTCATCTGTGGGCCATGGATGGCTAGTCATGTGGGCCATGGATGGCTGGTCATCTGTGGGCCATGGATGGCTGGTCATCTGTGGGCCATGGACTGGCTGGTCATCTGTGGGCCATGACTGGCTGGTCATCTGTGGGCCATGGATGGCTGGTCATCTGTGGGCCATGACTGGCTGGTCATCTGTGGGCCATAGATGGCTGGTCATCTGTGGGCCATGACTGACTAGGTATCCGTGGGCCATGACTGGCTGGTCATCTGTGGGCCATGGATGGCTGGTCATCTGTGGGCCATGAATGGCTGGTCATCTGAGGGCCATGACTGGCTGGGTATCTGTGGGCCATGACTGGCTGGTCATCTGTGGACCATGGAAGGCTGGTCATCTGTGGGCCATGACTGGCTGGTCATCTGTGGGCCATGAATGGCTGGTCATCTGTGGGCCATGGCTGACTAGGTATCTGTGGGCCATGACTGGCTGGCCATCTGTGGGCCATGGATGGCTGGTCATCTGTGGGCCATGACTGACTAGGTATCTGTGGACCATGACTGGCTGGTCATCTGTGGGCCATGGATGGCTGGTCATCTGTGGGCCATGACTAGCTGGTCATCTGAGTACCATGACTGGCTGGTCATCAGTGGGCCATGGCTGGCTGGTCTCATTGCAACATCCAGCAGAAATCAACAAGCATTGTGCAACTTCACTTACATTTGTTGCGTGTTTTCACTGCTGCAACAGCTATATGGATTTTTTCTCCATGCTCTTCGCCCCAGTCAGAGAGGTTCGTAGGAAAAAATAATGTGAATGGAGGAACTGAAGATTGAGTGACATGTTGCATCCCAATCGTTGATAACTTTGTAATAGTTGATCTATTAGTGTCATGTAGTTGATCTACCAGTGTTATGTAGTTAACTGATGTTCTTGAACAAGTATCAAGTTGTTATCTCCACCCATTTATTGTCATCTGAAAATCACTGTCAACAAAGAGCTGGCATATTTGTGGACACAGAAATGAACCTTCTATAATCTTGTCTTTATTTAGTCCGGGAGAACTTTCCTAACAGCTGTTTGAATGCTAGTAGATCCTTCTCCATTGTCTTGACCGGTTGTCTGATGTGATCAAGCTGGCTCTTAAAATAAATGGAGCATCGGCTGCTCACAGAATGGGCAGGATTCGAACCTATGGCAAACCAGTCCAAAAACCAGCAGGCCAGTGCGTTAACCGCCCTACTATGCTGGTCTTATTAGACCAGCTACAAGCTACTCTTTCATCAACATGTCTGTTGTGCATAAACGGTTTAGACTTTTGTCAAGATTGATAGCCTGAGCACATTGACTCCAGGCTGAGGGAATGATTACCTCAAACTCCTCCTCATTTACCACCTTTCTCTGCCTTGGACTGAAGAAGTCACTTCCTGGCGAAACCTTTCTAGAATAAAGGTACTAAAATGCTGCATAAGTGTCTCATTTATCAACTTCGTTGTTGCATGATCTAACTCAACTCTCTTCACGGCCATTGCAAAATCGTAATAATTCGACTGTAAATAACTCATGGAACGGGCAGGAGTTGAACCCATGGCAAATCTGTGGTTAGTGCTTTGACCACTAACCACTAGCCACACTAGATCTACCTGGAATGACTGAACCGCCTGGTGGTCAAAGTCGAAACTGTTAATTTTGTTCAACTGTCTAGTACAATATATAATAATATTTACTTTCGAAATACAAAAAGCTACGTGATACATAAAACTAATATCTACTTCAAATTGTTTACCCCTTAAGAAGCATAAAAAAGCATAATTGTTAGTTTATGTATTCAGGTATCCACGAAGGAGGATCATTAAGAAGCCATCTGATTTTTTTCTTTTTCCTTCCTCTAGCCTCTAGGCATGCCTTTATGGGTGTGTGACATACGCCTAATAAAATATAACATATTCCCCAACCTCCTAATAGCCAGGATTAGGCATCCTCCTCTTAGCATGCCACGATGGCATGCTCAGAGTATGTTACACTTCATTCGGCGTACGTCACACACCTATATAGATATGCCTCCCGAGCAGCAAACCAGGTGCTAAGGGTTTGACGATCAGGGGCCCCGTCGTTATAACAGTACCTTGGTTCAACCAGCCAATCACATGAGAACCCGCCAAAGCTGTGAAGTGACGTGGGACGCTTATGAAGCAGCTTGGCAGCTTTGCCTTCCCAGCGTGTCGCTACGGTTCTCACAGTATCTTGTGCTCGCATTCACCTTATTGTACATAGCTGTAAATACTGTACATAGGCTACATGCACTGTAAATACCAGCTTATTTTGGTGAAGAAAATACAATAATTTATTCTTTCAGCTGCCTTTTTCCTTGTTCCTAATTAGTTATCGTGCTACGGCAAGGTGTTATCGTGCTACGGCAAGTCTACACCTGTGGTCGTAATACTTTTAACTCGAGAACACCTCATCCACTTGGCTTCAAATTTTCATCATGTGCACGGTAAAGAGGACCAAATTCTTGGAATAATCGGCATGTTCACATGCCCTATATTATTATTATAATCAAGGGGGAAGCGCTAAACCCGGAGGATTATACAGACACATGCCCTATAGCTAAAGCTGTTGGATCCATTCCCAGCATCCTGGAAAGGCTGGGATAACTTCCAAAATCCTCAGTGGCAGAGCTTCAAACATTCAAGAAAGATGTCAGAAAGTACAACGACGATAGCAAGGGGTAAACTTCACCAGTGTGGGAGCAGATGTGACCATTTTATGCGAAAAATAGTGTGAAATTTTAGTCTCGTTAAATCGCGTTAAATAATTTTCAGTTTATCTCATGTAAATAGCTTCAATATTTAATAGTTTTTATATATTAGGGTCAGTATGATACCTATTAAGTTTGGTTTCCATGCAAGCAAATTTGTTGATGTATTACTAAAATATTTAATAGAAATTGGAATCGTTGGAATCTATGCCGTAACTGGAGAATCATAAATCTGATCGGCTTCCAATTTTCACCAGTGTTGTGGTTTCCTGAACATAACACTCACACCGCCACTCAGGTACATTAATCCCTATTTGCCAGTTTTATTGAATAAACAGTGATATTTATTTTTCGTTTAATAAATGAATAATGCTGCCTATAATCTGTTTCAAGGAAGATAACCCATAAGTTTACTTTGAATAGCTGCAAATTTCAAACTTTACTGAAATAGTAAAAAGTTGGAATACAAGGAATCATATCAATTACCGGAGAATGCCTTTTCTGATCGGCTTCAAGCTTTTACCAATGGTGGGTTTTATTAAAACCAGCTTATTACTTTGAGATGTGTAAATTTCGATTTGTCAATTTTGTTTAGGGATATTGTTTTTCTATGTAATAACTAGAGAATGACTCTTTTGATCAGCTTCAAACCCTAAATGCTGATGCATTTTAATATGAATTTTATTTTTTTAAATTTTGGGTCTGGGTGACCATTTGCAATTTTTTCCCATTTTTATCAAATTTGTTTTGTAAAATAATAAAATTATATATTTTTATTATAGGATTGTAGAGAAAGTTAAAAAGAATGTGAGAAAAGTAAACAAGAAAAAAAAATAATAAAAAAAAACGAGTTTTTTTTTTTTGTTTTTACCGAGGGGAGATTTTCCTGATTTCAGAACCTTCAGTATTTTCGTTTTTTCTCACAAATTTTGGTTATTACTGGAGAACGCCTTGCTAGATCGGCTTCAAATTTTCATAGCTTGTGTGAAGTATCTTGAGGAAAGATTAATGGGAATATTTACATGCCTTGGTATCTTCTGAACAATGCTACACAGACCATTCCCAAATTTTTGTTTCCCTGAGAGAGGTGGAGACAGGCGCCTCTGATCGCCTTCAAACTTTCAACAGTGTTGTATCCTACTTAGTAAAAATAGGTATATTTAATGGGGTGTGTAGGAGTCATTCTGCCATTTTTAACTTTGAAATGGTATAGTGTTATTTTACATTATTGCATTATTTTGCCTTGATGCTGGTGATGGGCTCTTGATCCAAGGAACTGAACTTATCTTCCTCTTGTTTGGATTGAATTGGAATGGCTCACATTCTTACAGGTTTATTGTTTTTCTCTGATTAAAATAACAATTGTGAACGGCATCAATCTTCAATGGTTGATGCAGTGGTTGAAATAGAAGGAACGTTTCATGGTTTAGGCTGTGTAGATACAAGTTTTGTTGGATTCTGAGCAAGAACTGCGAAATACATCTTCTGGTTACTATTAAATTTCCAGAGCTGATATGTTCCCCTCAAAGGAAACAGTCTCTTGATGTTAGCTTGTGTAAATTATATTAATAAACAGGAATGGAATGAGGGTGACTAGGGATGATGTTGCTCATACTTCCACCGTACGTCAAATTCTAAGCACCACTTTCAACCTTAACTAGCATGAGACACAAGTCCGTCCG